>CM024673.1:10402801-10741688 GCA_014182725.1 Eucalyptus brandiana | reverse complement strand
GGACTTTGGGAGTTATAAAATAGATATGTTATCACAATCTAAGTTCTATTGATAGCTCAACTACTTTCTGATGAAGTTGCCTATAGCTTGACCCACTTTGGAACAACTTGAGATTTTAGATTCTTCACAAAATACGAAAAGAAGCCTAAGTTGGCATTGAAGTACATACATATATCCTACTTTTTCAGTGCTTGTAGGAGCTAATTTTGCCACTCGAGTTTTATGGAAAGTGAGGTCTACGCAAGAAACAATTTAATGTGAATATATATTGAGGAAGATAGTTTTAAGCGACTCCCCGGGACACTCTTTGAGCATACTCCAGGAGGATTGCAAGAAACCTGAGACAACATTAATGAACATACAAAGTCCGGTTCGGATGTTTAGACATACGAGGTGGACTGACCCTAGTGCCTATGCTTTCTACTAGACATTCATTTCCAGAGGCATTCATCACCTAAATCCATGTTTCAAGTTGGTCACATGCTGTGTCTATACAAAACTGCCGTAAATCAAATTTAAAAAATGGAAATTTTAATTTATATAACTAGAAATGCTATTCGGGTACTAAATTGAGTGCGTGGAGAAGTGCAACATATTTATAGTTCAAAAAATTGGGAGATTCCACTAATCTAATAGGACCAAAACTAAAGCTAAACATATTTTGTGAACATTTCCTACACAATATTTTATTTATGAATACGGGGATGCTTAGACTCAATACTAGGGTGCTTGAAAATAAAATATCGGCTTGAGTAAATAAAAAAAAATAAAAAATAAAAAATAAATGAGAATTCAAAAAAAACGGGAAAGGGAATAGAGTATATGATAGGCTACGACGGAACGTCATTCAAGAATCTTCAGGAAAAACAAGAAAATTAAAGCTCCGTTTGTTTTTCGCAAAAAATGTGACGTTTTTAGAAAATGTTTTCAAGTTATTTTCTATAGAAAATGACAATTTTTTCAGTGTTTAGCTGAAATCTAAAAAATAGCAGGAAAATATTTTACGTGGTTTGATATGGAAAATTTGATTTGATTTTAAGGGAAAAATTACCAAAAAATTGAAATTTCTTAATTTATTTTTAAATCCTTTCTTTAAACTTCTTCATTGGCCAAGGTTCTAGCTACAACAACGGGCCATGGGCAAGGACAAGTCCACACGAGCTTCACGAGAATCAAACAAGCTCGTCCCTTGCCTATGGTCGATCCATAGGTTGTCACCATGGTGACAACGGGCGAAGAAGGAAAAGAAAAGAAAGAAAAAGTAATTAAAATTCGATTTTCTTTTAAATTTTCATAAGAACGAACATTCCATTAACTAGGATCCAAACTTGAGCACCAAGGACACTTACACGACCTTTGAGGACTCAAGCCTAAGTCTTCAGTGACCAAAGCTTGAGTGTCAAGGATCCGAACTTTGCCTTTATGTACTCAGGCTGGAAGGATGTCTGAGGGCATTGGGCTTTGGGAACCAAGGCTTCGGGAGCCCAACCTCGATGGACCGGGCAGAGCCGCGGAGACTTGGTCCTAAAAGCTAGAGGACCAAGAGCCGGAGCATTGGGGTTCCCATGTCCAGCGAAGATTTTTGGGTTAAAAGTCTTTGATACCTAGTCATATATTTGGAAAATGTGTTTTGAAATTTTCAAAAGAAAAGGAAAACATTTCACAATTTAATATATTTTTGTTGACTAGGAAAACATTTTTCCATTAACTCATTTTCTTAAGCAAACCAAAACGCCAAAAACATGATACGTGAAACAACGAAGCCATAACGAGAATGGGAAAAGTTGCTTTAGTAAAAATAACATTTATAAAATCTTATAGAGATGACCAAATGAACAAGAAGAATTGACTTGTATAGAGATGCATTTGAAGCCATGCTCGTTTGAACTATGAATGTTATGGCTCACAGTGGCACACTTGAGTCAATCATAAAACTTTGTTAGATATTGTAGGGCTGAGATTCGAGAATGTAAATGCTTGGAAGGAAAGTTTCCAGGCAATCAACCACTAGAAGCCTCCATTTTGCATAAATGCTCTTAAGAAGTTAAGATAACGAGATCAAAGCAAAAGTAAATTAGACAAAATAGACGCTACAACCAAGGTAAGAATTCTTGTGGTTCTATTCTGGAAAAGTGAAAACAAAAGAGAGTATTAGAATATTTAAATAACGAATGCGCTTTCATCCAATAGCTTGAGATTTTAGAGCGTGGCAATAGTCCCACAAATTCTTAGAGAGAGAAAAGGTCCATATACTTCTCGCCCAAAACTGTATATTCTATAGTGGAGGCCACAATCACTAAGAATTTAAATACCACATCATTCATAATTCAGCAAATTTCAACAGAAAATATCAAAACACCATTGAAGTCAGTAAGGGACCTTCAAGCCATTTTAAATGGGTTCTTTAAGGTAAATAGTCAACCAAAAGCTAGTAGAAATTTCACTCATAAGGATAAAATTATTTGTTTCAACTTGGAATAGCAAAAGGAAAATCTGTTTTCAACTCACAATATTTTTAGGTATGTCAATTGTGCTAGAAAAGCAGGTAGCTCTCCCGTGAGATTGCAGCTCCTCGTAATCCTATAAGAAAATAGCACTGGATATTTTTCACATTGCTAAGAGATTTAATTGGCTCTTTTGCATAAAGTAAACTATCTGACGAAGGAACAGCACTCTCACAGTGTCTCAATATATCTACACACCTAAGTTTTGGAACTTGGGACTCGGGTCCATCGAGGTCGCCATCTCCTGCACATCAAATCAAATAGGGAGCTTTATTTGATTATTAACATCTCAAAGAAAGAGATATCAGATTGAAATGCCAAACTTCCACACTGACAAGTGGTACAATCTCTCCAAGAAGTGCAATCTCAGAGGGAATCGGCCCTTTCAATCCCACTTCCTTGAATAACCCCCGACAATACAATTCATAGATCGTATTATCCTCGGGAGGTATATCTATAGACTGACTTAAAGGGAAGAACCATTAAGCCTTACAGAACTCTGAGAGTTGTCAAGTTCTGAATAAAATGAGGTATCTGTCCCGTGAAATTATTATCACCGAGTACAAGCAGTGTGCATTAAACAACAGGATTCACATGAAGAAGAAAGAACAGAAATGGCTAAATATTAGCTGAGTTTGTGGAAACTGGAAACTAACAGTGTCCACAATTCCGTGAAGATTAACAAATGTTTGAGGCAGCTCCCCGTGAAATTATTTGACGTAAGGCACCTGAAACAAGAAGAATCCATGACATCACATTGGTTAATAGAACGTAAATGATCTCTCAACAGATCACTCCAATGGATAAAATTCCTCGCTAGATACAAAATCACTCAGAGAATAAAAACTCGATGCCTAACACAGAAATTTGCATCATAGAGACTCACAATCGATCTAACCCGGACAACTTCCGAGCTCTGGAGGAAGAGGTCCAGAAAGCCACCTCGACGTCTCTGAGCAGAATGAGAAAGTTAAAATCTGGAAACTATCAATCAAATTTAAAACAGCGAAGAGGCCAAACGCGAGCGTCGGCGAGTGGTCACTTACAATTCCTAAAAGGTGGATATGTTCCTAAGCTCCTCGATTCGGACCAGTCAATCGGTTTCCGGGCAGATAACTGCACCCACGTCATCGCGTTTCCCCAAATCAATCAATAGAACATACACTCGAGAGAGAGAGAGAGAGAGAGAGAGAGAGAGAGAGAGAGAGAGAGAGAGAGAGCATACATGTAGTACAACGTCGTAGAGCCCATTCTTTAGGAATTGTGCCGCTCAGGTAGTTGCGGGAGACATCACTGTTTATAGAGAGAGAGGATGAAGAAGAAGAAGATCGAAAATGGCGAAAGGGAAAGAGGAGAGAGAGAGTGCTTACAAGGTCTGGAGGACGGCAATCTGAACAGCCGGGGCGGAAGAGTGCCGTTTAGAGACTGCTCCTGAAAATATCTGTTTTTGTAAAACGACACGAAGGCTTTATTCTAGCTTTACTTTTAAAAGCTCGGCATCAAAATGATGTTACCAAATGGCTATATTACATCTATTGATATACATACATAAATCTCAGCTGATTCTAAATGAAAAAAATTCTTCAAAAATTGCCTCAAAAAAGAAGGTTTCTTTTAAAGCAAAATGAATATATAATTAATGTGAAAAGCACGCATCACTCAAAATACAGCCCTATCATGTATTAGTATGAATGACATACATAATAAGGTATGAATGACATACATAATAAGGAATGAATAGCGTTAAAATTCTAAAATTAACCCTATAATTAAGGTCAAAGGGAAAATAACTCACTTTGATATTCAATCATGATTTGAGTTTAACACTTCCATTTATCATTAAAAAATATAATTTATATAATTAAATACTAAGCACATAACATGTGATTGTATTAATTAAAATTATGAAAAATTGTATAATCATACAGTGAGCAATTCATATTATGTTAATTACTTCATGAGTAATTTTAATATGATAAATGATTTATGTATTATCACTACATTTTGACAAACAATCATCTAATTTTTCAATGAAATATTAATATAGTGCAAAGAGATCTAGTTCGGCAGCTAGTCGATCTATAAAGAGATAAAATATTTGTATGTAATCATGTGATTAATATCAAAGTCTAGCTAGGAATCTATAATGGTAAAATTCATGAAATTGGGAGAAAGAGACATGCTAACGATGTGGGGGCCGTCGGTGAAATTTTCACAAGTGATGATGCTGCCCCATTCACTCTACATCGCATGGGTCTGCACTGAAATTCCCATTCGATTTCCTAACGTCTCTGTTATTTCTTTCAGCGCATCCACTGAAAGAGAAAAGAGCCGACAAGTTGTAGGAACAGTAGTATATCATGCAAAACAAGCACAAACGATGTTAGATTCACGTGTACTTGAGGTTGAATATATGTATAAAAAACAAGCACAAGCAAAAAAAAACTTGGTGTACATCAAAGCCCGAAAGGTAATGAAAGAAATAAAAGATTGGTGGGTCTTTTTTGTTTTTTTTCACCTTCATCTTTGGGAAGAAGAGTGGCTGTGGCAGCAAAGTTAGTAGCATGGAGAAGAACAAGCGCAGAGAAGAGATATCGAATCGAGAAGAGAATCGTCATCATTTCAATCTCAAGCTCAACCAGAGAGAGAGAGAGAGAGAGAGAGAGAGAGAGAGAGAGATCATTTCAGTCTCGAGCTCAACCCAGAGAGAGAGAGAGAGAGAGATCTCTCGCTCTTTAACTGGAGTGTGTGAAAACAAAACTTGGCTAAGCGAGAAAGCAAGAAAGAGATAATTGTTAAGTGAACGGTTTAACTTCATGCATTTTTATACGAAAAAGGGGAGAGGGACGACAACTTTTCCTCTTGTATGTTTGCATGTAAGAGCGAGAGTGATGTCCGAGAGGAAAGAGACGACCACAAGTCTTCCTCAAATGTATGAATATTCATCCATAATTGAGTGAGCTTTGGTTCAACTTTTCTTGCACAATAACTTTCTTGACTACAAATTTTCCACAGAGAGAAGTTTGTGTGGACAGATAAGTGCGAGTAAGTAAAGTAAGTGCGCAGTGTAGTTTCCAAGAGCTAATCAGAAGTTGACTACCACACTAGTGTTGACAATACCATATGATTCTCGAGAGTACAAGATCTACAATGATGCGTTATTTAGAGGATTGGGTTGCGTGTTAATGCAGCATGGCGGAGTTGTTGCATACGCGTCCCGTCGCCTGAGACCTCATGGGAGTTGAATTACCTAACGCGTGACTTAGTTATCACATCGACTATCTTTGCTCTAAAGATTTAGAGACATTATTTGTGTGGAAAAGGTTCCATATATTTACAGATCATCAAAATCTTAAGTACTTATTCTCTCAAAAGAATTGAATATGAGACAAGATTCGGATGAAACTTCTCAAAAATTATGATTTGACATCATGTATCATCCTGAAAAGGCTAATAAGGTCGTAGATACGTTGAGTCGAAAGTCTTCGCCAGTAGAGATAGTGATTAAAGAGTGGGTCTTACTCAAAGGAGCTTGAGATTTTATTTCAAATTTGAGGTAGGCCACCTTTCAAATCTTATGGCCACTCTTAGAATTAAACTGGAAGTATAGATAACGATCAAGATGCTTTTAGTTAACAGACCTAGAGATTTAGAAGATCCTACAAAAGGACACCGAAAAAGAAAGGCTGACTTTCAAATTTCTGAAGACGGAACACCAAGGTTCCAAAGACGATTGTGTGTACCGATGATGCGGCGCTTAAGAAGGAGATTTTGTCGAAGCTCATTGTAGCGGTTACAACATTCATCATAATAGTACAAAAGATATATCGGAATCTACATCAACATTATTGGTGGACGATATAAAGGCAAATATCGCTAAGCATGTCGCCAAATATTTGATGTGTTAGCAAGTGAAGGCATAACACTATAAGTCGAGAGGACTTCTGCAACCTCTCAAGATTCTCGAGTGGAAATGGGAACACATCACGATGGATTTTGTGATGGGCTTACCGAGGAGTTAGAGGGGTAATGATTCTACTTGGGTTGTGGTTGACGGATTAACGAAGTCGGCCCACTTTATCACCACACGAAAGGACCTTGCATTGGACGAGATATGCAAAAATTGTATGTGCGTCGGATTATTCGTCTACATGGAGTGCCGGTGACAATCACATCGGATAGAGACAGGATTTACAACCGCCTTTCGGGAAAAGCTTGCGAGATCGCCTGGGAACGAAGCTGCAATTGAAGACGGCTTACCATCCGCGGACGGATGGCCGTTTGAGAGGACAATTTAGATTCTCGAGAACATGATGAGAGCGTGTGTGCTTGACTTTAAAGGAAGCTGGGGAGAAATAGTTTCATCTCATCAAGTTTGCCTACAACAATAGCTACCGGTAGAGTATTCAAATGGCACCATTTGAAGCGTTCTATGGTAGAGCGTGTAGGACTCCAGTTTGTTGGGATGAAGCCGAGGAACGGAAGATCATAGACCTAGAGTTGGTTTGGCAGTTAATGGATGCAGTTGCAATTATCATGGACAAATTAAAGACCGCTCAGAGTCGCTAGAAAAGTCATGCAGATAAGTGTTGAAGATCATTGGAATTTCAAGTTGGTGAGCACGTCTTTCTAAAAGTGTCACCGATAAAGGGTACTTCGCGCTTCGGTAAGAAAGGGAAGCTGAGTCTGAGGTACGTTGGTTCCTTTGAGATTCTAGAAAGAATAGGGACTTTAACGTATCATCTTGTGTTGCCGCCGAGGCGGTGCAACCTGCATGACATCTTCCACGTGTCGATATTGAGAAAGTATGAGCCTAACTCTATCCACGTGCTGAATTTTGAAAAATTAGACGTGAACGCCAGTGTTGTATGTGGAGAGACCGGTTCAAATTATGGACCGCAAGGAACATGTTCTACGCATCAAGACAATCCCGTTTAGTTAAAGTGGTCCGGCAACACCATAGGACGAAGGAGCAACATGGGAAAATGAAGATTCGATCGAAAATCGGCGCTTGACCTTGCTAATCTGCAAGGGTCATTATGTCATCATCAAAATCAATTAGAGGTCGGAGATAGGTCGATTCGACGAGGCATGTGATAAAAGTGTGGGTGGTTTCACCTAATTGCAAATTTTTGTCGAATGGTACTAAATTAATTTTTTTGTCATTTTTGTACCCTATGCTCGTATTTGAAATCTCGAGATTTTCATGACAACTGAAAGTCACCAATGAGTAGAAGATGTACAATGTGTTTCAAAAATAATCAACCATGGGTTAAATGCGCTAAAAATTCTTAAAAGCTACCCAAGAGGCTGGAATTACGCTAAAATCGCGCCCGGTTGAAATTAACTGCAAAATTGAACCCGATTTCAGAAATTGAAAGTTCTATCATGTCACAATTTATTTTAGGAATGTCGACTCATCCTTCGAAGATGTTTTTGCAAACTCGAGTTTTTGGCAAAAATTCAAAGTTTGGCTATTTTGGATCGGGAAAATTAGAGGGCCATTTTTTAGCACACTTTTGGCCATCAAGTTGGTTCAATTGATGAGGAAAAATCATGAGATGGATGTTAACACCTTGGCTGAATTTGTGGGCACCAATGTGGGTTGATTTAAGTGGAATTAAATGAAATTGGAGGGGGAATATACAAAATTCGTAGCCATGGAGGGGAGCAACATTTTAGACCATTTGAATGGCTTGTTGGGGAAGCTTTGGTGTGCAAATGGCTGAGGATTGAGGCAGCCACAAGTGGAGACCAAGCAAACGAGTATTTGGGATATTTTGAAAAAACTTTGAGGCATTTTGGTGGTCCCCTTTAGCTGCTGTCTTCTTCTTCTTCCTTAGGCTTGCTTTATCCATTGTTGTGCTAGTTGAGAGCTCAAGAAAACTAGAGGAAGCCGGCTGAAAGCCCCTGCACCGCTGATGACTCCTCCGCCCGCCGTTTGAGCACTATTGCGCCACTCCGAGCTCTGCGCAGCAGCCTCGCACGCCCACGCGCCCGTCCCCGCCCGTCTTCACCATCCCGAGCCACGTTCGAGGAAGCCAAGCCCGCGTTGCCCATCTCGAGCTACCTCCATCGTCCGAGGCCATCCATCCGGCCGTCGAAGCCACCACGTCGCCCGCTTGGAGCTACGCAACCACTACCACCCGTATCCTCGGTTATTTTCAACTATGAAGCCCTTCGGTTCAACCTTGGATGGAAACCGAAGCTCATAACTTTAGTGGGCTTTTCTAGGCCCGTCCAGGACCTCCTTTGGCGTCGCTCTAGGCTTGTGTGTTGCTGCATTGTCGCCGTGGACTCACCAGCCCATTAATTCGGTGAGTTTACTTGCTAAACTCTACTTAGGGAGTTAATGACGTTTAGTAGGTAATTAGATTATGCTAAGTATGGCTTATGTGGTTAGTTAGTTGTAATTAGTGATTTAATTGCTTAATTAAGATTATTAGGTGGTTAGATTAGATTAATTAAGAGCTAGATAAAGTGTAGTATTTAATTAGGTAGGTGCATTATTTTCTAGGCCCGTTTAGGTGGTTAGATTAGCATTTTAGGCCTAAGTGTGCATTTATTGGATTAATTTGCATTTATTTAATTACTTTTGTAATTTATTTAATTATTTAATATTTTAGAAAATATCTTTGGGATAGGCTGGTGACCGGAATTTTGTGCATGATTGTAGTGGTGTGCTTAGTTTATGTAATTGAATGTTAATTTGTGCAAATTGAGTGGTGATTGTGATTTTTAGTATTTTATTTCAAAATTAGGAAATTTTGTATTTAATTAGAAAATACCATGTGTTAGGTTTTGACATCGAAAATGTTTTAAATACTATATTAAATAATGAAATTTTGAAAGGAATGATATCAATTTTTAAAGTTCGGATCCGAACATATCAACATACGATTATTTTCACCGGATGTTTTTAATACGAAGAAAATAGACCAAGTGCATTATCTTAATTAAGACATTTGAGTGTAATGCACGGTATCCTTAGCTGAAATTGAATGATCGTGTGATAGTTATGAGAACCCATTCCCGATTTGCGTCGGGTGGACGTTGTCCCTATATGGAATGCCCCTGGACAATGGATGTCGGTCATAGTAGAGGCTGGACTGATGCTTATTTGAGATTGCCGTCTCGTGTAGACGTTGCCATGCTCAATGGGGTGAGACGATGCCTAGTTATGCTAGAAGACCGTCGAACATAGAGTAGGTCGTGCCCTGAGGGCTGTAATCAATTAGAACGTGTGATTGATTGAGATAGATACACTGGATTATGGGACAAAATTGTGTAGCACGGAATTGGATGTGTTATAATGATTTGGCCCTATAATCGGGACCTTGTGATTGATTGAGATTGAGTGAGACGTTCCAATCGATGTATGCATTTATTATATGCATCTGTGATATGAACTATACTAACATACGGGGAAGGAAGCTGAGGTGAGGTGAGTCATACGTGATATGTGATTAGACTAACTCTTGGCGTATTCCCTTCCTAGTCGAGTTTTAGGGGGTGAACTTGCTGGAAACATTGTCTCATCTCGTCGTAGGCTCAATCTTTTTAGGTCCTTAGATGGCAATCTCTCCAATTCATTTTGGACAACCTCGAGGGGTTACTGAGTGGAGTATAGACGTCCTTGTCCCCAAGAGTCACTGGATGCATGAGCTGGTTATGACCACTATATGAGTCGATAAGGGCCTATCTCAGAGGGTACCTCATCGATTCAGGGCGTGGTTTCGCCATGGGCTAAATGGGTATAGGGAATGTCTCTTTAAGGGTTTTGATATCCTCGCCGTTGCGGTCAACACCGCTCTAGGCAATGGTGCAGCCGATCCTCCTAATGGGGTTTTGGAGGACCCGTTCTCCAAGCCCCGAAGCCTTGTGGAGGTGGAGTCCGAAGGATCGGTGAATGTGTCCAACTAATAGGTCATAAGACAGCTCTTTTTGAAAATCGATCTTTTTGTAAACAAACTCATTTGTTTATGAAAATGTGGATTTTGTTGAAATTGTGGTCCTACTTTTCTATCTCATATCTGTATTTGTCCTGGGGATTTGTTTATTTGCTTCCGCATGTGCAATAAAATGAACGGTCGGTGACGTGTCCCGAAACGTCGCAATTTTATTGACCACAGAGGGATGTACGCCGCTCGAGATTCGGGGGTGTGATAGTACAAAATATTACATTTTCAGTCACTATAATTCTCAACTTAGATTGAAAAAAAATGAAACTCCTTCACAGTAGAACATAGTGAATTTACTTGCCTAGTCGCCTAAAGTGTTATTAGTAGACTACACTATGATGTTTCTTCTTTAAAGGTGATTCAATGTTTGACCTTTTAATTACTATTTTTTTTTGGTTGAAAACCTTTTAATTACACCTTTTTATTACTGTTGACACGGTGATTTTTGAACTCGACAAGAACTGCCCAGTCAACCATGCAACGAGGGGACCATCATTGATGGATGGTAAAGTCGACAAGAAACATGTATGCATGTGTCATGGGTTGGTAGTTTCTTGGCCATGGAATAACCCATGTGGCGCCTAGCGAGTGAAATTCGCCAGGCCAACCTTCTTTCTATAGTTGTTCCAGTGAACAATATAGCAAATAACTCTTTTATATAAGATTGTACCACGCCCAGCTCCTCTAGACGTCTAGTCCATCGAGTGAGACAGGCGATTTCTTTAAGCTCAACAACCGATTTCGGCCGACATGACCTCATCGGAAGATCGGCATAAGCTCCCGACCAGTTTGTGCACGGGAGGCCAATCCCACCTTTAGAGCTCTTAAGTAATGTAATCATTTTATTCTAGAACTCCTAATATAAACCATCCTAACGCTACTTCCACAGGCCAGTTGTATTCATCATCTCTGCGTCATCACTCTTTACTCGATAATCCCAAGCTTCTCCCAAGGGTTTACAATTATGGGAGAATCGCGGATTGTGACAAACTCACCCACTCAATTCTACAACGCCTTCATTGTAGGATGTTCTATCACTTCCTTGCATTTCTCTAAACATCAATGCCACTCCCTAGAACTTACATAGGTGACAACGCCGCCCAATATAACAAGTCACTTCACTCCATTACTTGCTTCCCCTGATCAAAGTTATTTGTAAATCTCCAATCACTTGTGCTCCTCGACAAGTGTGGCACCCCTAGCCAACTGCACCCCCGTGGTAGCACCTTCTTTCATCTACTAAACTTCTCCTGATCTCTACAAGCCAACAAAGGGTCTCCCTTGGTGGAAACATGATCGTAGACCTCTTCTTGAGATTCGCACATTGATCCAGGGAATGTTATTCCCATTTAGTGAGTAATTCAGGTTCATTTCTATACCCTCATTGCCATCACATAAGCTAGACAAGAGCCACATGTTGTCCGAGTCCTTTTTGGCCCAAGTGATCACTTTCCGCCCTCACAAGATAGGGAAGACCACAGGCTTTTCCCGAATCACCCACCCTTTGGAGGGATCCTTGCTCTAATACCATTTGTCATGGGTCGGTAGTTTCTTGGCTGCTGAATAACCCATGCGGCACTTGGCGAGCGGAATTCGTCGGGGGCTAACCTTCCTTCTATAGTTGTTCCGGTGAACAATACGGTGAGTATCTCTTTTATATAGGACCATACCACGCCTAGCTCCGCTTTCGTGTTTAATCCATCGAATGAGATAGCAGATCTCTTTAAACTCAACAATTAATTTCGACTTGCCATGGTCTCATTAGGAGAGTAACATCAACTACTGACCGTTTGTGCACGGAGGCCAACTCCACCTTTAGAGCTCCTAAATAATGTAATCTTTTTATTCTAAAACTCCTAGCACAAATCATCTTGACACTACTCCCACGAACAAGTTGTGTTCATCATCTCTCGTCCTCACTCTTCACTCGATAATCCCAAGCTTCCCTCCTAAGGGTTTTACAGTACTAGAGAATCACGGACTGTGACATATGCATTGGCAACAGGAGTCTCCAGAGACAATTATTCGTTCCTACCAACAATAATAACCCAACCTCCATGATTTGGCAATTTGCTTTTGCATTCATACTCTAGAACGCGAAATTTACGCTAATGAGCTACTTTGAATTTTTATGTACCTCTTTTCTTTTGTGATAGGAAACTTTCCACGCGGACGTTTCATCGTGTTCACAAGAAATGTCAATCTTTCAAATCTACATGATGCTTCCATGAATGTGTTTACACATCGCATTGTGAATGCATCAGTACATGCATTAATGTAGTTGAAAGTTGATTCGGACGCCAATGAGAGTAAGTGTGGGCTGGGTTGAAGATCTTCATTTAACTGGTGAATGTGTCAAATTTGGGAAAATTATCATATTAGGTAGGCAAAATATAATTTTCAGCATATAAATAATATCAGTCGAAGCGTCTAATGTGACCAATCTTAAATTTTGAGACCCACTTCTCCCTTAAGTCTAATCATAGAAACCCATGACCCACACGTATTTAATTTCTCTATTCGTTTGTTTTCCAATTTGATTTACATGTTTCTAATCTTGATATTTTCTAACTTTATTTTGACTTTAAATGCACATGCCATCATCTAATGAGAGGAACATAGATTAAAAGACAATGTGAATAGATGAGATCCGCCACTTATTTTGAAAAAAATCATTTTTATGCTTTGCTAATTTCTTGACATTAACTCCTTTCCAATCTCTAAACCTTCCTATGTCCTATAAAAAAGATCTAAACCATTAATGCTTTTCCATAGCGATATCAGTCATTAGTATTCATTTGAAAACCTACCCTTTCATGAGTCATGGAAAAATTACCTCTATAACTTGCCACCAATTTTATCTTAAACTAAAATTTAAGTTCATTTTTTTCATAATGACACGCAATTATTAAATTGATGATAGTTATAAAATTGACAAAAAAAAATTCCCAAAAAATTTCACTAATGATTGCACCTATAGTCATAAATCAAACCTGAACCTAACTGATTTAAGAAATATAGATAGATGGAAAAATAAGTCATCTTACCTTATAGTGATGGCCTGCTCATTGACCGCAGTCCGACTTGCATTCTCTGACCCACCCCAGTTGCAAAAGTTAAAATCAAATAGCAGCGGTCAATGTCAACTCCACAGTGGTATTGACTTCACTTAGTTCCCAAAATTCATTGCTTTGCATTGCACAAAAACAAACCATTTTTACTAAATTTTTAATACAGAGTTAGAGAGAGAGAAGGGAGGAATGGCATGGCATTGAACTGTCAGATTCTATCTATCAATTTGATAAGGAAGTGAAAAAGTAACTACTAGAGGTAATGGTCCACCAACATACAGGTGCTTGTCAGATTCCACTTAATGCACCCATTCTTTTTTGTTCTTTTTCGATTAGTTACTTAGGAGACAGGATTTGGTTTCCAATTTCGGTGGAGGTCTGCCAGTTAAGGAATCATGATTAACGAAGTTGCAGCAGATCTACTATTTTGCTTTGCTGGGTTGTAGTTGTAGTAGCAGCGGCGAATCACCCGCCTTTGATGTGGACACTTCAATTTTTGTTGTGGGATGTTAAGTGTCGACTTGATTAATATTCACTCGGCGGGAAAAGTGTTAAAAAGTCTTAAACATTTTACATTTATACCAATTTAGTCCTAAACCCTTTTTGATGTCAATTTAATCTTAAACTTTTTACTTTGTGCCAATTCAATCATTTCCGGCTAATTTTGATTGAATTTTGCTGATTTGTACACCGTTAAATTAACTTAAGCACAATCAACCCGCGTATACAACTTTTAATAATATTTTAATATATTTTTCTTTTTTTCTTTTTTTTCTTTTTCTTTCTCCTCCTCCTTCTTTCAGCCGGTCGCCGGACCTGGCGACCGGCCGAGGCAATGGCCGGCAAGCCTCGTCGCGTGGCCATGAGGGCAGCCTCTTGCGAGGTGATGAGGCTCGTCCTTGTCGATCTAGCAAGAGTCAAGCCTCGCTAGCCATGGGTGAGCCTTACCGCCCCACGCGAGGCTGCCCTCATGGCCACTCACCTCACTAGTGGCCGGGAGCTCACCAGCCATCGCCTCTAGCGGTAGCCGAGGTCCGGCGACAAGCTGGAGGGAGGAGGAGAAGGAAAAAAAAAAAAAAAGGAAAAAGAAAAGGAAAATTAAAAAATATTATTAAAAGTTATTCACATTAATACTTGATTGTTTCACGTTAGTTGACCGGGCCCTGTCGGCCAAAATCTAGCCAAAATTATTTGAAAAGGACTGAATTGACACAAAGCAAAAGATTTATGACTAAATTAGTACAAAAAAAAAGGTTTAACACTAAATTAGTAAAATGTAAAGGTTCATGACTTTTTAAACGCTTTTCCTTCGCTCAATGCCCACCTCTTAGATCTCAGGCGGAGTAGATGAACCCATTAAGCTTTTAGTTTTGGTTTCAACTTGTTTGATTCTTTTGACATTAACCTATGATCATTTTGGGCATTGACTCATAATATAGAACCATCGATGGAATGGAAGTAGTCTGCTGATGAGGTATTAATCCACCATTTGCAAGAAACAACGATTGGACAAGCAAGTTTCTCTAGATAAATTTTTTGTGGGTAGATATACAAGTTTCTCTGCCATCATTTCTCAAAGATGGGAAAGATGAAATTGGCCAACCATCATCCACACTAAACACAGAAAAAATTTGCATTTGGTAAGAGAAATTCTTGAGTAGCAACATGTAACAAGTTGAGCTCGTGAACAAAACACGTCCAGAGCAAGAACGTGCCACTTCGCACGTCTCTCCATTAAAAAAAAATTAAAAGCTTCTGTAATAGATTCCCTTCCTTGCAGTGGCCACCATCCACATTGTTATTGTGTGAAGAGGAAAAACTTGCAACATCGTCTCTCTTTGAATAACAATATGGAAAGAGACAGCACGAATACATACACCAAACCACAGGCCATTGTCTTTAGGCTTTCCCCACTAATTAGTTCACAATACACAGTTAATGCACTGCATAACACTTGTTTTCTTTATATTATCTATACCTTCAGTTTCAAACGTAAGCAAAAGAGAAACTTCAAAGCAAAATTTAAGTGTTCCGCCGCAAGGATTACCAAAGAAAGCCCTAGTTCATTCAAGAACTAATATACTTAGAACACAACAAACCATTTCTTACTCTCAATTCTGCCAGTAATCAGTATCCAGAAGTATTGGATAGAGATCATTAGCAGATGTAGACGAAGGGGTTCCAATCCATAGCCCATCAACGGACATACTCTTGGTGATATTCTCACCAACTGAATGATCTTCATCACCTTTAAAATGCTTCCACATGGCCTCAATTTTCTCCTCAGTCATGATAACGCCCTCAGAGTCCAGCACTAGAGTAGCAACCTTGCCTTCAAGCATGCTAACCACATATGACATCAGCGGCGAGAGTGCTTGAGTCGCATTAGTACACCTCGGAGCTACCTTTATCAACTAGATCTATCAAATTTCCTCTCTCCTTCAAAAAGTGTGCCTAGAAACAGAAATGAAAAGCGAAAATATTTCCCTCTCAAGCTTCAGGTACTAATCAGCTGCAAAATATGGTCTAAATACTAAAACAAGAAGAAGTATATTATGTCCCTTGATTATTACAAGACAAATGCAGCTGATAAGCACCTGCTAGTTTTTCATCTTCGTTACGGGGTATTATAAATGGATAAAATAATCGAATGACTCAAATACATATCAAACATGATTTCTTTACCGATTTTAAATAAAAGTTAGTAATACTAATGGTTAACTGGTTGCCAAAAAAATTACAAACACCACTTTAAAATTGCCAGTTCTTATTGAGTTTTATCAGCACGAATTATTTGTGGGTATCATTACATGAAATGGTAAACTCGTCCTTCAATGTTCTTGATTATGCAACTCAGGTGACAATCAGATTTAACGAGGACTAATAATGATTGTTTTTGCTAATGACTGGCTTACTTAAAGCAAAACAAAACCTAACTTAAGGACTCAACTATATGAATGTGAAAAAAAAGTTATACCTCAACTGAAAGTATACGGATATTCAGGTCAAGATTGGTCTCGAAAACTTTTTAATTTAACAAAAATTGAAAAGATTCAATTGTAGTGGAAGTAATTGTTTGACCCTAATGAAACTACAAGGAGTATGAATGTGAGAGTGAGCCGAGAAGAGAAATTGCCAAAATTCAATTGAGAATGATGAGCACAGAGAAGAGATATCGAGCCGAGAAGAGAATCATCATCATTTCACTCTAAAGCTTGATGCATCGAGCCGAGAAGAGAATAATCATCATTTCACTCTCAAGCTTGATGCAGAGAGAGAGAGCGAGAGAGAGAGAGAGAGAGAGATGTGATCGTTAAGTGAGTGGTCTTAGCTTCATGAAAGAAGGAGAATGGACAAAGGCTCTTTACTCTTGTACGTCTGCATGTGATAGTGAGAGAGTGATGTCTGAAAGTGAGAGAGATGACCCCAAGTCTTCCTCGAATGTAGGGATATTCATCTAGAATGGTAGAATGGAATTGTTATTGTTAAGTTTTTGTTTAACTCTTCTATGTATGAGGTATGAGTGACCTTTGGTTCAACTTTTCTTGCGTAACAACCCTGAGAGAGAGAGAGAGAGAGAGAGAGAGAGAGAGAGAGAGAGAGAGAGAGAGAGAGAGAGAGAGAGAGAGAGAGAGATGTGATTGTTAAGTGAGTGGTCTTAACTTCATGAAAGAGGGAGAACGGACAAAGACTCTTTGCTCTTGTATGTTTGCATGTGAGAGTGAGAGAGTGATGTTTGAAAGTGAGAGAGAGATGACCCCAAGTCTTCCTTGAATTCAAATTTATGGATATTCATCTAGAATGGAATTGTTAAGCTTTTGTCCAAGTCTTCTATGTATATATATTCATCCCGAATTGAGTGAGCTTTGGCTCGACTTTTCTTGCACAATAACTTTCTTGGACTACAAATTTTCCACAGAGAGAGAGAGAGAGAGAGAGAGAGAGGTCTTCACGAAAGAGGGAGAATGGACAAAGACTCTTTGCTCTTGTACGTTTGCATGTGAGAGTGAGAGTAATGTCAAAGTGAGAGAGAGATGACCCCGAATCTTCCTTGAATGTATGGACATTTATCTAGAATGGAATTGAATTGTTAAGCTTTTGTCCAAGTCTTCTATGTATTTATATTCATCCGGAATTGAGTGAGCTTTGGTTCGACTTTTCTTGCACAATAACTTTCTTTGACTACAAATTTTCCTAAGAGAGAGAGAGAGAGAGAGAGAGAGAGTGGTCTTCACGAAAGAGGAAGAATGGACAAAGACTCTTTGCTCTTGTACATCTTGATGTGAGAGTGAGAGAGTGGTGTGTGAAAGTGAGAGAGAGATGACCCCAAGTCTTCCTCGTTTGTCTTAATTGTAGGGATATTCATCTAAAAGGAGTTGTCTTGCGTAATAAACTTTTTCATATTGCCGATTTATCCAATAAAAGTCTTTTAATTTATTTTTCCCTCTTTTCATATTGTTCTTCAATGACAATAGTCCTTTCCATTTCTCTAATTTCTGTTGACACTTAGATAAAAAATTAAGGATTAATTTTTAACCTATAAACAAAGAAATTTTCATTAAATTACACATTAGGTAGGCATTAAGATCATTTGCATTAATAGTGCTAAATTTTACTAATTTATAAAAAGAATTTTATTAAATTATTAATTAAAAATTTAAAAAGAATTTGATATAGAAAGGAAGACGGGCCAGGCCGGCCTATTCCCCTCTCTTCTCCTTCCTTGCAGCCCGGGCCGGGCCCATTCTCTTTATTTTTTCCCCGGCCCAGGCCCCTCCTTATTCCCTCCTTCTCCCCCGGCTCACCCGCGGGAGACAGAGCATACGAGGGACCGCCGTTCGTGCGAGGGACCGGCGACGCCGGAAGGGACCGCCGGTTAAAAGATAAGAGCAGGTGGCGAAGTGGCAAGCAACGATTGGACTCTTCCGCAGGTCGAGAGCCTATAAAAGGAGGCCTCTGGACGCTGACCGGGGAGTTCGCAGGGGTTCAGGACAGAAGAGAGAAAAGCGAGGAAAAAAAAGGTCCGCGGTGAGAAATCGAGCGAGAAACTGAGAACGAGCGAGTGTCCTCCGGCGACAGACACACTCGAAACCCGGCCGACAAGCTACGGACGTCAGCCCCCTTCCCGAGCCGAACCCACGGTAGGTCTTGGTTCGAATCTTGTTTGTTCTCCTTTCGGGTGCGTCGAGTTCCCGAGGATTCTGGCTCGGAGGCGTGCGAGGCGACCGGGCATTGTCCGATCTATCGAGCTCGCTCTCATTCGCCGCCCCCTAGCCGGTTAGGGAGCACCACCGACGGCCCCTTTTTTTTCCTCGTCGTTCTGTTTTTGTGCCCTGGTTTGGGCTTGCCGGACCGGGCTACCGTTGTCCGGTTCGTGCGAGTTCCGATCCCGACTATGTTATGCTTTGTTGCTGTTAGGCCCTGGTTTGTCCCTTGCGGTTTGTCTGGGTCCCGTTTGAGCTTTCGCTTGTTACTCAGACTGTGCACGCCACCTGCTTGATGAATGGCCTACGTTAGATGCTCGTTCGTGTTCTTTGTTGATGGCCGAGACTTGCTGATTTTCACGTTTGTACTGTGCGTAAATGAGTCGTCCCCATGGTCTGAGCTTGAGTTTCGGATATGTCTACCTTCTCCTCACTCCATGCCCACCACCTGCTCGACGGAATGCTTGAACTGTTGGAGATATACGAGGATCGAACCTGAGATTGTGATTGGATGGAGAAGATTGTGATTGGTATCAATCCAAGATTATGAGCGGTTATAATTGACAGATTATATTAATCCGAAATTGGATTTGATTTAATGTATCTTCATTTATTTTTTTCACAGTTCTACTACATATAGGAGCTTGTACAATGTAAAACATACGACTAAATATACAAAAACTAGTCGTTTCCATCTTCTTGGCCTATTCCTTAAGCTCTAACATAGTATCAGAGCCATATTTTCTGACCTAGCTTCCGCAAATCACTCAAATTGCCTCCAATTTTTTTTTTTTTTTTTAATATGTTATCGCAAATTAAGCTGTGCAAAACAAATCAGCATTCGGTAGGAATTTGTTTCTCACATCATGGCCAATAATAAGAACACAATCGACCGAGGAAACTCTTCAATGGAGGGAAATCCGAACTCACCACAGAACAAAGAATTGGATCAAATTGATCCCACCAAAGACCAGCATTCTGCAGCTCAACATTCTGCCAAACCACTCTTTCTCCAGTTCATGTTTCCGACCCAACCGAATGGGCTTCTATACAGTGGTTTCCTGTTCAAGGTCCATGGATTGTTGGGTCAAAGTAGACATGTGCCTTGTATGGCGCATCTGGAGACGAAGGAAATGCTAGTGTCGGGACGAGGTGGATTGGTCCAGGCCTGAACCCATTCTACAAGGACGAGGAGTGAATCCTTACCCGACTGTGGCACCCAGCTTTGTGCCATATCCTGTTCCAGTTAATGGTGGTCGACTAGAGCTTGGCAACCCACTCTATACGTCTTTGGGGAATGGCCCTGAATTGAAACTCATCTCCTTACAGCTCAGTGGACCCAAAAACTACAGTATCTTGGCTCAAGATCTCCAACGGGCGTTGGTCACGAAAGATAAAGATGGGTTCCTTGACGGAACCGTGCCTTTTTTGGCGGATGAATGCTCATGGCAACATTGGTGAAGATATAACCAGCTCATGCGGATGTGGATTGGTAATTGCTTGGCTCCTAAGGTGGACAACGGGCTTCCACCAACTGAAGACTCAAAAGACAATTTGGGATAACATCCGTGAGATGTATGGAAAGCTCGACTAGACCAAAATCTTCTCCCTCACCCTAACCATCTCGAAGTTGAAGCAAGGAAATCAGTTCGTGACGACGTGCTTCAATTGACTCTCAGCCTTGTGGAATGAACTCGAGGCCGCTGAAGAGCAGCTCAAGGGGCTAGAGGAAATGCTTTGACAATATCGAGCGAAACGAGAAAGGGAGAAAGCAACCTATTTTATACTAATATTAAATGAAAGCTACTCACATTTCGAGTCCCAAATCCTTGTGATGGAGCCGGCGCCTCCAGTTGGGCGGATCTACCAATTGGCGGTCCAAGAAGAGAGCCAAAGGGCAATTGCGACCGAGCATGCACGAACTGGAGAAGGGATCGTCCTTGTTGTTCTCGGGTTTAGACCATCTTCAACTAGCCTCTTCTCGCCGGGCTTTGCCGATTTCGGATTTGGGCAACCACCGATTGGTGGCCTTCCTCCTATCCTAGGTTCAGCCGAGAAGCATCTTGGTCTCCATGGAGAATGGGGCCGTCGTTTTGTTGCTGCAACTCAAGGAGGAGAAGGAAGCCCTAATTTTTTTGGGATGGACTATTATGGACTCCAAAGATCCAATGGCTATTATTTAGCCATGGCTTTAGTTAAATCCAATGGCTCTCAACAAGCCATGATGGCACCTAATTTTAAAGCATTGCACGACCCTCGCAATGCCACATCATCCTTAGAAGGAAATATTAAAGGAAAAGGGAAATTATACTGCGATTATTGCAAGTGGCTACACCATACGGTGGAAACCTGTTAGAAATTACATGGCAAACCTAGGAAGAAAGGAAAGAATGAATCATTAGCTAATCAAGTCACTGGCATGATCAGTCGATTACCTAAAATAAGTATCAAAATCATGAGAGCATTGAGACAGTTGGAAATTTCTGATAATGGGGCAAGCTTTTTAGGTACTTCATATTGCCTCAACTCTATTTCTCATGATGTATGAATTATTAATTCAGGTGCTAGTGACCATATTATCTGTGATGAAAGTCTTTTTGCTCATACCCATAAAAATCATTTCCCTATAACTATGTAGTTTCCAAACGGAAATACCATAAATGTCACTAAAATAAGGACGGTAAATCTTAGTCCTTTGATTACCCTTCGAAATGTCCTTTATGTTTCTCAGTTTCAATTCAATCTTATCTTAGTATCAAAAGCTTTTGAGGACAATCCTTGTCGTATTCTTTTTAATTCCGACACTTGTCTCTTTCAAGCCCTTTCGATTGGCAAACTGATGAGTTTGGATAGTCTTTCACAAGGATTGTATTTTTAGACTAGTTTTCCCAAAAATGTTGATTTATCGCAATTTTCCATGAATAAAGAATCATTGTGTAATGTTACTACCAATGATAAAATTATTCTTTCCCGTCAACGTTTGGGCCATAGCACTTCTTTTCAGCATCCCCAATGCAAAATTTGTCCTCTTGCTAAATAATCATGTGCTTATTTTACCATAAGAAAATCTCGAGATATGGATATTTTTTCTTTAATTCATGCAGATATATGGGGTCCTTATCACATCCCACATCATGATCGATTTCGATTCTTTCTTATCATTATAGATGATTATACTCGTGCTACATGGATTTTCCTTATGCAGTCAAAGAGTCAAGCTCTTTCCCCCCTAAAGTTATGCAAATAAATGGCACAAGCCTTTGGAATTCCAAGTGGGTGAACACGTATTCCTGGAGGTATTACTGATGCAAGGCACTTCAAGATTTGGCAAGAATGGGAAGCTAAATCCACGTTGGGCCCTTCAAGATTTTATAGCGAATTGGAACTTTGGCTTATCGTCTTGCGTTGCCACCGAGACTTACTAAAGTACATGACGTCTTTCACGTGTCAATGCCAAAGAAGTATGAACCTGATTCGACCCACGTGCTGAATTTCGAGAAAATAGATGTGGACGACAATGTGGATAATGAATCGAGCAAGTGTTACGGAATAAGACGATTCATTTAGTCAAAGTTGTTTGGCAACACCATGGGATGGATGGAGCCATAGGGGAAAGCGAATAGATGATGAGGCGTCAACATCCCCACCTATTTGAGGAAGTGTTGTAATAGTTTAAATTTCAAGGAAGAAATTTTTGCAAAAGAAAAAGTTCGACATCCCGAAATTTGATCTATTTCGAAATATATGAAATAGTTATTTCATTAATGTGCCGATGATTAATTTACTTGGAACTGATCACTCATAAGTTAATTAATCCATTGGGTGATGCTGTAAAAGGGTTAAATTGCGAAAGATTAGAGAATTTAATTAGGGATCGATCACTTGACTTAAAGGATCAACAATGGTCAATTCTACGTTGTTATAAGTCAATTAACGAATAGATATAAATCGATTTAACAGAAGAACGTAGTCAGTTTGCGAGTGGTTCTACATTATTATGATATTCACATTGAACGATGATAAACCGATTCCCTATTGACCTTGTACTCAGGATACATAACTAAACCCTTACAATTAAATGACAATTGAAGGTCGTCCATGATTTGAAAAGGCACAAACATGGATAGAAATATTATCGATCACAGGTCAACCGCACGAAAACTCCTAAAAGTCATCCAATAGTTTAGGCCGTACCAATGACTTTAACTATGAAATTTAATTCAATTTTGGGTATCAAACTTTCTAGAATTTCGAGACTAACCCATTGGACGTTGCCCCATTGTTTGTCAAATTTATCGACAAGTTTAAAATTTTTGAAAAAGGGTTAATTGGATGAGAATTTGATGTCAGAAAGAGAAGCCGAGCCAAGCAAAGGTTGTTGGGCCTCACGCCCATGTGGATCAGCCAAGGAGACCCAAGTGAGGGCCAAATGAGCCACCAAGCCCATTTCAAGCCCAATTCAAGCAAACGAGCCCAAGGAAAGAATTGGAATGTTTGGGAAAAAAATGTGTGAAATGTGCAAAATGCCTTTGCAACGGGAGGAGAGGAATTTGAGAAATTATGTTGGATTTGCTAATGATGGATTTTGGGAAAAATCCTAAAAAAGATATCTCTCTCTCTCTCTCTCTCTCTCTCTCTCTCTCTCTCCCCCCCAACTCCCTCCCTCTTCGCTCTTCCCTCTCCCCCTCACGCCTTCCCCTTTCAGTCGAGCACTCCCCCTCCACCTTCTTTTTCACTTTTCATCTTCTTCATCTTCTTCATCTTCTTCTTCTCCCCATCTTCATTACCATCGCCATTCACCACTGCCATCCCCCCCGTTTTCACCGCCACTTAGGCCACCATGTTTTGCCTCCTGTCCGCGCCTCGTTTGCCGCTGCTTGCGACCTCAAGCTGCTCGGCACTATCACCACGCCATCTCCATAACCGCCCCCTATATCGCCATTCGACCACCACCACTGCACCATCCTTCGCCGCCGTCGCTTGCCCATGTCTCACACGTCATCCACTATTGCCATTGTTCTGTCAGTTCATCGCCACCACCGAACCCTTAAGCAAGGTGGTCGTGAGTCTCAAAGCTCACCACGCCACCGCCGCCGTTGATGCCATAAGACCCGAGTTCTTGTCTCTGTCTTGACACCATTGTTGTGAACTCGCCGCCACCAATAAACCATGAGTTAACTCCTAATCCTTGATTAGGGAGTTAATTGTGTTTAGAGTTAAGTTTAGTTTAGTGCTAATGGTAGTTAGTGGCCTATAATGATGGTTTAGCCCTAACTATGGTTAAGGATGGATTAGATTAAGGCTAATTGTAATTAGTATTAGTTAAGGACGATTAGCTTAGTTGATCATGGTTAGCTTAATTAATTGCAATGTTATTTTCATTAATCGTAGTTAGACTAATTAACGACGATGTTTTAATTAGTTTTAATTAGGCTTAATTAATCTCGGTTAGTGTAATTAATTGTTGTTAGCTTAATTAATCGCGATTAGCAATAATTAATGATGAATTGGTCGTAAAAGTACAATTTTATGCTTGATTTATTAGATAAGATTATGCATGATTCTGATTGTCTAAGCTTGTAATGCCATATGGATGATTGGCCAAATCATGTTTTAAGTACTATTTTCAAAGAAGGTTTTATTGGCAAGAAAATGACAAATTTTGAGGTGTCATGGTTAGACGTTGTGTTCTACGTGCTAAATGGAATGATGGGGTTTTAAAATGAAAGCATGCAAAGTTTGGTGAGTTGATTTTAAGTACGTCACCACGTGCAATTATTTCATCGGAATTTTAAATGTAAAGATATTCTGAGATTTGTTATTTGAGCACAAATTCTTTTGCATTGGGCCAGTTGATGGCAAATAAAATTGGCTTGAATGTTAATGTGCTTGAGTAGTCACCTAATTGAACCTGTCAACCAACGGGAGTTTGGAGATGATGCCCGATGTTTATTTGATGCCGAGTCGCAATTGAGGTTAGACCAATACTCCTTTATGATATACTATCTAGGTAGGGGTTCTAGACGATGCCGTGCCCAATAGAGCAAGAAGATGTCCAGTCATGCCAGAAGACCGTCAACTCTTGTATTGGCCATAACCCGATGGGTCATAATAATCTGAACACGTGTAAATAATTGTATTGCATTGCACCTATTATGCGATAAAACTGTAAGGTACAATATGGGATGGGTCAAAACAGATTTTACCTTATAATCGGGACCCATGTGTCCACTTGGTGCATGAGAGTTGTGTATTTTGATTATTGGCTATGCTTGATACATTGATATTAGCATATGTGATGTATTAATATGTAGAAGTATGCCGAGGCGAGGTAAGATTCTATGTTGTTGCATGCTTAGGTTGCCTTCAAGGCGAATTACCGTCTTAATCGAAGTTTAGAAGGTTGACTTGCTGAGATTTATATCTTACCCTATTGTTATTTATTATTTCCAAATACGTAGTATGGAGAACCTTCATGTTCAATTTGGGTCCTCTGGAGACACGGGGTTGGCCTTGCGTTAGAGAAATTTTAAATTAACCCTAAACTTCTATTGGTTTTTGTAGAGGTTTGTAAATATAAAACTTGCTAGGATTGACAGTAAATAAATAAAAGTTAAAACCAAAAACCAACCGTTGATGTGACCCTGCAGGCTCCATAGTGGCGTTGACTTCACTTATTTCCCATAATCCAATGCTTTGTATTGCATGAAAACGAATTAATTTTTACTAATAGGGAGTTAAAAAAAAAAAAGAGTTAATATTGCAAAAAACTTCAAATTGGATCACATGTGATAAATTTATCAAAAAATAATTTTTTAATTACTAAAAACTCAAAACTGGTATAATTTTAACAAATTTATCCAAAACTAATTTTTTTACCACTAAAAACCATAAACCGGTATGTTTGTAATGAATTTACCCTCTATTAGTTTTCATTAAATTGGATTACTACCATAAAAAGCTCCAAATTGCAATTGGAAAGTAGAACCCCAAATTGGCGCACTCATCAACTGTTACGTGTTATTTAACTTAACAATTCGACAGTAAAATGTAGTGTAAACTAACTAATAGTAGATTTGTCACAATTATACCAATTTCGAGTTTTCCATAATATGAACCCGAAACGAATTGACTCTATTTATTAAGTCGATAAGAAAGTTAAAACAAATAATAATAACTCCCGGTGGTTATGGTAGGCGCTTGTCGAATTCTACTTAATGCACACCGTCTTTGTTCTTTTTCAGTTAGTTACTTGGGTTACAGAATTTGGTTTTCGTTTTCGGTGGAAGTTTGCTGGTTTAGAAATTAGGATTTACGAAGTTGCAGCAGATCTGCTGTTTTGCTTTGCCGGGTTGTAGTTGTAGTAGCAGCAGCGAATCACCCGCCTTTGATGCGGAACACTTCAATTTTCGTCGTGGGACGTCAACTTTATCAGTATTTACTCGGCCCCCACCTCTCAGATCTTAGGGTGAGCAGATGAACCCATTGAGGTTTCGGTTTCAACTTGTTTGATTCTTTTGACATTAACCTAGGATCGTTTAGGGCATTGACTCATGATTCAGATCCACTGATGGAATGGAAGAAGTCTGCTGATGTGGGTAGACATGCAAGTATCGAGTTTCTCTTTCATCATTTCTCAAAGATGGGAAAGGTGAAGTTGGCCAACCATCATCCACACTAAAGACAGAAAAAATTCGTGTTGCTAAGAAAAGTTCTTGAGTAACAACATATAACAGGTCGAGCTCGCGAACAAAACACGTCCAGAGCAAGAATGTGCCACTTTGCACATTCGCCATTCAAACGAATGAAGAACTTCCATAATAGATTCCCTCCCTTGCAGTGACAACCATCCCCATTGCTATTGTGTAAAGAGGAAAAAGTCGCAACATCATCTCTGTTCGAACAACAATATGGAAAGAAACAGCACGAATAAAACCGCCAAACCACAAGCCACTATCTTTAGGCTTTCCCCACTAATAAGTTCACAATGCACAATTACTGTGCTGCATAGACTGCTTGTTTTCTTTATATTATATATACCTTCAGTTTCAAACGTAAGCGAACCAGAAACTTCGAAGAGAAATTTAAGAGCTAAAGCCCCAGTTCTTTCGAGAACTAATTTACTTAGAACACAACAAACCATTTCTTACTCTCTCTTCTGCCAATCAGTATCCAGAAGTATTGGATAGAGATCATTAGCGGATGCAGACGAAGCGGTTCCAGTCCATAGCCCATCGGGGGACATACTCTTGGTGATATTCTCACCAAGTGCCTGATGTTCATCACCTCTAAAATGCTTCCTCATGGCGTCAATTTTCTCCTCAGTCATGATAGCGCCCTCCGAGTCCAGCACCGGAATAGCAACCTTGCCTTCAAGCATGCTAACCACAGACGACATTAGCGGCCTAAGTGCTGGAGTCGCATTAGTGCACATCAGAGCTACCTTTATCAATGCCAGCGCCTCCTCTTTGTCAAAGTGAGAACCGAGCCTCTGATCAACTAGATCAATCAAATTTCCTCTCTCCTTCAAAAAGCATGCCTAGAAAAATAAATGAAAAGTGAAGATATTTCCCTTTCCAGACTTCAAGTAATGACCAGTTGCAAAATATGTTCTAAATAATAAAACACGAAGAAGGAAATATATTATGTCCCTTGATTATTACACGACAAATGCAGTTGATAAGCACCTGCTAGTTTTTTATTTTTGGTAAGGAGCACCTGCTAGTTTTTCATCTTCGTTATAGGGTATAAATGGATAAAAAGAATTGAATGAGTCAATGCGGATCGAACATAATTTCTTTTACTGATTAAAAAAAAAAAAAAGAAGTTAGTAACTCCAACATCACTTAGTAATGGATAACAGGTTGCCAAAAAATTACCGACACTGCTTTAAATTCGCCAGCTCTTATTGAGTTTTATCGGCACGAATTATTTTCCAGTGTCGTTACATGAAATGGTAGACAAGCCCTTCAATGTTTTACACCATCCATTCCCTTCTACTCTCAATTCTAGTTTAACAAGAATACCTGATTATGCAACTCAGGCGGCAATCAGATTTAACAACGACTTACAATGATTGTTTTTTCTAATGATTGTTTACTCAAAGCAATACAAAATCTAACTTAAGGACTCAATTATATGAATGTGAAAAAAGTTATACCTCAATCGAAAGTATATGGATATTCTGGTCAAGACATGGTCTTGAAAACTTTTTAATTTACCCGTAATTGCCAAAATTCAATAGTAGTCGAAGGACTTGTTTGACGCTAATGAAACTACAGGGAGCATGAATGTCAAGCATAAAAATATAAAAACTAAGACTGAACTACCCCAAATTTAAAGGACCCCAAATTTCAAGGATCCAAAAAAAGATTCTTCACGAAAATTCAGTGTAGATCAACATAATAAGAAGAATTGGATTAATTTGAAATGACAAATTGCACTTAACAGCATAACAATTCTTAAGCAGGTTTCAATAGCTGGTAATTGTAACCTCCTTTGCAACCATTAAAAGTGCATGTGAGGACTTTTATACTACGCTCACGCTTCCATAATCCATTTTCCACCGGCACAAGCAGATATATATATGGATACGATCATAATTGAAATGATAGAGTTGATTACCCAATCAAGTATATAAAAGCATTCCTCATTTTTTTGGGAACCAGTGTTGCTCTGGCCACTAACAACTTCTAAGGCAACAATGCCAAAACTATAGATGTCAGCTTTGTCAGTGAGGTAACCATGCATTGCATACTCAGGTGCCATATATCCACTGCACAACAAGAAAAGAGCTTGTGTTTGTAATGAGGTAACTGCCTTAAATAGCACATACTTAATATTCCTAAAATTCAAAAGAAAGAGACATTCCTAAATTTGACGCTATAGAGGAAAAAAACAAGTGCATCCTAAAATTTTCTGATAGAATATACTGAGAATATTTCAGGAAAAAAAAAAAAGACCATTGTTGTTCTATATGGTTATCAGGCTACATAGATGACTTTATAACTTGGAAAAGAGGTATTCTGACCGAAAAATGATTTTGAAATTCACTTGAAAGTGCATCATCTATGTTAATGTCATGTGAGACATATTTACTAAAATTGTGTTTTTCATACATAGGAGGATATACAGATAATTTATGTTGAAATTTTTAACTTACAGTAGTTGTTGTTCATTAAATTGTTTTGCATTAAGTTGTTTTTCAATGGGAAACATAATAAAAACAATTAAATTATGCACCAATATAGACTGTTAAAATGTACTGCATCATAATTGTCTCATAATAATTTCACAAGCTTTTTGTCCGAGTGAACGCATTAAGTAGGGCACATTGAATTACCATATGAAATGTTTATCTTGAATTGTTCTTATTGCAGTAAATGGAGCACATGGGATATTATCAATCTTTAGGAGGATATGAACTTTCCGGAAATTGCATTAGATTATATGAGTTTGTTGAGATAATGGAAATTAGTTAATGTTATAGTTCTTTTTTGTTGAATTAATGTTAGAGTTAGTAGAATGAACTTACAATTATCTTTTCCCTAATTAATCACATTCTTTTCACAAACAAGTTGACTTTTCACATGTGTTAACGCAAACGTTTGAAACATGTGAACATTATTTATGTTTTTTCGTGCGTACACAATAGAAACATGGGTGAATTAGCTCTATTACCTATAATACTAAGTTATATTCAAAATAACATTTACATAAGTCATTATCAGAGTGTCATTTAATGGTAGAGTATGTGAAATAACTTATATTTTTTCCTTAATTAACGTGAAGAGTGGTGGGACACACATAAAGCTTTGAGGTTAAGCCAAATTTGTTGAGCACCATGCTTTAGGATGATGTGAATGCACCACAAAGCTCCATTCAAGTCACTTTTCTCAAATCAGACTAAATGTTTCTATTCCATGTTTCTATGTTGTCACTGGCTCCTACTTAGGTTAACAGGAACAAAAGGCAAGAAACTTACTAAGTTCCAGCAATCTTGGTGCTAATATGTGTGTTGTCCTCCTCATCAAGCTTTGCTAAACCAAAATCTGATATTTTAGGGTTGAGATCCTTATCCAGTAAAACATTGGTAGCTTTGATGTCTCTATGCACAATCTTTAGCCTTGATTCTTCATGAAGATATGCCAAGCCTCTGGCAATACCCACACATATCTTGTGCCTTGTCCACCAATCCAATTTTAACTGAAATTCTTCAGGACCTTCATTTGTATCAAAAGACATCGAAGCTACTTTAATCCTGTCTCATCAGCTGAAGTCAATGAAGAAAGTGTGATATCAAATTACCAAATAAAGCACGAGCAAGACTGTTATTTTCCATGTACTCATAAACCAACAAAAGTTGATTTCCTTCAATGCAGCATCCATAGAGTTTCACAAGATGCGGATGTTGAAGAGCAGAAATCATCCCAATCTCAGTCACAAACTCACGATTTCCTTGCTTGGATTTCGATGAAAGCTGCTTCACTGCTACAGTCGTGCCATCTGACAGAAGACCCTGCAATTGAACTTTGGCATCAGATCCATGCTGTCAAGATTCGGTTACATTGAAGGCTGCCTTCTTCAAATCTTTTCCGAGAGCAATTTGGGGAAGTTGGTTCAGCGATATTCCTATATACCTTGTACACAGAACCAAAACCACCTTCTCCAATCTTATTGGCAGCATCAAAATTGTTTGTGGCAGCTTTAATCTGTCGCAAGGTAAATGAACCAATTTGCAATGCTAGAACCTTCAAATCTGCACAAGGTTTTGGATCTTTTAAGAATTTGGAGTCAACAGTTAAAGTATGTAATCTACCATCTAACAAAGACGTAGCAATTCATTCTCAATGTACCAGAAAACCTCATAATGAGTATTTGGTCTGAGCAAGTTCAGTACTGAATATTTTAGCATCTTGAATTTTATTTTTTATATACTTTGGCATTGGTTGGCAGTATGTACTTTGAAAAAAAAGAAAAGAATGTCTTCAGGGTATTTAGTAGCGGGGGAAAGGAAAAATCATAGAAAAAGCCCAATTTGGATAAGTAAGGCAAGGTTCGTATGTTTCGATGTCTTGTATATAAAAAGTCCTGGTATTTATTTTTGATGTCTTGAAACGTAGATTTAGTACATATATGGTCGATTGCCACCCCCAAGTATACCCAACACACACACACACACACACACACACACACACACACACACACACACACACACACACATCCCTTCCTATGACTATCTATCCCTTCATTTTTTGGATTTCCAAATAAGACTTTAGTGAACCAAATGGATCAAGGACTCTTTAGCTGTATTTACTGGGGATTCATGGAGGAGGAGGAGGAGGAGGAGGAGGAGGCGATGCACAAATGTCATGCAACAACAGTTTTACTGGGGATCCATGTAACCTTGTTGCAGTATTAATGACGCATTGTGATTACCCTTCCCCACCACAAAAGGTAAGAAGAACAGTGGTGCACCAACAGTTTAACAGGACAACTGTGTGCAGAAGAAGAAGACGAGGAGGAGTGACGCGCCAATAGTTTGATAGGACAACTGTGTGATCTAGCTGATATATAAAAGGTGCAACGTGACTACGCCGCTCCCCCACCAGAATCGGGAACAGGGACAATGTATTCACAGTGCATAACATTCTTGTATATCTTGACAGATATATGTGAACTAAATATCAAAGACTCCAGGGAAGCAACTACCTTGTGTCATTCCATCTTTACGTCCAAGACGTCCTCTCCACCAAAGGATAACCCGGATAAGAAAAACTACAAAAACTATAGTAGCCACAATCCTGACCACTGTGCCCGCAGATATGCTGGTTGAATCTGGTGAATTGGGCAATCTTGTGAGGGTTCAGAGTCTGCAGTGAAACTATCAGATTAATGAGCAAAGGAAGATATCTCCTTTGGAACATAATACTAAATACAAAGGGACAAAAAGAAAAGAAAAAAAATCTACTCTTCATTCTCAAAGCTGTACTATATAATAATGCAGGTGCAATGGTCAATGATCCATAGCAGAAAAGTGAACAAGGCTATTGTTTCATAGTCTGAATAGAAGGATTAAAGATACACAGAGCAAACATTCTCTGAGAGAAAGAAAACAAAGCAAACCATAGCCAATTTTTGACTCTTAAGAGAACAATAATAGATCCTGGTCAGCTACTGTAGAAATTTATCTGATCAATTGTAACAGATGCCAATGGCCTGAATCCAACAGTGGACATTTGCAACCAAACCAAGTAGCTGAATAGCCTATTGATGACTTCTGGTGCAAGACAAAACACACGTATTTGTTTCCAATATGAATGCGAGTAACTTTCTCAATAGAGAAGCCCCAAGTGAAACATGGAATTGTCTATCTGCATACCAGGATAGACAGAGATAGCAGCTATAAGAGGACCATAGACGACTTTCCTAAGTATAGCGTTGGTTCCTTTCCCAGCCCAATATAAGCGTATCTCCAGAGTGCTCTTGTTCACGTTGGCAGTGAAATTTCTTATGACCTCCTTTCCAACTCCACCTGCTTCAATCGCAATGTTGAAATCTTTCCACACCAATTTTCCCTGAAATAATGTTTAATAGATTTGTTGAGTGTCTCCACATTGAACAAGGTAAACTTTCGGTTTCAATAGAACGTACAAGTTGTGAAAAGATAATGATTTGCAAATACAAGGTATTAAGATAAAACAACCCAACTGTAACACATTGAACGCTTTATATGCTTTACATATTAGAATCAGCTGTACATAATGCCCAAATTTACCTGTATATAAACATTAAAAGCTCGCCTTCCAAGGCTTGTATAACTTTTACTGCCAGTGAACATTATCTCGGCAAAATGAAGGCTTACATTGTAGGTCCCGTTCATCAGACAAAAAGCATAATAAGTTAGAGATATTGGAGAAAGCCGTGCATTTATGTAAAGCTGCGCATTGTTTGTGGACAGTATGGATACATTGCCAGCTATATATATCTCTGATTCAGTTTTGTCATCAAGGAAGTGGCCAGTGCCACTGTAGCCCCAGTAACGTCCACTTGGGAAGGAACTGAAAGCAGCTGCAAGAGGCCCTCGATCAGCACTGTACGTGTTGTTCCCTATTGTTACTTCGCTCCCACCACAATTTATGAAGAGATTATGCAAATCTGGAAGGAGTACAGCCACAAAGAGAAAAATCAAGTTTTTTCTTTTTCTTAATACGGAGTGGACTTTCCAGACACGCTAGGTAAACTAGCATTCCCTTATCAAAAGATCACATAGAAACCCCCAGGTTTTTTAGCAAGACATTATTTCATGGAGGCAGCTTTTAAAATATCTAGAGTAATGATGCATTAATCATCAAATATTGACACAATAGCCCAGAGGAGAGTTGATAAGGAAATCAATTTGATAAGAAAATAAAGAGTACAATGCAGTATCAGGGTTTGATGATAATGATAGGATATACAGCAGATCAACTTACACTTTAAACAATGTTGACCTTTCGAACATGTGACAAGCCCACTTGTGACAGGATATGAGGTTCTGAGCAAGTCAACAAAGATTTTAATGTTACCATCATCATCATTCTGAATGAAGTTCCATGCTATGTACATAAACAACTAAAATGCAGGTCCTTCGAAATCCAAGTCTCTTGGTGAAAAAATTAATCTCAAACATACATATTGTCAACCGCCAAGCTTGCGAACAAGTTGCTGTAGAGAAAAGACAAAATCAACGTTCAGTAGAGAAATGAAAATTTTGTGCACTTGCAGGATTATAAGTCACTCGTAACCGCACATTTGAGGGGAGCCCAGACTTAAACTGAAGGAAATAGTACATACACAGATCCTTCTTCACATCCTGAGTCTGTAGCTTCAAAGTTGTTGTATGATAGATCACTACACAGAGAAATAGTCAGCCGTTTTTGAAAAATACACTAAAAGACATTTTATCAAATGATTATTATGTACAAAAATGCAGACCAGTTGCAAAATATGGACAGGTAAGGCAATTTGAAAGGCGAAAGCATCACAAGATGATGAAAGCAATAGTCCATCTTTATTCAAGATATTTTATTTCGGAGAACTGCTTATGTGAATATTTTTAATTTACTATGAGAATAACAATCTGTTTTGAGCAAAAAAATATAAATAACAAATAATTAGAAAGTTGTGTGGTTCACTTATTTAAGAATTTGAACTCACAATATACTCTTATTTTAACAATAGTCCAAAGATTGTTACACAGTAACAGAGAAAGACTAATTGGAGTGAACAGAGACTTTAGATCTAGTCAGAGTGCACAAATGCATGTTTACATAGTAATAGTAGAACGGACATGATGTATAAGGAAAAGAGGCAAAAATAGAATTATGATTCCAACGACTACAAAGTCGAATCTTCTTATTAAGGAATATGCAGACCACCCTTTAAAAGTTTAAACTTCCTCATAAGAGCTTCATTTTGGCGCCCATAAGATAATATCAACTTTCTCCTAGGCACACTTATTTTGGTTGTAGAGTTCCTCAAATACACAAACCCATAATCATTGTTATCATAAAGAAATAGCTCAAGCAAGTAATCATACTGTGCAGGTGATGCGTTGTGCAAATTTTCAAAGAGAATTTATGGGAAGCAAAGGTTTTCTAAATGTTAGTTTTATCATTCCAAGAGGTTTGAAAAAATCTAGAGCTGGGAGGGGCTTTTTGTAGAGGGGGAAAGTGGGGCCAACTTGGCACTTCCAAGAAAATCCACTTTATTTTCTGTCATGCTTACCATACAATTCAGCCTCTTGTCTTGCCTGTAGCATTTCAAAAAACATATCCCAACAAGGAGAAAGGTACTTATGATGTTTCTGTTAAACTCCTTAGGCTACAAACTATAAAGATGCAAGATGGGAATGCACAATTGCTTACTACAGTGCAAGATTAGCAAGAAAGAGCTAGAAGCAAGTGCGGGATTAAACAAGACAATTTTTCAAACAGCGAAGCTTACACATTTTTTTCACTCTTCAGGATCCAATCAGGGACTGCTCCAGTCAATTGGTTTCCAGTCAGATAGCTAAACAAGATTATTTGATTGAGTCAGTTCCTCGTGTACTCTATGCACTCAAACTGAAAACTTATAGAGTTATACCTTGAAAATGCATTATTTAGCAGATTAAAAGCATTTAATTATTAGTGGTGTAGAAAAAAAAATCAATTAACTAGTAATATCAATATAGAGCTTTCAGCTAGAGATGAAAGATAAAGGAAATCAATGACAGAGGAAACACTAGATCCTAGCAAAACTTGGAGTGCATGGGAAAGAATTACCATAACACTAGTACAGAAAGCTAAACATAATGAAGGATACACTCATACTAGCTTATTAAATATTTCCTCGCGATAATGTTCTTGTCCTTCTAAGACATAAAATAAATAATGAGGGAAGATGTGCCAATGTCAAAACAGTCATTTTCAAGAATAGGGACAAGACATCAAGCTCCTAGCTGCAGACGTTCTAATCACCACGTGAGAATTGCACTCACCAAACAATCTAGGGCCATTGTTATGGAAAGAACCAAAGAGAGAGCCTAAGGACTTTTGCTATGTTAAATCTCCTATTCATCATAAAACAGGTGCACTGCACAAGCATTAAGTACATACACATTCAATCTGTCAAATACTTAAGTAACACTGATCCATTTAATCTTTTCCAGCCTAAACAGGTAACTCTATTGAAACTTGTGAATCATGCCCTTTAAGCAACATAATAACATTGATCTATGCCTGCTCCAAGACTAGAGTCCCACCAAAATAATTACTTGACAATAATCATAACTTCATAACCCAATTTATTGTAAACTTAAGATGGTGCAATGATAAGTATTCGCGACACGAGGACTTTGAGAGTTGTGAACTGGATTTATTATCATGGTCTGAGTTCTACTGATAGCTCGACTACTTTACTATAAAAAGCTGCCTATAGCTTGGCCACTAGAACAATTTGGGATTTTAGATTCTTCTACAAAATACGGAAAAGAAGCCTCAGTTCTGCATCGAAGTACTTACATATAATCCACCACTTCCAGACTGCTGAAGGAGCTAGGGATTATGCCACTCAGTTTATTGAAGCTGAGGTCTCTGCAAAGCAATTTAATGTGAAGGAGACAATTATAATGAGAAGATAGTTTTAACCGACTCCTGCTGGACACTCTTTGTGCATACTTCAGAGGATTATACAAACACAGACTCCATCAATGAACATACATGTCCAGTTCAGATGATTAGACATACAGGTCAACTGCCTGGTGCCTACGCTTTCTACTGGACATTTCATTTCCAGAGACATTCATCACTAAAATCCAAGTTTCAAGTTGTCACATTCTGTAGCCATACAAAACTTCTGCTGTAAATTTTCTGACGTAAATCAAATTTACAAATTGGAAATGTCAATTCATATAACTATAAAAGCTACTTGAGCGCGAAATTGAATGCATCCCGAGGAATGTAACATATTATAGTTTAAATCGGGAGATTTATCTAATAGGACCAAAACTAAAGCAAATCATAATCTACTGAGCAGATCTCCTTCATAACAATTTATTCATGAATAAAGGGATGACGACTAAATATTAGGGTGCTTAGAAAGTACAATATCAGCTTGAGTGAATAAAAAATAAAAAATAAAAATAAAGTGAGGATTTCAAAATACAGGAAAGCATGATTCTGCAATTCGATATAAATATCAATGGAGAAATTAAAACCCAGTCGAACCTAGAGAAAAGGAAATGGAGTATATGATAAACCACTGCAGAACCACAGAAATCTGGTTATCCAAAATGGCAAAAAAAGCAAAGAATAACCGCTGCTTGCTGATGATGACAGAATGGCAAAAAAGTGTTGTTTAATGTAGCATTTATAAAATCTTACAGAGATGACCAGATGAAAGAGAAGAATTGGCTTATATAGAGATGCACATGAAGCCATACTCTTGTTTGAAATAAGAACGTCATGGCTGACAAATATACAGCAGTCGAGCATGAAACTCCAGTTAAGGCTGAGATTCGAGAATGTAAACCACTAGAAGGAAAGAGTCCAGACAATCAACCACTAGAAGTCTCCATTTTGCATTAATGATCTTAAGAAGATAAGATAACAAATCAAAGGAAAAGTGAATTAGACAAGATGGGCACCATAGCTAAGGTAAGAATTCTTGCGGTTTCTCTTCCTGGAAAAGTGAAAACAAAGAGAGAAAAGGTCCATATACTTCTGAGTGAAACTTTATATTCTACAGCAGAGACCACAATCACCAGAGAAATAAATGCCACATCACAATTCACAATTCACAAATTCAGCAATATCAATAGAAAAGATCAAAACTCCATTGAAGTCGGTAAGGGACCTTCAAGCCATCTTAAATATAACTGCAACCTATAGTCAATTATAAACTAGTAGAAAATCACTCATTAAGGGTAAAATTATCTATTCTCCTAGGAATAGGAACAGGAACAGGAGAAAGCCGTTTTCCACTCACAATACTTGTAGATTTGTCATTGCTGCTAGATAACCAGGTAGCTCTCCTGTGAGATTGCAGTTCCTCATAATCCTATAAGAAAATGGCACTGATATTGTCACATTGCTAAGACAGTTTGGCTCTTTTGCATAAAGTAAACTATCTGTGAAGGAACATCGGTCTCACAATGTCTTGATATTTGCACTGTTAAGTTGTGGAACTTGGGACTCGGGTCCATCGAGGTCACTTATTCTCCTGCATATCAAAATCAAATAGGGAACTTTACTTGATCAATACCATCTTAAAGAAAGAGAGATCAATTCAAACTGCCAAAGCTCCATACTGACAAGTCAGACAATTTCTTCAAAAGTTCAATCCCAGAGGGAATTGGCCCTTGCAATCCACTTCCTTGAATGACCCTGAAGATACAATTCACAGCTTATATTATCTTAGGAGTATATCTATATTGACCGACTTAAGAGGTGAAGAAGCGTTAAGCCTTACAGTTTTTCGAGATTTGTCAAGTTTTGAATAAAATCAGGTATCTTTCCCATGAACTGATTATCACCGAGTCGCCTACAGTGCATTAAACTACAAGATTGATATGAAGAAGAAAGGATAGAAATGTGTAAATATCAGTAGAGTTCGTGGAAAGTGGAAACTAACAGGTCCTGCAATGCCATCAATTTAACAAATGTTTTGGGCAGCTCCCCGGTGAAATTATTTGACGTAAGGTACCTGAAACAAGAAAAAACCGATGGTATCATATTGGTTAATTGAACTTGAATGCTAATCTCTCAACAGACCAATGGATATAATTCCCACGCCAGATACAAAATCATCAGCGAATAAAAAATCGATGCCTAACACAGGAATTTGAATCAAGAGACTCACAATTTATTTAACTGGGACAGGTACCCCAGCTCTGGAGGTAGAGGTCCAAAAAGCCAATTGATCTCGACGTTTCTGAGCGGAAGAGAGTTGATATCTTCAGCATCAGTCAACTTTAACACAGCGAAGAAGCCAAATGCGAGAGGCGGGATGAGTGATCACTTACAATTCCTGAAGTGTGGATATGTTTCCTAGTTGCTTCGGGATTGGACCAGTCAATCGGTTTCCGAGTAGAGAACTGCACCCACATCATCCCGTTTCCCCCAATCAATAGAAGAGACACTCGCATCTCTATGCCGCAATGTGCGTGTCAGAGAGAGAGAGAGAAAAAGAGAAAGAGAGAGCACATACATGTAGACCAGGTTCGTAGAGCCCCATTCTATCGGAATTGTGCCGCTCAGGTAGTTGCGGGTGACATCACTGTTTACAGAGACAGATGCTTGTGAAGAAGAAGAAGAATAATGGACAGCGGAGAAAGAAGAATAAAGAGGCTTACAACTTTTCGAGGTAAGGCAATCTGAATAGTCGCGGTGGGAGAGTGCCGGGAAGCGACTGAGATTTGAGTACTCTGTTTTCACATGACAAGAATGATTTTGGAGAATTGGCTACATACATTATACATCTATACACCAATTAATTCAAAATGAAAAAAAAAAAAAATCTTAGAATTGCCCCACAAAAAGGAAATATAGCTAACGGGAAAAAAAAACAAGCATGACTTATACAAGTGTGATTTCATGAATGACAATTATAATATCGCTCATTTGGTTGTAAAGATGAAATAAGATTGTAATGTCATTGAAATTGAAATGTTTTGTTTAAATAACTATAATACCATCACGCTATTTACTTTCATGAAAGACATTTGTAATCAAGGGAAACGGAATTTTTGAAATACCCCTAAAACCAGAGTTAAAGAAAATAATTAATTATTACTTTAATACTCAATCATAGTCCATGAGTTTAACACTCATACCAATCACTAGATATATAATTTATTAAGATAAATATAATTTTATAGTAATTATAACTTTAGCATCCAATCATAAAATGTAATATACCCCATATATATTCAAGATATTACAATTAATATATACATTTTTATCTATTATTCAAAATTTAACTTATGAGTATGATTTAGATTTTTTTGGTCAAAAGTATGATTTAGATTTAAGCATTAATGTGATTTATTATCAAAACAAATATAATCTATTACACTATAAACACTATGATTGAAGTAATAATAATAGAGAAAGTGGATTGTGAACAGAATAAACAACGTGATTACTTGAGGATTTCTTAGCCAACTACATTTTTTTTCCTCATTCTTAAAATTTATTTATATTCTTCCTTATTGCATAACCTAAATGTATGATTTAGATATTACAATTAATATATACATTTTTTTATTTATTATTCAGAATTTAACTTATGAGTATGATTTAGATTTTTTTGGTCAAAAGTATGATTTAGATTTAAGTATTAATGTGATTTATTATCAAAACAAATACAATCTATTACACGATAAACAGTATGATTGAAGTAATAATAATACAGAAAGTGGATTGTGAACAGAAACGTGATTACTTGAGGATTTATTAGCCAACTACATTTTTTTCCTCATTCTTAAAATTTATTTATATTCTTCCTTATTGCGTAACTTAAATGTATTATTTGAATACATGTATAAGAAAGACGATGAGATTTTATTAATTGAATACACACATAATTGGGTAATCTTATTGCTTGAGATTTGTCTAATGATGTTTTCCTTTTAAACATCCATTCAGCGCCCACCCCCACCCCCCAAAAAAAGTTATTCTTTAAAAAATGCGATAGGTACTCCTTGAATAGTTTTCGTTTTTGTGGTTCGATATAGTATCCGTTTTCAACATTATCAGTTTTCCTTGATTTCAAACTTTTAATCTAAATCGAGGTAATAGATACAAGTATTTCATAAATAAAATTGAGAGAGCTATTACAATGGTACGACAAAATAGCTTTCTGGGGATGAAATTATAGAGACGGCACAATACTTTGTAGCAAAATTAAAGCCAAGGCAACGGAATTGAGTTCGTTGCCATAAGCTCAATCTACGACCATAAAGCAATATACTAAACCATTTTTTTCTCTTAAAAGGACCACATTTATTGAAGCTTAACTCATGAAATAGGTTGGCCTTCGTCATTGGGGGCTTTGGCCTTCGTCATTGGGGGCTTTGGCATTAAATTCTTGTCTTTTTTTTTTTTTTTTCATATGGAATGTTTCAAATATTTTGCTCAACTAAGTGTCATATAAACCATAGAGTGACCAATTGGCCTCCAAAGTTACTCTGCAAAGGATTAATTGTGATTTAAATAGAATATCTTTTACATCCTGATTAAATAAGTGACTACTCAGTTAACTTCTTCAAATGTGAGATTTTTGTCCCACATTAGAGTTTCTCTTCTCCTTAGTGTAGATTATAACCCAACGAAGTCCTAGGATTAGTCAACATCTACATCAGGTGTTTCGTCCATTAGATTTATATAATATAAAGATGGACGGAGTTCTAACTAAAAAAGTGAATTAAATCATTATACCATTATCACGATCACGTGCTCTCTCTCTATCATAAATAGGACTTCTTCTTCTTCTTCTTCTTTTAAAGTAAAAGAAAAAAAAAAAGCATGCCAGATCTAGGCCTAGAAGCCCGAACCTATGTTTGGAGGTTGAACTCGGGACCTCAATGCCTGAGTCGAGACCCAAGTTCTCAAGCCAAGGACCAGAAGAGTAGGATTTGCAGCCCAAGTGCTTGACCCTTAGGGAATTGTGCTCCCCTCCCATGGGCCAAGGTTTGGGCATTGAGATTCTAAGTCTAGAGGTCCTTAGGTCGTATGCTGATCTTAAACATTTTTTCATGATTTGTTTAATATCTAAAAATGAAAAAGAAATGATTGGTAGTTTGATTAAAAAAGCAATAGGAAAGAATTGTATTACTTTCTCTTACATTTAAGTTTCTCAAATCACATTTTTCAACATCATCCAATTGTCAAGAAAAGAAAGTAACTAACGATTATATTTTTTTCGTTTATATTTTCTTTTCTAGATAGATAATTGAGTGTATATGATACTTGTAGCCCTCAACAAATTTGGGCATCGACGAAGAATCTATTTGTTTTATAATAAAAGCTAGCTGCGTTAAATTTACATGAGAGGATTCTTTTCCAAACAAAAGTCTATGCTTTTTTTTCTTTTTTTCAAGAAAGTAAATTTTGACGAAGATCTCTTGAATGTTAATTTAAATGCATATACTTAATGCATTATAAATTCTTTATACATGTAGTGAATTCGATGCAAATAACCATGTTGTAGACTGAATCTCTATTAGAAATATTTGTCTGTGATGATTTTATACTTTTATCTGTACAACCATTGGTAAAGTTAATATTTACTTAATGAGTTCAATGTAAATGGTAATTAATAGAGAAGTCTCTTATTTTTTCAACGAAAATTTAAGAGAAAAAAAATTAACAAGGTTATAAATACTACACTATCAAATAATATCTCAAGTAATAAGTAGTAAATTAAAAAAAAAAAAAAATCGACTCTATCATGCCCGACATATATTATGTAGTGGAGAGAGAAAATCATAAACACATATATGTATATTGTAAAGAGAAAAATTGACTTTTTCCCTTTCAATAACATGCAAAATAGATTGATGCGAAACAATATATCAAAATTGTTTAAAAATAGAGTTGACCATACTATGCACAATATGTTAAGTGATTTAGAATTAATCTATAAATTATTAACACGAATCGATACTATAATGCAAAGAGTAAAATTACTTCGATCTCATTTAACACAACATGAGGCAAAATACAAGATTAGAGTTAACATTACATAAGTGATTATGTTTGCTTAAAAGAAAATAACCGAACAATCGTGTCAATTTATGGACAAATGATAGCCCATAACAAATTCAATTTTAGTGAAAAATGATGAATGTGAAATTGGAATAAGGGTATCGCAAGTATTAAAATTAATCAAAATGGGGAAATCAAGTTCCTACTTTATAGTCCAATTTGGCTAAAGAAAAAGCTTACGCGCTTTTTTTATTACTTTCTTGAGACACATGGCACCAATGTGGTGCCCATCAAGCACTACACTATGAAAATAAATTGAGTTTTTATATTAAAAAAGCAAAAGTGGGTATAATTTTAAAAAGAAAAAAGAAAAAGAGAGAGAGAGAGAGAGAGAGGTAAGAAAATTTTATTGTTCATCTTCTTCATCAAGCTTACATCACTTGAATGGGATTATGTTTATTGTCCATCTTCTTCATCAAGCTTGGCCATGGCCTCTCGATCGGTTCGAAGAAATGAAACCGGATGTGTCACGAATTTCATTTGTTTAATAAGATTTCTTTTAGTATATGGTTGAAACGGAGTTGCATAGGTTGATAACTTCTTAAGGATGATAATATGCTGCATAAGCGGTGAAGAAGGCCTTAATCACGGTAAAACAAAGAGAGTGAAAACTCGGTGACCATTTTTAAGTTTGACGAAACTCAAGCAGGGAATTAGCCTAACAAAACTACCACCGTTTTCTTTACAGGTAAATCTTTGTTGAATCGAAAGTTTGACAAGAAGTCGATCACATAAAACGACATATCTTTTACTCCTTTTCTTCCCCTTCCTTTGTTATGTTTCTGCATGCGAAACGGAAAATGGTATTTGCTTGCGTGGCTTGCTCATATGGATTAATTACACTCATGATCCTTGAATTTCAATAGTTTTTGCAATCGAAAAGCCAAATTTTGATTTCCATGCCCTCATCCAATGAATTTCCATTTTTTTGTGCTCAATACACTTTGACCCAAAAATCAAGAAAATTATCAAAAAAATCTTAGACCTATTGCAATTTTTTTTCAAATAAATCATAAATCTTTTTTTTTTTGTTGCCAATTCGATTTTAAACCTTTTGCAATTGTATAAATTTAGTTCATCCGACCAATTTTTTGGCAAGTCACACTAACATCTTAGCACTAGCTAGTTGGCCAACGTTGATGTGGCAATTTATTATTAATTTTTTTCAATTTTTTAATTCTTTTTAATTCTTTTTTTCTCTTTTTCGTTTTCTTCTTCTCTCCCCCCACAGTGGCTTACTGGTCCTCACCAGCCACTAGCCGAGGGCTGTGAAGCCCTCACCGACAATTAGTGGCCTTCGCCTAACCTCGTTGTGGGCAAACGTGGCCTTGCCCAAATTTGGGTGAAGCCACCTTGCTCGCGGCTTCCTTGCCTCTTCCAAATTTGGCGAGGCCAGGCGAGGGTTGCTAGTCATCGGTGAGCCTTGCCAGAGCCTCACTGGCTACTATGAGGAAAGAGAATAAGGCCCCATTTGGTTCGGCTTTGGGCAAATGTTATTAGGAAAATGCAAAAAACCTTTGAGCTAAAGGGTTTTGTGAAAATGCAAATAGCGTTTGGTAAATTGTAATTTAAAAGTTTTATTATTATTTTTTAATCTAGCAACCGAATAGCCTTGCCTGAGGTCACTAGACCTCAAGCGACACTTGGGCTCGCGACCCAAGTGGCCGTTTGGGTTGGCAACCTCAAGTGGTGGTCCCTGGGTTTGCGCGACCTAGGTGACAATCGCTTGTTGCCGCCAAACTTCAGGCGACGCCTAGGTCGCGAACCTCAAGCGGTGACGCGTGACCCAGGCGACGGTTGCCTGGTTGCGAACCTCGGGCGTCGTTGCTTGGGTCTTGCAGCCATCGCTTGGGTCGCACAAACCCAAGTGTTGCTTGAGGTTTGGCAACCTCAAGCCATCGTTGCCTGGGTCGTGCGAACCTAGGCGACCACCACCTAAGGTGGCCAGACCTCAGGCAATGATTGGGTCGTGCAACCCAGGCAACGCCTGAGGTCGCATGACCTCAGATGGCGGTTGTCGGGTAGCCGCAACCCCCAGGCAACGGTCTCTGCAGTCGGGCGACGCCTCAGGTGACAATCGCTGGTGTAGACAACTTCTTGGCCGGCAATCATCGGCCTCTGTTCGTTTCTCTGAAGAAGATGAACAGTATCGTGGGATTTGCATTCCAAAGATGCAACTTCCCAAAATACCTCCGGAGCTACTTTGAGCTAAAGGCCCTTAGAGCCATTTGGAGATGCAATTGCATATTGCCAAAGTCATCAAAAAATTGAACCAAGTGTGTTTGTATTTGGCCAAACCCCCCTTAGAGCCCAAAAGGGCCTTCCAAATGCCGAACCAAACGGGGCCTAAGAAAAGTAGGAAGAAAATAAAAGAAAAGAAAATTGAAAAAAGAAATAAAAAATTCGAAAGAATAAAATACTATTCATAGCCACGTCAGTGTTAGTCGGCCGGCATCTATGTTAGTATTAACCAACCAAAATTAATCGAATGGATTGAATTGACGCAATTACGAAAGGTTTAAGACTGAATTGACAAAAAAAAAAATGGGTTTAGGACCAATTCAAAAAAATTGCAATAAGTTTAGAACTTTTTAGATAATTTTCTCTTAAAAAATCGGCCATATTTTTTTTTTTGGTTAATACCTTGAAAAATCCCAAATTGATACACCTGTAACAAATTTACCATAAGCTATTTTTTTGACCATGAAAAAAACCTCAAACTGGTACATTTGTAATAAATTTATCCTGATTGACCATAAAATATCATAAACTTGTACATTTATGACAAATTTACCCCCAAACTAATTTATTCAACCGCAAAAAACCCCAAACTGGTATTTTTGTGACAAATATGCCATCCATTAAATTGAATTAATACCACAAAAAAATCACAAAAATTGTAAACTATGACAAACAGAGTGTAAAATCCTAAATTGATATACCAGTTAACTGTCACGTGTCATTTAACTTAATAATTTGATAGTAAAATTTAACAAAAATTAACAGAGGGTAAATTTGTCACAAGTGTACAAATTTAGGGCTTTTCAGGGTATCAACCTTTTTTTTTTTGTATAATAATAAAATAGTTCACCACGTTAGTTAGTTGATACATGAACTTGTTTGACCAAAAAAAAAACACTTTAAGTTGCTTATTTATTTGTGTGAGAGAGAGAGAGAGAGAGAGTTACATCCAGGTGACATGGCTAACCGTCTTGTTATTGGTGTCGGTGAAATTGTAGCCGCAATCGACGTGGCTAAGAGTGTCTTCGAGCAGTAAGTTGTCACTCCATTGACCCTCTTTACTGCATGGATCCACACTGAAATTCTAGTCCGTTTTCCCTAGGGCTGCTGCTATTTCTTTCAACGCATCCACTAAAAGAGAAAGCCGACGAGTCAAAGGAACAACCATATCTCATGTAGAAAAAGCACAAGCGATGTCAAATTCGCATGTACTTGAGGTTGAATATATGTATAGCATCTTTCTTTTACTGTGAAAGGAAGCACAAACAAATACAACTTGGTGTACGTGCCAGCCAAAAACAAAAGAAGGAAAAAGAACATTAAGATGAAAGCAATACAAGATCAGTGGGTTTCTTTTCTTTTCTTTTTTTTCCCCTCACCTTCGTCGTTAGGTAGAAGAGTGGCGGTGGCAATAGCTAAGTAAGTAGCGCTAAAAAGGACGAGCACAGAGAAGAGAGATCGAGCCGAGAAGAGAATCGTCATCATTCAATCTCGAGCTCAACCCACAGAGAGAGAGAGAGAGAGAGAGAGAGAGAGAGAGAGAGAGAGTTCTCAACGCTCTTTAACAGGAGTTTGGTAAAGAAAACTTGGCCAAAGAGAGAGAGAGAGAGAGAGAGAGAGAGAGAGAGATGATTGTTAAGCGAGTGCTCTTAGCTTCATGTATTTATGTGTGAAAGTCAGGAGAGCGGACAAAGACTTTTCACTCTTGTACTTCTACATGGGAGAGCATGAGAGTGATGTGTGAAAGCAAGAGATAAATGTAGGGATATTCCATCTAGAATGGAGTAGTAAAGCTCTCTCCAACTCTTCTTGCATAATTTTGTTCTTCCACTTACAATTGTCTTTTCCATTGCTCTGATTTTGCTATGACCACGTCTCAAATTTAGGTTATTATACAGTTTATCGATGGTGGAGTCCAAATTCTGCCATTCTTAGAAACTTCATTAGCTCTTTAAGTAGTTTGGAAATTTGTTTGGAAATTAAGTGGATTCACTTTCGTTGGATAAATCTTTTATCTCCTCTTTCTTTTAACTTCAATTGTAACAAATTATTGTTTTTCAGGGGTATTACCGTGTAGACCTGATTATTGAGGCCGATGAAACACTTTGCAAATCATACAAATCAATTAAGTCCAATTCTTTGACCCTGATTCATATTGAATATAAATAATAGAAAATGTTGTCTTATCAAAGTGTTACAATATATATCATAGATGTCGAGTTTGGAATCAAACGTCTATGAATGGATGTCGTGACCTAACCTCCAATAAATCACCTAGGGTTTGGCTAATGGATTACTAAGTCTAAACTTAGGTCGGGCTCTCCCAAGTTCATACCAATTCGCAACTTAGCTTCAAGTATTTAGCATGCAAAAGATAATTATCTAAGAGTTGGCATTAATCTATTCTATGGTGGGTTGATTAAAAACCCAAGTAAAGTAATAGGAGATTTACTTTACTCCTGCGAACTAAAGATTGTGAGTTTAGGGACTTGATTACACTAAATTTTTCTAAAATGTACCTTTTCTTTTTTATCTCGAAAAAATATTTTGTAGGCAACTTGAATTGATTTTAATTTGCCTTCCTAACATATGAGGTGATTATGCGGATGCACAAACCACCAATTTAACACTCAAGAAAGTAATAAATAAGTTACAGGACTTACCTTGTAAGAAAGCATCTGCAATGTTATGTTAGAATTCACATCAACAACTCTATATATGATTTCTAATTAACACGCAGTCACTCAATTTTTTTAGGATTTTCTCTTATTTAATGAAATCTAAGCTATATGTCATGCAATTTAACTAAATGGCCTAATTCTAATGATTGGCAATTTCTAATTAAATTGACCTAGCAACAATTACTAAATAACATGCATTTCATTAACCTAATTATATATTACATGCACATGCTATTTTTGTGTTTTTTTTTTTTTTTTTTTAATAAAAATTCGTAATAAAAATTATTAACAATAAAAATCTAACTAAAGTGAGATATTATCTATTTTAATATTAAAAATAAACTAATCCGAATCATATCTTAACTTAGAAATTTATCTCGACATGCGGTTTAATTCCAAGATATTATTTAACCTAGATATCAAATAAACATGCATTCTAATTAGGGGTGAGCATCGGTTCGGGGTCAACCTTGGACCGACCCTAGATTGGCCCAACCCTACCGGTCCTAATCCGATTCCTAGGGAGAGTGGGTCGATCCTTGGTCCTAGAATTCCTAGACTAGCACTTTGCAAGTCGGTCCTCGGTCCTGAGAGTTCCAGGTCAGTCCAACCCGGACCAACCCTGACTAAATATATATATATATAATATTATTTATAATTTTTTTATATAGAGAAAACCTTAAAGCGTTAACAACATTAAACAGCTCTTTAGTGAGTAATTCAAGTAATTTTATATTATTATTTAATAACTTAGGTTTTAATGTCTTTTATGACGTCAATAGTCATAATTTACAAACGAGGAAAATGTTTTTGTGAGGAGTCCTCACGGCGTCCAAAAAGGTACCTTATGGCATCCTCATCTAGTATTCCTTATTTTCTATCTTATTTGTCTTCTTAGTCTTCAATTTGCTAAAATTGAAAAAAACAACTTCTTCGATCGCTACTCGACACTCGCCTCGCTCGCTTTGGGTCATGCCTTTCGCCGCTCGATGCTTGCTTGGCTTATTGCTCCATGCCCGACATTCGATGCTGATTTTGTTCAACGCTCACCCCCAGTTGACCCTTACCGCTTGCCTTTCTTAGTTGACCTTACTTATCATCAAACCCATTGGGTCGGTACGATTCTTGATTGCTCTTTCAAGTAGTACAAAAAACGAAATAAAAAATTATTGGTTAGTATTGAGTTAACCTTGAAACTGGACCGAATCCATTGGTCAGTCCAATCCTCAATCGCTTTTTTTAAGGAGTACAAAAATTGAAATGAAAAATTATCAGTTGGTCCCAGGTTGACCTTGGAACTGGATCGAACCCATTAGGTCAGTCTGGTCCTCGGTCCCAAGTTCGATAAGGTTGATCCTCGGTCCCAAAAATTGAGGACCATTCTTGTATGAGTTAGTCCTAGGGTTAGGAGGTGGACCGGCCCAACCTGGACCATGCTCACCTCTAATTGTAATATAATAGGAAATGTATCTAACTATTCTATCATGCAATTCTATCTAGGAAATCGATTCTAATTTACATGATATGCAAATGTAATATTTTTTGTATTTTTGGGATAAATAAAACAATTAAAATAAGATAAGCACCAAATCACTCAAGATCATATATCATCCAATCAATGCGAATAAGGAAATAATATCCAACCAACTTGAAATTTCGTGAATAAAATCGATTAGTTGATCTTAAGCCTTAAAGATCAAAATATCAATATAAATATTAGAATCAATTTTTTTTTCTTTTTGTCAAAGATTATATGCAGTTGCGAATCTGGAAATAAATCTTGATTGGGAGATATGTCTATCACTCATAAATATGCACGTGAGATATTAATAGACATATATTATCTAAATCAAATTTAGATAATATAATTACCTAATTTCGTAAGTAATATTCCTAAATTTGAACTTAGTGGAATCAGCTCAATGGATGACTGGTAATGGCCCATGGGTGAAGCTCGGCATGGTGGTACTCCTTGGTAAAGGATGGGCTCACGGTCAACAAACCTGCAAAAATAAGAACTTCGTAGAATTGACTCGGTTCGGATACAAACAAGAACAGCAGTTATTGTCGGAAGGTGGGCGGTTCACAGTTGAAGTTGCTGAACAAACTTTTAATGCAGCGTCGAGATTGGCTTCAGGTGGGGCTAAAGCAATGACATGGCAAGGACAATCTCTGACATGTTGGGAAATTGGTGGGTGCTGGCTGGTGCTTCGTTGGTCGTCAGGGCTGGGTCTTCGGAATAAGTGAGCTTGATGGCAAAAGGTGCACAATGCCATGATGTGAAGACCACGTGCGATTGCCAGAGGAACCCCACGATTTTCCCTCTAACTCACAATGGGACCACTTAAGAAGACAAACCCATCGTCTCCCTTCTCTCTTCTGGCAGAATGTTAATCTCTGTGTGTCTCTATATTATGAGCTCCGAGAAAAAATTAGCCAACCCCCGTTTTTTGTCTGTTTTTTGTCTGCTTATATAGACGTAACAATTTTAGCACCGAAGGAAAGGGGCGAGATTTTATTTCATCTTGAGGACGTCCCAGTATATTTGGCTTGATTTCGTCCATGGCCAGGCCGTGATTCTTTCTCTCTCTATTGATTTTTCCAATCTAACAAAAAAAATCTCTTGCAAATATTGTCCGCGTAGATGACTAGTCTTTCTCATCTTTCAGAGAAGATCCTTTCCTACATCAGGCCACGACACCAATTCTCCATATATATGAGATTTTAATGGAATAATAACCCTACTACTCATGATCTTTCCAATTTCAGAACAATCCACATGCATAGCATGCAATTAATTTTAGAGCCATTCACTCAAATTTTTCAATTGCCGGTTCAATGCGAAGGCAATAAACTAATTAAATATATGCTCCTAAAATTATATGCTATGCAATTTAATTCTATTATTTTTGTTTAGGGATTAATTTTTAATCCCTAATTTTGTATGAAATAAATGAATGACCGGGTCGCCAAAATTTAGATGTCAACAACGGAATAATAATATCTTAAGATTTTTTAGGACAATAACTAAATTGTACAATCGTGGAAATTGAAATATTTAGCATCATAGTCTATTCCATTCATTAATGGGTGCTTGTACATTAGCATATCTAAGTCTCTATCGATGTTGACAGGTGTTTCACCCGTTCAACATGAAATTATTCAAAATAGATTTGTCCAAGTCAACCATGCAACGTTCATTCTTGAGTTGCTTCTACAAGCTCTTTAACTTGGTCCAGAGATAACAACACTTAATTAATATCAGAACAATTAATATATTTAGATCAGACACATGTGGAGATGCATGTGTCCATGTGCGACTTTCTTGCTTTGGCTTCTAAAAAGTCTAATAATTTTTAAACTCAAATATTTCAAAAATTATAGAAAGTAGGGGCAAATGTCAAGTGCTTATAATTTTTTATTTATAAAAAAAAAAAGCCAAATTATGCGCGTAACTAGAGACGTAAAGAAACTTTCAACTGTTTACATAGCCATTGTCGAAAAAGGCTGAAATTTTCCAATCACATTACGAGTCATGGAGTCGTCGATGGAGCATGTTCTAGATTTGGTCGAATTTGGAACCAGCGCGAGGTGGGTTTTGTACTTTCACCGCAGATACTACTCTTTGCCTTGGCCTAACGTGGCGTCTTTTGTCTCCATTCCACGTAATAAATGCAAAACCAACCGCAGAAAAAACCACGGCACGTGAAATAAAGTTCTGACTTTGACCAAATAATAATGGTTGCACGGACTACGTGATGCACAAGACTTAAGCCAAACGTCGTTTTCCAGGCTTGTCTAATCATATTAATGTCAAGTTATCAGCGGTGTTTTAATCTTTTCAAGAACACAATTTAGGAGAGCTTTGAAAATTCCAAATTAACTTTAAACGATGAATTCTCAGGATGTTATCTTGCCGCTTACTTGGAGTCTTTTCTAGACTACGAGAAAACCATGTAGATTGGGACAATTTTCAAGCCTATTTGGGACGTCTAATAATCGTCCCAGAGTAACAAGGGGCAATTTGTTAAATGTGCCGTGTGTGTCGGGGTTTACATCGTCCCGGTATTCCTTTGGCTGGGTCCACCTCTTGTGAGGCCCTGCTAACATAAAACAAAATAAAAGCAAAACAAAAGAGAAAAGTCAAATACAAAAAAAAGAAATAGTGAGTGGCTGCTTCGTGCAAGAGACCAGAGGAGAGAGGAGCAAAAGTGAGCCCCACTCACCCAAGAGCACCATAGGAAGAGGGGAGAAAGAAGAATAAGAGGGCTGCAACTTTATTGTCCCCATTCGAAGGTTAAACACGGATGGAATCGACTCAAATTTTAGTATATTATTCGTGAGACCGAGAACTATGAGTTGAAGGTTTTTGTTTGTCGAGAACCACATTCAAATTCTCCTATTGTGATTAGGGTTTTCTAATCTCATTTATGTTTATCTACTTTGTGATGAGGAAATGAACTTGTATTATTGATGTTTATCCTCTAGTATGTGACTAGAGAATAGTACTTTGTGTATTCTATTATTCTTATTGATTAGTAGAAATTTTTGGACGGTTCGTGATTTTTCCCACATTGGGTTTCCATTTTAAATCTTTGGTGTTATTGTTGACTTTATTTCCTTGTCGATTTGGCGCTATATTGCTTATTTAGAGCTTATATTAGCTGGTTGTTGTTGGGGTTAAGTTGATTTTGGTCAGTTTAGCTTTAGGAAAGAAATTGATCCTGGATTGTATTTGATTCATGGTGAATTGTTGTCTTGAGTTCTCCCTAACAAAGTGGTATCAAAGCTAGAGTTGAGATTCTAGTTATTCATGGAGGAAATTAGCGGCATAATGTTAAAGTAAATGCCTTGAATTACTCTATTTGGAAGCCTTGGATGGATGATAAGTTATATTGCAAAAATTTGTTTAATTTAATTGAGGGTGATGAAGCTAAAGGAGATAAAGAAAACAGAGTGTGAGCAAATGAATTAGAAAATAGTTGGATTTATCTGACAATGGATTGATGATAGTATGTTTCATTACATTGCTTAAGAAACAAAGGCAGACACTTTGTGGAAGAAATTACAAGATCTCTACGAGATGAGAACTCCACAAAATAAATTTCTTCTAATTAAACGATTGGTGAATTTGAGATATAAGGAAGGGAGTGCATATTGGAAAACTTGAGTGAATTTCAAGATGTTATAAATCAATTGATAAATCTTGAGATTGACCTTGGTGATGAATTGTAATCATGTTTATTACTCAGTACTCTTCCCGATAGTTGGGACACCTTGGTTGTGGCGTTAAACAACTCGGCTTCTTTTCATGTGCTTTCTATGAGTATGGTTAAAGAAAGCTTTTTCAATGAATAAACAAAAAGAAAATGCTTGAATTATGTTTCTAAATCGGAGGTTCTTGTCATAGAAAACAAGGTAAGAATTCAATCAAGAAAGTTTCATAATAATGATAATTAGGGCAAGTCAAGAGAAAGGTCTAAATCAAGAGGAATGTGAAGCGTTACAATTATGGTAAGATGGAACATTATGCAAAAGAATGTTGGTTGTCAAAGAGAGATAAATCCCATGATAAAAATGGAGATCAAAAGAAAGAAGAAAAACATGCTACAATAGCGATTGCATTCGATGGCGATATTGTGTTAATATGTGACGACATATGTGTGAACTTTACATGCTAAGACTCTTCTTTGATTGTTAATTTCACAGCTTCGTTTCATGTCACTCCACAGAGTAACTAGTTTGTTTCTCATCACAATGGTGATTTTGATTGTGTTAGGATGGGAAATAGTGGTATTTCCAAATTTATTGGCATTGTTTATTTGGAAACCAATGTCGAACGTAATTTGGTTTTGAAAAATGTGAGACATGTTCCGGATATTCAATTTCACTTGATCTCCAAGGGTGCCTTAATTGATGATGATTATCACAATTCTTTATTCGATGGCAAATAAAAGTTGACTAAAGGTTTCATGGTAGTGGAAAATGATAAGAAGACAAACTCTCTCCATACCATGCGAGCTAATTTGATTAAAGAATAGGTAAATGCAGTAGAGGATTCCTTAGTTGATTTATGGCATATGAGGCTTGGTCATCTTAGTGAGAAAGAGTTTGACACTCTTACTAGGAAGAATCTACTACCATTGAATGAGAGAAATTTGAGGGAATGTAATCATTGCCTTACGGATAAGCGACATGGATTCTCATTCCATAGTTCCTCTCCACACGTGAAATCAAATATACTTGATTTAGTTCATACTAATTTTTATTGTATGGATGTTAAAACCCTTAGTGGTGCATTATACTTAGTGACATTCATATATGACTGCTCTTGAAAAGTGTGGGCTGTTGTTTTGAAATCTAAAGATCAGGTGCTTGTGACTTTCAAGCAATTTCATCTCAAACATAAAAAGAGAAACCAGTAAGAACCTTAAATGTTTTCAAGTTGACAATGGTGGTGAATATAGAGGCCCATTTGAACATTATTGCAAGGAATGTGTTATTAAGCTTGAGAAGATTGTTCCGAAGACACCATAGCAAAAATAGAGTAGTGGAGACAATGATTCGAACAATAAATAATCAGATTCGGTGTATGCTCTCTCATGCGAAGTTGCCTAAACTATTTTAGGGTGAAACGATAAGAATAGTAGTGGAAATGATAAGTCTTTTTCAATCGATTCCTCTTAAGGGGGATGTTCCTTAAAGAGTTTTCGAATGGGAAAGATGTTTCCTATAATCATCTAAAAGTGTTCGATTGCGGAGCATTCGTGCATGTTCCAAGAGATGAAAGGTCCAAATTTGATGACAAGTCTAAGCAGTATATCTTTTTGGGTTATGGACATAAAGAGTCTGGCCGCAGGTTATGAGATTCAGTTGTAAAGAAAGTCATTAGAAGTCGAGATGTGATGTTCTTTGAGCATCAAATTATTGAAGACATCGAGAAGCTAAAGATACCAAAAAAGCATAGCTAAGTGTTTGGTTAGTTTCAGTCAAAATCTTCTTAGCGTGGGTGGAAATCATGGGAGAGAAGTGCACGAAAATCATGAAGATGGTGAATCTTCATATAAGGTTGATTCTTCAATTGAGATAGGTGAAATAACTGAGCAAGAGCAGCTTGTTGAGCCAGTTGAGCCAATTGAGCAAGAATAACCTATCCTAGCTCAAGTTGGAAGATCTAAAAGAGAGTGTAAATATTCCCAAAAATATTTGCTGCATGAGTATGTGTTACTCACTAATGCAAGAGTACCGGAAATTTATGAAAAAATTTAATTCATGTGGACAAAGAATGAGTGGCATGAAATTATGCAAGACGAGCTTAAATCCTTGCATGAGAACCGCGCATTTAAATTAATGAAATTACCTAAGGGTAAAAGACCACTCACAAATAAGTGGGTGTACAAGTTGAAGGCGGAAGAAAATAGTTTGCAACCATGATACAAGACTAGACTTGTTATGAAGGGCTTTCGTCAAAATAAGGGCATTGACTTTGAAGAGATTTTTTCATTGATTATAAAGATGCCTTTTATTCGAGTTGTTATTGGGTTAGCCGCCAGTTTGAATTTAAAAACCGAACAACTTGATATAAAGACAACTTTTCTTCATGGAGACTTAAAAGAAGAAATGTATATGGATCAATTGGAGGATTTTGAAATTGAAGGCGATGAGCGCCTTGCATGTAGATTAACGAGAAGCTTATATGGTCTCAAGCAAGTGCCAAGGCAATAACACATGAAGTTTAATTATTTATGAAAGAACATAGATATGGAAAAACTAACTCCGATTCTTGTGTCTTTATAAAAAGATTCTCGGATAATGATTTTCTTATTCTCCTACTCTATGTGAATGATTTATTGACTATTGGGCATGATGCTAAGAAAATCAAAAGCTTGAAAAATGAGTGAAGCTTTTGCAATGAAGGACCTAGGCCCGGTTAAGCAAATCTTAGGGATGAGAATTACTCGTGATAGGGAGAAGAAGAAATTTTGGCTATCTCAAGAGAGATACATTGAAAAGGTATTTGAAAGATTCAACATGAGCATATGTAAACCGGTGAATACTCCACTTGTAAGCCATTTCAAGTTGAGTAGTAATAAGTGTCTTTCAAGTGAGAAAGAGAAGGAAGAAATGAAGAAAATTCCTTAAACATCAGCTGTAGATAGTTTAATGTATTCCAATGATCAATACAAGACCTAATATTGCTCATGAGTATGTTTCTCTCAAATCTAGGTAAGCAATATTGGATCGCTATTAAATGAATTTTGAGGTATCTTACAGGCATTTCTAGATTTTGTTTGTGTTGTGGAAGTGGAAACCTGAGTTAAGTGGCTACTCGGATGTGGATTTATGCAGGTGATGATGGTTTTCAAAAATTTACATTGGGTTATATGATGATCTTTGCAGGGGGAGTTGTTTCATAGCAATTAAGATTACAAAAATATATTGGTTTATTTACACTTGAAGCGGAGTATATTACTATTACCAAATAAGGTAAAATATTCTTGTGGACGCAAAAATTCTTACAAGAGTTGGACTTGAAGCAAAAGAAGTTTATTCTATATTGCAATAGCATGAGCGCTATCTATCATAGCAAAAATCTGGTGTTGCATTCAAGATCAAAGCATGTTAACATGAAGTATCATTGGATCCGAGAGAAGTTAGAAGAGAAGCTTTTCCTATTTGAGAAAATCGACATCAACAACAATAGATTCGATATGATGACCAAGGTGTTGTCTATGATAAAGCCTAGGCAGCACTGACACTCTTCAGAAACTTTCGTGTCATGTCAGAGTTCGACACTCTCCGATACTCTTGAATACTCTCGGACATTCAATCAACACATGTCGGAAAATCCAATACTTGGTCAAACTTTCTCAATATTCTTTGACACTCGAGTCGAAATTTTGACATGCGAATTTCCAATACGTATTTCAACATAAGAGGTCAATTTTAAAAATTTTCAATAAATGAAGGGTTAAAATGTATATATATGAAAAAATAAAAAATAAAAAATAAAAAATAAAAGTAAAAATAAAAATAATACATTGGGAAAAAAAGAAAAATCTAATTTTTTTCTTCTATTCTAACTTTCCTTCCTATGATACACAATTCAACCCCCAAGTTTTCTTTTCCTTTTCTCTTCTGGCACATTTGACACGCAAGTTCAAAATGTAAACTGCTCTTTTTTCTCCAGGTTTTATAGATTATTAGAATGGAATTGAATTTGTCAAATTGAAACAATGAATGATATTAATAAATGATGGACTAATATTTTTAGCATAAATTCATTCTAGGCTTTTTATTATTATTTATTTATTTGTGAATTTGAATCAAATTAATTTAATGATAATTTACTATGTATATATAAAAATATACATTTACTATACTACGTGTCCCAACGTATCGAAATTCTGTATTTTTTTAGAAATGACATGTCGGGATGTTGTTTTGTGTTGTGCCGCGTGTCATGTATGGATGTCGGTGTTACTTAGGATAAAGCTTGACTCTTGTAGAAGAAAAACGGGCATGATGGATCTTCCCACATTAGGTGGACAGAGAGATTTGTTGGTTGGGTCCATCTCTTGGGACCTAGCTCACATAAAACAAAACAAAAGAGAAACAAAAGAGAAAAAGGAAGAAACATCAAAAGAAAAGAAAAAATCATAAAAAAAAAAAAAGTCATTGGCTACTTCGTGCAAGAGACCACTGGAGAGAGAAGAGCAAAAGTGAGCCCCCTCACTCGAGAGCACCAAAGAAACAGGGGAGAAAGAAGAAGAAGAAGATAGTTGCAACTTTTGTTGTCCCTATTTGAAGGCTAAATATTGATAGAGTCGGCTCAAATTTGAGTATGTTGTTCATGAGACTGAGAACTACGAGTTGATGGTTTTTGTTCGTCAAGCACCACCTCCAAATTCTCTGCTTGTGGCTAGGGTTTTCTAGCCCCGTTATATTTATCCACTTTCGTGGTGAGGAAATGAGCTTGTAGTATTGATGTTTATCCTTAGTGTGTGACTTAAGAAGACTACTTTGTGTATTCTATTATTCTTAGTGATTAGTTGAAGTTTTAGGGCGGTTCGCATTTTTTCCTATATTGAGTTTCCACGTTAAATCCTTGGTGTTATTGTTGGATTTATTTCCTTATCGATTTGGCGTTATATTGCTTATTCCCAAGTTATATAGGCCGGTTGTTGGGGCTAAGCTGATTTTGGTCAATTTACTTTCATGAGAGAAATTGATCCTAAATTGTGTTTGGCTCATGATGAGTTGTTATCCTAAGTTCTCCCCAACACTCAACAAACCTTCCAAATGGGATGTGTGCATGCAACATTATAAGACATGTGAATTTATTGTGTCATTCCTATAGTCAATCGCCCAATATATCCTCATGATCAATATGTCTTGAGAAAAAGGTCAAACACTATCACAATATAACCCTCATCCCTTTGCAAGATATTTTTCGCGAACATTGGAATTTAACCCAATCAACAACCGATAACCTATAGCTTCAATTAGAATCCATGTAGAAAAGATATGGACTACTAAATTGAGAGAAGGATTACCTTTCAATAGGATACATGTATATAAATTGCATTGACCCACCAAGCTTGCTTCATCTATTAAGTGAATGATCAAGTGAACCAAAATGGTGAAGAATCCGGGAAGAATTTTTATTATTTATTTTTTTGGAGAAAAGTTTCTTCCATGATTTAACCATTTTTAGTTGGTCAAGAAGGACGTGCAGTGAATTCCTTCGTACTCCAGCCAGATAAATTTGCATATGTGGGAAAATCATTGATTTCCAGAGAAGAGTTACTCGAAGTCTGACAATTCGTTTCGTGAAGTCATCAAACACATCAGCCCCCTCTCACCGTAACTTCATTCTCCTCTATTGATGGTCAAAGATAAGCGTCAATATGATTTCCTGGTTCCTCTTCACCAGGATGGACCATCGATGGAATGATTGAAGATTATTTCATGCAAGGCCACGGTTAAATGTTGTAGTTAATCGCGATTCTCGGCAACTGGCTGGGCACCACAAGTAGAACTCATGGTTCTGAATGCATTGACGCTGTCGCTTGCTTAAACCTAATCTGATATTGTTTGGCAGTTCTGCTGCATATTCATTGATCGAAAGCTTTCCAAGCCATTGATATCAGCAGGATGCCTCAACATTCCATCCTTTGTGCGGCCTTCACCAAAGGAAAATATCTCATCACTTTCACGGGTTTTCTCTGCTTTGGTCGGACGCTTTCCTCATCAAATGCGTCGTTGACATTATCCTGTTTGATGTCCCTCACGAAGAACCACAGAGTGGACAAAACTCCCAATATCTCTTTTCATTTATGTATCAAGTGCAACCACTCGGACAAGTGTCGATTTTCTCATATCCAAGCCCCAACTCTTTCACCACCTTCTTTGCCCCCTACTGAGAGGAAGGCAAAGATGTTCCTGTTGGAAAGGCTTCAATCGACATTTTCAGCAAAAGGGTTTGCAGACCAACCACTCGAAACTTCTAGTTGATACAAAAGCACAATTTGGATGAAGAGGTTCATCACAATCCCCACTGCTGTCAACAATTTTGTAGTTTTCCTGCTTAGCAAGGAATTAATAGTTTATTAACAATTTTGATTGAGATAAAATATTTTATTTACCCAACGAATGTCGTTTTACCAGCATTAGTGTCTTTACAGATGTTAAAAGATGGAGTATACTGATTGAAAAAGGAATATAAAAGGATGGATTTCAAAGACATGCCAAACATGTTATCAAAATTCCCATTCTTATTGAATGTTTTTGGTTTTTCAAATTAAACATGTATTCAAGAAAAGAAAGAAAAATCGAAAATGAAAATAGAAAACCATCCAATACATTTGATAGTAGCAGTAGATATTTAGTTTCATATTGTATCAAGCAATAATAAAGTAAATTGATTTAAGTACACATTTGTTAAATAAAAATACAAAATGAAAGATAACTCATTATAATACGGTTAAATTAAAAATATATATACTTAAATAGCAGGAACTTCTTATGAATCCATTAAAAATGAACTAATTTTGTAAAAAGAAAATGATAGTTACCCTGCTTCATAACGAAATTAATAGTTTATCGACAATCCGGTCAAAAAAAAATATATATGTCTTTAACAGGTTAATCTCATTTTACAACAAAATCGAAAAGTGAATTTATTTTGAATTAGGTTAAATGGAGGGTGTGTTTGTTAACTTTCATTTATCTCCTTTCAAACTTTAAATTACTAAATTTTAGCCAAAAAAACCAAGATTTCAAGTCTAAATTTGGCTAAAAGGCAGAGCCCCTCGAACAAGATTCAAGCCAATTTCAATTACCTCTTTTTTTTTTTTAATGTTTTGGAGGTTCGAATTAATGAGAAGCAATGTTAAACGAAGAAAAATCAACTTGTTAAAAGCCAAACCTGGTCTAGCCACCTGACAAAGAAAAAGGCTATATGACTTTTTAGCAGACTATAGTACCACGGTCAAACGCCTTTTTTTCTTTAAATTATCTTTTGTTTGATAGGAAACTTCATGGATGAAATGTTTCATCGTGTTGAGAAATGATGTTAGTCTTTCGTGCCTATACTTTCATGAATGTCCTTCTCGTTCCGACCGCAAATATATTAGTACATGCGTTAACATGATTTGTAATTTATTCAAACTGATGAGAATATGTGTGAACTGACTAAAGCATCTACATCCAATTATCGAATGAGTAAGATGTGGGAAAAATTAACACATTAGGCAAGAAAGATATGATTTTTAGCATATGGATATGAGCCAGTTTCGCCAGTTTTGGATCCCGCAATGAAATATTTTTCATCAAGTGTTATGTTTTGATTTTTATTTAAAGGGACTTAGGTTGTGTGCTACTATTGAACAGAGAAGGTCAAATATTAATAGAAAAATATATTACATAGTCTAAAATCTAATTGAATCGTTCAGTACAAGCTCGAAATCAATTATAACAAGTGTCAAAATCTAATCAACAGCTTAATTCAAACACAATTCAATACGCTAATGAAAGCCCATTAAGATCAAGTGGTTTATACAACATCAAGACTTGTTCGACAGCACTCAACAATGAAAACAACACCGGAAATGCACTACTCCCAAATGGGTTTGAAGACACAATGTCGGAACCTAATCGATGATGCTAGATGTTGGGAACAACGCAGGTAAGTACTACTCTTAGATGGATATGATGACATAACGGTGGAATCTAATTGACGACACTGGATAGTAAAAACAACATCAGGTAGGTACTACTCCTAGATGGATATGAGGACTCAAAGTTGAAATTTAATCTATGACGCTAGATATAAAAATAACACCGGGTAGGTACTGCTCCTAAATAGATATGAGGATATAATGTCGGAATCTAATCGATGATGCTAAATAGTAGAAACAACACCGGGTAGGTACTGCTCCTAGATGGATATGAGAACACAATATCAAAATCTAATCAATGACACTGGATGGTGGAAACAACACCGGATAGGTACTACTCCTAGATGGAGACATTAGAATTTAATCGACAATGCTAGACAGTGGAAATAACACAAGGTAGGTATTGTTTCTAGATAGATATGAGGACACAACATTGGAATTTAATCAATGACGCTGAATGGTAGGACAACATTGAAATCTAATTAACAACACTACCTAGAATATAGACACTTGTGGGAATTGAATCAACGACAAGAATCCGAGATGACAACTAAACTAGGCTAGGCTAAGATAACTAAAGGATAAGATAAATGATTTTGATGTATTGTTCGGGGGGCTCTTCGTTGGATTGTCTACGGTTTTTATAGGACAATCTAGTAATCGTCAATCGGTTGATCTTTCCTTGAAAGTCACTCCTAACTTATCCCACATTCTTTGCTTAACTACTTTATCCATATCTTGTTGTTTCCTAACTTGTTGACAACGCTCACATGACTTGTCTAGCGAGTAATAACCACTCCTTTGATTTTGCATGCCTTCTTGAGCACCAACTATTCCTACTTAAATCTTGATGCCAATTTTATCTGAATTTTATGTCTTCAGTAATATCTCTTGACCTAGACACGTGGCAATCAACTACTTTATCATCAAATCATGCATCTCCACTTGTAGGCCCATCCAAATTCAGCCCAAGGACTCTTGAAAACCTTAGACATCCTTGCTTTTATGATTGACACGGGCTAGGTACCCACATGCGATAGGGAGAGTGATTTTTAACGTCAACGCCCCTCGTGGCCAGCATGCATCAGTAACAATAATTTTGGATGTCAACAGAGACGAAGAATCTAATAACCTATCTTAAATTTTGAAACCTGTATTTTCTTTGGCCTAACAATAACCATGCTTATGTGAATTATCTATTCCTTTATAATATCCTAATTCAATTTACATGTTTCTAATCCCGATATTATCTAGCTTTATTTTGATATTAAATGCACATGTCATCATCCAATGAAAGGAACGCAGATGAAAGACGATGTGAAGAGATGAGGACAAGAAAAACCATTTCTATGGTTTGCCAATTTTTTTATATTAGCTCCTTTCCATCCTATGTCCTAATAAAAAAAAAGTCTTAAACCATTCAATGCTTTTCCATTGCAAAATTGGTCGTTGGTATTCATTAGAGAACCTGCCCCTTTCATCATTTCTTAAAGATAGGACAGATGAACTGGGCGATGCGTCATCCACACCGAAGAGAGAAAAAAAACTCGCATTTTCTTAGAATAATTCTCAGGTACCAATATAACAGGTTGAGCTCGGGAACAAAACACACACAGAGCAAGAATGTGCCACTTTGCACATCTCGCCATTCAAACAAAGATAAGCTTCCATAATAGATTCCCACCCTTACAGCGACAACCGTCCACACGGCTATTGATTGAAGAGGAAAAGTAGCAACATTGTCTGTTCGAATAACAACATCAAAAGAAACAGTACGAATAAAACCAACAACCACAAGCAATTGTCTTATGCCTTTCCCCAATAATTAATTCACAATACACAATTACTGCATTGCATAACAGTCGCTGTTTTCTTTATATTATCTATACCTTCTGTTCCAAACGTGAGCGAAAGAGAAACTTGGAAGCAAAATTTAGGAGTTCCGGTGCGAGGATTACCAAATAAAGGCCCAGTTCTTTCAGGAACTAATTTACTTAGAACACAACAAACCATTTCTTACTCTCTCTTCTGCCAGTAATCAGTATCCAGAAGTATTGGATAGAGATCGTTACCAGATGCAGACGAAGAGGTTCCAGTCCATGGCCTATCAGTGGACATGCTCTTGGTGATATTCTCAATAACTGCCTGATGTTCGCCACCTCTAAAATGCTCCCTCATGGCCTCAATTTTCTCCTCTGTCATGATAGTGCCCTCAGAGTCCAGCACCGGAACAGCAACCTTGCCTTCAAGCATGCTAACCACAGACGACATTGGAGGCCTGAGTGCTGGAGTCGCATTAGTACACATCAAAGCTACCTTTATTAATGCCAGCGCCTCCTCTTTGTCAAAGTGAGAACCAAGCCTCCAATCAACTAGTTCAATCAAATTTCCTCTCTCCTTCAGAAAGTGTGCCTAGAAACAGAAATAAAAAGTGAAGATATTTCCCTCTCAAGCTTCAGGTACTGATCAGTTGCAAAATATGCTCTAAATACTAAAACAAGAAGAAGTATATTATGTCCCTTGATTATTACGTGACAAATGCAATTGATAAGCACCTGCTAGTTTTTCATCTTTGTTATAGGGTATAAATGAAAGAAATCCCCAGCTCTTGTCGAGTTTTATCAGCACGAATTATTTGTCGGGGTCATTACATGAAATGGTAGACTCGTTCTTCAATGTTTTACACCATCCATTGCCTTCTACTCTCGATTCTAGTTTAGCAAGAAATACCTGATTATGCAACCTGGGTGACAATCAGATTTCACGAGGACTAAAAATGATTGCTTACACAAAGCAAAATAAAAGGAAAAGGTATTTGGTGAAAAATAGCGAGGTGAAAGAAGAAATGGAAAATATTTTCCTCTTTCTCAATAGGAAAACAATTTCACCTATTTTAGAAGACTTTTTTTCTGTTGATGGAAAATATTTTTTCTGACTAGTTCATTTTTTTGTGAAATGACCACCGGAAAATTTCAGAAAACGTTTTCCGCAAGGTTATTTTACAATGATTATTTTTTCTAATGATTGCTCAATCAAAGCAAAACAAAATCTAACTGAAGGACTCAATTAGATGAATGTGAAAAAAGTTATGCCTCAATTAAAAGTATATGAATATTCTAGTCAAGACATGGTCCTGAAAACTTTATAATTTGACAGTAATTGCCAAATTCCATAGTGGTCGAAGGACTTGTTTGGTGCTAATGAAACTTCAGGGAGTATGAATGTCAAGCATAAAAACATAAAGACTAAAACTGAACTACGCCAAATTTCAAGGAATAGAATTTTCTTCAATCCAAAAAAAGATTTTACATGAAAATTCAGTGTAGACCAACATAATAGAAGAACTGGATTAATTTGAAATGACAAATTGTAATTAACAGCATGATAATTCGTTGAGCAGATTTCAATAGCTGGTAACCGTAACACTCCTTTGCAACCATTAAAAGTGCATGTGAGGAATTACACACTACGCTTACACCTTCATAATCCATTTTCCACCAGCACAAGCAGAGATTGTGCTGAGATTTAAATACGGATATGATCATAATTGAAATGATAGAGCTGATTACCCAATCAAGTAGATTAAAGCATTCCTCAGTTTTCTGGGAGCTAGTGTTGCTCTGGCCACTAACAACTTCTAAAGCAACGACACCAAAACTATAGATGTCAGCTTTGTCAGTGAGGTAACCATGCATTGCGTACTCCGGTGCCATATATCCGCTGCACAATAAGAAAAGTGCTTGTGTTTGCAACAAGGTAACTGTCTCATATAGAACATACTTAATATTTCTAAAATTCAAAAGAAAGAGACGTTCCTAAATGTGACACTATGGTCTCAAGAGTAGATAAAAAAACAAGTGCATCCTAAAATTTTCTGATAGAATTTACCGAGGATATCTCAGAGAAAAAAAGACCATTAATGTTCTATTTAATTATCAGGCTACATATGTGACTTTATGACATGGAAAAGAGGCAATCTGACCAAAAAATGATTTTTAAATTCACTTGCAAGTGCAACATCTATGTCAACGTCATGTGAGACATATTTACTAAAACTGTGTTTTTCATACAAAGGAGCATATAGATAATTTATAGTGAAATTTTAACATATAGTAGTAGTTGTTGTTCATTATATTTTTTTGCATTAAGTTGCTCGTCAATGGGGAAACATAATAAAAACAATTAAATTACGCATCAATATAGACTATTAAAATGTATTGCATTATAATTGTATCATGATAATTTCACAAGCTTTTTGTCTGAGTGAACGCATTAGGTAGGGCACACTGAATTACCGTATAAAATGTTTATCTTGAATTGTTCTTAAAGTAGTAAATGGAGCACATAGGGTATTATCAATCTTTTTGAGTAAAATCTCACGTAGGAGGATATGAACTTTCCAGAAATTGTATCAGATTATCTAAGTTTGTTGAGATAATGGAAATTAGTTAATGTTATAGTTCTTTTTTTGTTGAATTATTGTTAGAGATAGTAGAATGAACTTACAGTTTTATCTTTTCCCTAACTAATCACATTCTTTTCATAAACAAGTTGACTTTTCACACATGTTAATATGCAAACGTCTCAAATACGTGAACATGCTTATTTACGTTTTTTCGTGTGTATACAACGGAAACATGGGCAAATTAGCTCTATTGCGTATAATACTAAGTTGTATTCAAATTAAGATTTACATAATATCAGAGTACGATTATTTAATGGTAGAGTACGAGACATAATTAACAATTTTTCCGTAATTACCGTGAAGATTAGTGGGACAGGCATAAAGCTTTGCGGTTAAGCCCCATTTGTTGAGCACCATACTTTGGGATGATGTGAGTCAACCACAAAGCTCCATTCAACTTACTTTTCTTAAATTAGACGGGATATCTCTACTCCATTCTTTTATGTTGTCGCTGACCAACTCCTAATTAGGCTAACAGGAACATAAAGCAATAAACTTACTAAGTTCCAGCAATCTTGGTGCTAATATGTGTGTTGTCCTCTTCATCAAGCTTTGCTATACCAAAATCTGATATTTTAGGGTTGAGATCCTTATCTAGTAAAACATTAGTAGCTTTGATGTCTCTATGCACAATCTTCAGCCTGGATTCTTCATGAAGATATGCCAAGCCCCTGGCAATACCCACACATATCTTGTGTCTTGTCCACCAATCCAACTTTAACTGAAATTCTTCAGGACCTTTAATTGTATCAGAAGACATCAAAGCTACTTTAGTCCCATGTCATTAACTAAAACCAGAGAAGCACGGTGTGACATCAAATTACCAAATAAAGCACGAGCAAGACTGTTATTTTCCATGTACTCGTAAACCAGCAAAAGTTGATTTCCTTCAATGCAGCATCCATATAGTTTCACAAGATGTGGATGTTGAAGAGCAGAAATCATCCCAAGCTCAGTCACAAACTCACGATTTCCTTGCCTTGATTTTGATGAAAGCTGCTTCACTGCTATAGTGGTGCCATCTGACAGAAGACCCTGCATATGCACTTTCGCATCAGATTTATGCTGTGAAGATTCAATTACATTGAATGCTGCTTTCTACATGGCTTTTCTGTTGGGAATTGAGGGAAATGGGTTCACCGATTTTCCTGTATACCTTGTACACAGAACCAAAACCACCTTCTCCAATCTTATTGGCAGCATCAAAATTGTTTGTGGCAGCTTTAATCTGTCGCAAGGTAAATGAACCAATTTGCAATGCTAGACCCTTCAAATCTGCACCATGGTTTGGAACTTCTCAGAATTTGGAGGAGTCAACAGCTAAAGTATGTAACCTACTATCTAACAAAAATGGAGCAATTCCTTCTCGATGTACCAAAAAACATTATTATCACAGAATATCTTAGCATCTTGAAATTTATTTTCTAAGAAACTCTGGTATTGGTTCAGTATGTACTTAAAAAAGAAAAAAAAGTGTTTTCAGGGTACTTAGTAGTAGGGGAAAAGAAAAATCATAGAGAAAGCCCACTTTGGAAACATAACACAGGGTTGTATGTTTCAATGTCTCATATATGCGAAGCGGGCATTTGTTTTCAATGTCTTGAAACATAGATTCAGTATATATATGGTCAATCGTGCCCCCAAGAAGACCCCACATACACACACACACACACTCACACACTCACTAGGAAATCTACCGCCCTCTTCCTATAAACTATCTATCCCTTCATTTCTCGGATTTCCATTTAAAAGTTTAGTGAGCCAAATGGATCTATGACCCTTCAGCCGTATCATGGCTTAATAATAACTGATTTTCTTTATACGTCAAATCAAATCTCCAATGGAATACACAAATGTCATGCATCAACAGTTTCGGGAACTGTGTAACCTAGTTGCAGTATTAATGATGCATTGAGATTACCTGTTCCCCCACCAGAAAAGGTAAGAAGAAGAGTCATGCACCAACAGTTTGACAGGACAACCGTGTGATCTAGCTGATATATAAAAGATGCAATGCGATTACCCCCCACCCCCACCAGAATAGGGAAGGGGGACAATGTATTCAGAGTGCATAACATTCTCATATTTCTTGACATATTTATGTGAACTAAACGACAGAGACTCTAGGTAAGCAACTACCTTCTGCCATTTCATCTTCACGCCCAAGACATCCTCTCCACCAAAGGATGCCCAGGATAAGAAAAACTACAAAAACTATAGCAGCCACAATCCCAACCACTGTACCGGCGGTTAGTATGGCCGACTCTCGTGGGATTTCAAAATCTGCAGTGAAGAAAGAACAACATATGTTTACCCAAAAATGTTCAAGTAAATGGGGTAAGCACACGTGCGGAAATATATCGGTAGCTTCTTGGTGAACACAGAAACCAACAGATAAGACAGCACTAATTGAGAATCAGGAGGACATGAGAACTGCTCAGAACACTCCACGAAAACTATCAGATTAATGAGCACAGGAAGATGTCATCTTTGGAACATTTAATACTAAATACAAAGGGAACAAGAAAAATAAATAGAAATAGATTCTTCATTCTCAAGGTTGTACTATTTAATACAGGCGCAATGGTCGTTGATCCATAGTAGAAAAGTGAACGAGGCTGTTGTTTCATAGTCTGAATAGAAGGATTAAAGATACACACAGAACACATGCTCAGATAGAAAGAAAACAAAGCAAACCATAGCCAATTTTTGCCTCTTAAGAGAAGAAGGATAAATCCTAGCCAGCTACATTGGAAATTTATCTGAACAACTGTAACAGATGGCCTGAATCTAAGAGTGGACATTTGCAACCAAATCAAGTAACTGAATCTAGACAAAATATGAGTAGTTTTCCTAATATGAATACAAGTAACTTTCGCAATAGAGAAGCACCAAGTGAAACATGGAAGTGTCTATCTGCATACCAGGATAGACGGAGATGGCAGATACAAGAGGACCATAGACTCCTCGGTCAGGTATAGCATAGGTTCCTTTCCCAGCCCAATAGAAGCGTATCTCCAGAGTGCCCTCGGTCACCATGGTAGTAAAATTTCTTATGACCGCCTTTCCAACTCCACCTGCTTCAATCTCAATATTGAAATCTTCCCACACCAATTTCCCCTGAGATAATATTTAATCTGATTCAACTTGAGTGTCTTTACACAGAACAAGGTGAAACATTCAGCCTCAACAAACTGGACCAATTGTGCAAAGGTCATGATTTGCAAATACGAGATATCTAGATAAAAAAATCCAATCATCACATGTTAAACGCTTTATATGCTTTACATCTAAGAACCAGCACTACATGATGCCCAAAATTTACCTGTATATAAACATTAAAAGCTCGCCTTCCAAGGCTTGTATAATTTTTTGTTGCCTGTGAACATTATCTCCGCAAAATGAAGGCTTACATTGTACGTCCCATTCATCAGACAAAAACCATAATAAGTTAGAGAGATAGGAGAAAGCCGTGCATTCATGTAAAGTTGCGCATTATCCATTGATAGTTCAGATTTATTGCTAACTATATATGTATCTGAATCAGTATTGTCATCAAGGAAGTGGCCAGTGCTACTGTAGGCCCAGTAATGTCCAGTCGGGAAGGATTTTGAAGCTGAAGGCGGCTCTTTATCCTTGGTGTATGTGATGTCCCCTACTGTTACTTCACTCCCACCGCAATTTATGAAGAGGTTATACTGATCTGGATGGTGTAATGAAACAGCCACAAACAGAAAAATCAAGTCTTCTTTCTGTTATCTAGCATTTCCTTATTAAAAGATCACATAGAAACTCCCAAGTTTACAAAAAAGACATTATTTCATGGAGGCGGCTTTTAAAATATCTAGAGTAATTATGCATTAGTCATCAAATAATGATACCAATAGCCCAGAGGAGAGTTTTGATGAGAAAATACGCAGAGTACAACGCAATATTAGGATTTGATGATAATGATAGGATACACAACAGATCAACTTACTTCCTGGACATTGCTGACTTTTCAAACATGAGGCAAGCTCACCTGTGGCAGGATATGAGGTTCTGAGCAAGTCAACAAAGATTTTAATGTTACAATCATCATCATACTGAATGAAGTTCCATGCTACATACATAAACAACTAAAATGCAGGTCCTTGGAAATTCAAATCTCTTGGTGAAACATTTAATCATAAACATACGCATTGTCAACCGCCGAGCTTGCGAACAAGTTGCTGCAGAGAAAAGACAAAATCAATATTCAGTAGATAAATAGAAATCTCGTATGCAAGCAGTATTATAGGCTAATCATAATCGCACATTTGAGGGGATCCCCGATTTAGACTGAAGGGAGTAGTACATACACATCTCGTTCTTGACACTCTGAGACTCCCACAGTGAAGTTGTTGTATGATAGGTCACTACACAGAGAAATAGTCAACCGTTTCCAAAATATAATCAATTTGAAGAATACACAGAAAGCCATTCCATCAAATGATTATTGTGTACAAAAATGCAGACCAGTTGCAAAATCTGGACAGGTAAGGCAAGTTGAAAGGCGAAAACATCACAAGGTGATGAAAGTAATATTTTATCTTTATTAAAGATATCTTTTCTCAACTAATTAAAAGGAGAAAGACTAATTGGAGTCAATGGAGACTTTATAATTAGTTGGAGTGCATAAATACATTTTCACCTAGTAACAGTATATCAGACGTGATATATAAGGCAAAGACACAAAAATAGAACTGTGATTCAAACGACCGCAAAGTTGGATCTTCTTATTAGAAAATATCCAGACCACCATTCAAATGTTTAAACTACCTCATAAGAGCTTCATTCTTACGCCCATAAGGTAATAACAACTTTCTCCAAGGCATGCTCATTTTGCTTGGAGAGTTTCTCAGACACACAGACCCATAAACATTATTATCAGCAAGAAATAGCCTGAGCAATTAATCATACCGTGAGGGTTATGTGTTAGACAAACTTTCAAAGAGGATTTAGGGGAAGTAAAGATTTTCTGAGTGTTATTTTTATCATTCCAGAGGCTTGAAAAAGATCTAAACTGGGAAGGGCCATTTGTTTAGGGGAAAGTGGGGCTAACTTGGCACTTCCAAGACAATCTGCTTTCTGTTCTTTCATGCATACCATACAATTCAGCCTCTTGTCTTACATATAACATTCCAATTAACAGATCCCAACAAGGAAAAAAGGTACTGGTGATGTTTCCTTTTAAGTCCATCGGCTACAAACCATAAGGATTCAAGATGGGAATGCCTAATTGGTTACTACAGTACAAGATTAGCCAGATAGAGCTAGAAGCAAATTCGGAATTAACCAAGACATTTTTCTTCAGGTAGCGAAGCTTACACAAATTCTGCTTTCTGCAGGATCCAACCAGGGACTGCTCCAGTCAATTGGTTTCCAGTCAGATAGCTAAATAGGATTATTTGACTGAGTTAGTTCCTCGTGTACTTTATGCACTCAAACTGAAAAACTATAGAGCCTCAAAAATGCATTAGTTAGCAGATTAAAAGCATTTAATCTTTAGAAGTGTAGAAAAAAATCAGTTAACTCATGATATCAATATAGAGCTTTTGGCGGGAGAAGAAAGACAAAGGAAATCAGTGACAGAGGAAAAACTTGATCCTTGCAAAACTTGGAGTGCATGGGTTACCAAAATACTAGTACACAAAGTTGAACATAATGAAGAATACTATCAACCTTGCTTATTAACTATTTCCTCGCTATAATGTTCTTTTCCTTATAAGACAATGAGGGAAGATGTGCCAATGTCAAACAGTCAATTGTTGGGCAGAAAGATGAAAAGATTGTGCCGTTGTTAAACAGTCCATGAAGCTTAGGACTACAATTTCTCATCATTTTCAAGACTAGGGATAAGACATCAAGGTCCTATCTGCAGACCTTCTAAATACCACGTAAGAACTGCACTCACCAAACAATCTAGGGCCATTGTTGTGGAAAGAACCAAATAGAGAGACTAAGGACTTTGCTATGTTAAATCTCCCATACATCATAAAACAGGCGCACAGGACATGCATTAAGTACATACACATTTAACTGCCAAATACTTGAGTAACATTGATCCATTTAATCTCTTCCAGCATAAACAAGTAACTCAATTGATACTTGTCAATCATGCTCAATAAGCAACAGAATATCATCGATTTATGTGTGCTCCAAGACTAGAGTCCAACAAAAAATAATTAGTTGACAATAATCATAAATTCATAACCAAATCATTGTAAAATTTGGATGGTGAAATAATAAGCTTTCAGAGACGAGGATTTTAAGGCTTATAAACTGGACACGTTATTGCAGTCTAAGTTCTATTGATAGCTCAACTACTTTACAGCAAGAGATGTCTACAGCTTAGCCACAGAAACGAATAGAGATTTGAGATTATTATACAAAATACGAAAAAGAAGCTCAGGTTCAGCATCAAAGTACTTACATATAATCAACTCCCCAAAGGCTGCTAAACGAAGGAGGGATTTCGCCCCTCAGTTTGTTGAAGCTGAGGTCTCTGCAAAACAATTGAATGGAAAGGAGAGATATAATGAGAAGATAGTTTTAACTGACTCATACTGGACACTCTTTGAGTATACTTTGGAGGATTGTACAAACACAGGCTACATCAATGAACCTACAGGTCCAATCCAGAAGTTTAGACATATAGGTCAACTGCCCCGTGCCTATGCTTTCTACTAGACATTCGTTTCCAGAGGCATTCATCGCAAAAAGTCCAAGTTCATTGAGTTGGTCACATGCTGTTAATATACAAAAATTCTGCTGTAAATCATATTTACAACATGTTCAATATGCATCCCTTGGAATGCAATATATTATAGTTCAATCGGGGGATTCCGTTTATCTAATAGGACCAAAACTAAAGAAAATCATAATGTACTGAACAGATTTCCTTCATAACATATTAGTCATGAATAAAGGGATGACAACTAAATACTAGGGTGATTGGAAAGTAGAATATGATCATGAGTGAATAAAAAAATTAAGTGAGGATTTGAAAAAAAAAAAAAAAAAAAAGGAAAGAATGACTCTGCAGTCCAATATAATCGATGGAGAAAGTACAACCTAGTTGAACCTAGAGAAAAGGAAATGGACTATATGATAAGCCAAAGCAGAACCACAGAAATTCGGTTATTTAAAATGTCAGAAAACAAAAAATAAGCATTGCTGACTGATGACGACAGAACAGCAAAAAAATGTTCTTAAATGTAGCATGTACAAAATCTTACAGAGGTGATTAAGAAGACTTGACTTGTATAGAGATGCACTTGAAGCCATGCTCTCTTTTGAACTAAGAACGTTATGGCTGACAACTACATGACGGTCGAGCATGATACTCTACTTAGATATTGTGGGGCTGAGTATGCGAATGTAAACCACTAGAAGGAAAGTTTCCAGACAATCAACCACTAAAACCCTCCATTCTGCATCAATGCTCTGAAGAAGGTAAGAAAACAAATCAAAGCAAAAGTAAATTAGATGAAATGGGCACCCAAACCAAAGTAAATAAGACTCCATTCTTGTGGTTTCTATTCCCAGCGAAATGAAAACAAAGAGAGAAAAGGTCCATACACTTCTGTGCGAAACTGTATATTCTACGGCAGAGGCCACAATCACTAGAAACTTAAATGCCACATCACGATTCACATTTTAGCATTATCAACAGAAAAGATCAAAACACCATTCAATTTAGTAAGGGAGCGTCAAGCCATCTTAAATGGGTTCTTAACTGCAATCAATGGTCAACCATAAACTAGTATATATTTCACTCATTAAGGGTAAAATTATCTATTCTGCCTGGAATAGGAAAGGGAAAAAGTCATTTTCCACTCACAATATTTTTAAGGTTATCATTTTTGCTAGATAACCAGGTAGCTCTCCTATGAGATTGCAGCTCCTCAGAATCCTATAAGGAAAAAGCACTGATATCGTCACATTGCCAAGATGATTTGGCTCTCTTGCATTAAGTAAACTATTTGAGAAGGAGCAGTGCTCTCACAATGTCGTAATATTTGTACACCTAAATTGTGGAACTTGGGACTCGGATCCATTGAGGTCACTTATTCTCCTGCATATCAAAATCAAATAGGGATAGGGAACTCTGTTAGATTGAAACCATATTAAAGAAAGGAGAGATCAGATCAAAATGCCAAACTTCCATACTGACAAGTCGGACAATTTCTCCAAAAGTGCGATCCCGGAGGGAATTGGCCCTTGCAATCCACTTCCTTGAATAACCCTGATGATACAATTCATAGATTGAATTATCTTTGGGGTATATCTATATAGACCGACTTAAAAGGAGAAGAAGCATTAAGCCTTACAGCATATAGAGATTTGTTAAGTTCTGAATAAAATCAGGCATCTTTCCAGTGAACTGATTATCACTAAGTCGCCTACAGTGCATTAAACAACAAGATTCATATGAAGAAGAAAGAATAGAAGTATCTAAATATTAGCAGAGTTTGTGGAAACTGGAAACTAACAGCTCCTGTAATGTCGTCAATTTAGCAAATGTTTTTGGTAGCTCCCCGGTGAAATTATTTGACGTGAGGTGCCTGGAACAAGAAAATACCAATGGTATCACATTGTTAAATTGAACATGAATGCTAATCTCTCAATAGATGACTCCAGTGAAAAAGAATTCCCTTCCCAGATACAAAATCATCAGCGAATAATGACTCAATTAATGATGCAGAAATTTGCATCAAGAGACTCACAGTTGATGTAGCTGGGACAAGTTCCCGAGCTCTGGAGGGACAGCTCCAGAAAGCTGGTTGATCTCGACAACTCTGAGCAGGAGAGAGTTAATATCTCCAACATCAATCAAATTTAACACAGCGAAGAGGCCAAACGCGAGCGGCCGGATGAGTGATCACTTACAATTTCCAAAGTGTGGATATATTCCCCAGCTCCTTTGGGATTGGACCAGTCAACCGGTTTCCAAACAGAGAACTGCACCCATATCATCGCGTTCTCCCAATCAAGAGAAGACACACTCGCATCTCTATGTTTGTGTGCCGTAGTGTGTGCATGTGTGTGCGTCAGAGAGAGAGAGAGGGAGAGAGAGGGAGAGCACATACATGTTGACCAACTTCGTAGAGCCCCATTCTTTAGGAATTGTGCCGCTTAGGTAGTTGCGTGTGACATCACTGTTTACAGAGAGAGATGAAGACGACGATGACCACAAAGAACAAGAAGAGGATTGATGATAATGGAGAAAGGGAGAATAGAGAGGCTTACAAGTTTTGGAGGTAAGGCAATCTGAACAGTCGAGGTGGAAGGGTACCGGGAAGAGACTGCCTCTTGAGAACTCTGTTTTCACAATGACAAAATGATTTTGGAAATAATAATTTTAATAGAATAAATGATCATATATTGTCAAGATGACATTTACCTATCATTTAATGTTTTAGTACGAAATCGAGCAGCCACTTGTGAATATCCCTAATTTAAATTGAAAATTTATTACTTTATTGAAAACTTTAAAGATCTCCTTACCGTTCAAAAAGCACTTTTAGCTAATTACCCTTAATAAAACTAACCCTATTTTGTTTAGAGGTAATTCATTGTCAAAATTGAAAGTTTGACGAGAAATTGATCATATAACTAGGACATGATAGAAAAAACAAGTGGTGATGTCTCTTCTATTCTTTCTCTTCGCATTTCATCTCATCCGTATGATTTTGAATTTCAAAAATGAGAATAACTATTCACAAGTGTGGATTACTTTCACGGGTAAGTTTCAATGGCGATCCTTGAATTCAATGGCTTTTGCAGGCCGAATTTCATTTCGATTCCCCAATCCGATGAATTTCTACTTTCTTTGTTGCATTCAATACATTTTGACCTACATATATAGGCCGATCTTTTCGGTGAAATGCTAAAATGGTGCCCAAAATATTGGCTCCGTGTTCGCCACGTCAGCCAACTAACCTTCTCTCCAATGGCAAAGAAGAGAGAGAGAGAGAGAGAGAGAGAGAGAGATACATGCTGGTGACATGGCAAACGGTGGTGTTGTCGACGCCGCAGGTGGAAGTGCAGTCGCAGGCGACATCGTTAGTAGTTTTATCAGGTGGTAATCCGTCACTCCATTCCCCTATTCGACTACATGGATCCACATCGAAATCCCACTTGCTTTTCCCTAATGTCTTTGCTATTTCATTCAACGCAGCCACTGGAAGAGAAGAGAGGCCGTCAAGCCGAAGAGACAGCCCAATATTTCATGCATAGCAAGCACAAAACGATGTCAGATTCGCCTGCGTGCACTTGAGGATGAATGCATGCATGAACATCTTTCTATCCGTTAAGAAAGGAAGCACAAGCAAATACAGCTCGGTGAAGACGCCAGCCAAAAACAGGAGGAACAAGGAACAGTACGAGGAAAGCAATACAAAGATGGGCGGGTATCACCTTCGTCGTCGGGCAGACAAGTGGTGGCGGTAGCGAAGTTAGTAGTGCAGAGAAGGACGAGCACTGAGAAGAGAGATCGAGCCAAGAAGAGAATCGCCATCATTTCAAGAGAGAGCGAGAGAGAGAGAGATGATTGTTAAGTGAGTGGTCTAGTTTCATGCATTTATGTAGAAAAAGAGGAAGGGTGAAAAAGACTTTTTGCTCTTGTATGTCTACAAAGGAGGAGCAAGAGTGACGTGTGAAAGCAAGAGAGACGACCCAAAGTCTTCCCCTTATAGATATTTATATGGGAAGAAATGTCATAAATGATCATCAACATTAATTAATTTGTTTAATATACTCCCTTAAATTTAGTCCAGCGTGCAATGCTGTTTAGTTTAGCCCGTGAACTATATGGAAATGTTCAATATTATCATTCAATCAATTCAAGTTTAGAGATTACATTGAACAAATTATAAGTTCATTGACTATATTAAACATTATGGTAAAGTTTATGGATCATATTAAATAAATTAAAAGTTCAAGGGTTATATTACATATTATTTTGGTCCCAAGCTCAACCAAGACAGAGAGATGATTGTTAAGTGAGTGATCTAACTTTATGCATTTATGTGGGAAAAGAGGGAGGGTAGACAAAGACTCTTTGCTCTCGTAAATTTGCATGGGAGAGCAAGAGTGATGTGTGAAAGCAAGAGAGACGACCCCAAGTCTTCCCCTTATAGATATTTATTTAGGGAGAAATGTCATAAATGATTCCTAAATCTTAGTTTAATGTGTAATGTAGTCTATTTACTTTTGATTTGTTCAATATAATCCCTAAAATTTAGTCTAGTATGTAATGTCTTTCAATTTAGCTAATGAACTCTATGGAAATGTTCAATATTGTCCTTTCATCAATTCAAGTGTAGGAACAACATTGAACATTTTAATCTAGTTTAGGGAATAAATTGAATAAGTATAAAAAATTTAGAGATTACATTGAACAAAAATTACATTCATAAACTATATTAAACATTATGGTAAAATTCAGGGACTACATCATCGATTTATAAGTATTTTTGCCCGCCATTAATTTATAATGGTTTTATAATGTTTTCTAAAGTGGTCGGAGCAGATCTCTCAATTAGACAACTAAGAAAATAGTCAAATCTCAATCACCTCTTTTTTTGACCTTCTAATTAAAGATAAAAGCCCTAATTAGTCAACTAGATTGTTAGAGATATATTTAAATTATTATGTGATTGTCTATTATTATGTGGTTATGTATATTTTTTTTGATTGGTCTTAATATGTTACTATAGATAGCAATTATATTAAGCCTATTAAATAGACTCATGTACTCTTTATTTGATGTTGTACATAATATTACATTTTTCAGTCACTTCTCAACTTGGACTAAAAAAAATCAAACTCCTCGAAAGTAGAACCTAGTCAGTTTACTTGCGTAGCCACTTGAAACGTTATTAGTGATGTCCCTTCCTTAAAGGTGATTTGATGTTTAACATTTTTATTACTGATTTTTTGGTCAAAAACCTTTTAATTACACCTTTTTATTACCGTTGGCATAGTGATTTTTGAACTCAACGAGGACTGCCCAATTAACCATGCAACGAGGGGACCATCTTTGATCAATGGTAAACATGGATGCATGCATGATGATTGGAGTCTTCGAAGACAATTATTTGTTCCTGCGACACTGAGAACCCGACCTTCATGATTTGGCAATTTGCTTTTGTGTTCGTACTCTTTAAGGCATAATTTATTCTATTGAGCTTCTTTGAATTTTCCATGTCCCTATATTTTTCTTGTGATAGGAAACTTTCCACACGGTTGTTTCATCGTATTCACAAGAAATGTTGGTCTTTCAGATTTGGACGGTGGTTCCATTAATGTCTTCACACATTACACTATGAATGTATCAGTGCATGCATTAATGCAGTTGAGAGTTGATTTAAATGTCAATGAGAGTAAGTGCTGGTTGTGTCGAAGATGTTCATTCAATTGGCAAATGTGTCAAATGCGGGAAAATTATATTGTGTCGAAGATGTTCATTCAACTGGCAAATGTGTCAAATGCGGGAAAATTATCATATTAGGCAGGTAGAATATGATTTTTAGCATATTATTATGTGATTCCGTTTATTATTATGTGTTTATGTATATTTTCTTTGATTGGCCTTAATTTGTTACTTTAGATAGTTATTATATTAAGCCTATTGAATAGGCTCATACACTCTTTATTTGATGTTGTACAGAATATTACATTTTTCAGTCACTATAATTCTCAACTTGGATGAAAAAAATCAAACTCCTCCACAGTAGAACCTAGTCAGTTTACTTGTCTAACCACTTGAAGTGCTATTAGTAGACCACACTATGAGGTTGCTTCCTTGAAGGTGATTCGATGTTTGATCTTTTAATTACTATTTTTTTGGTCGAAAACCTTTTAGTTACTGTTGGCATGGTGATTTTTGAATTCAACAAGAACTGCCCAGTCAACCAAACAACGAGGGGACCATCATTGACTGATGGTAATGTTCTACGACAAGAAACATGCATGCATGCATTGACAACTGGAGTCTCCGGAGAAAATTATTTGTTCCTAGCAATACTGAGAACCCGACCTCCATGATTTGGCAATTTACTTTTGCGTTCATACTCTATAAGGTGGAATTTATGCTATTGACCTTCTTTGAATTTTCCATGTCCCTCTTTTTTTCTCGTGATAGGAAACTTTCCATGCGGACATTTCATTGTGTTCACAAGAAATGTAGGTTGTTCACGTTTGCATGATGGTTTCATTAATGTCTTCACACATTACACTATGAACGTGTCAGTACAATGTAGCTGAGAGTTGATTCAGACGCCAATGAGAGTAAGTGCTGGTTGGGTCGAAGATCTTCATCAACTGGCGAATGTGTCAAATGCGGGAAAATTATCATATTAGGTAGGTAGAATATGATTTTCAGCATATAAATGATATGAGTTGAAGCATCTAATGTGAACCATCTTAAATTTTGAGATGGCCGACATGTATTTAAATTCTCTATTCCTTTATCATACTCCAGTTCGATTTACATGTTCCTAGTCTTGATCTTTTCTAATTTATTTTGATCTTAAATGCACATGTCATCATTTAATGACACACATTAAATGACAATGCGACTAGATGAGGTCCACCATTTTTTTTTGAGGGAAAATTACAATAAAAGTCATAAACTTTTTTTTTGGCTAATTTAATCCTAAACCTTTCACATTCGTTCTAATTCAATTAATTTAGCCGGTTTTGGTTGGTCGGCATCGGCCGTCTGGTCAATCCCGACATGAATAATTTTTTAATAATATATTATTTTAAAACATTTTTTTCCATTCTTCCTTTTTCCTCTGGCCAGTCACTGCTGGCCAATGGCGAAGCTCGCTCCCACTAGCCACTGGCGAGGGAATCGAGGCCGGAGTTACGTCGGTGTCACGCGCAGGTATAAGCGGAAGTTAACGACGGTAGTGCCTCTGGGTTCAGTTTCCAGCGATGTTGACTGTATTGTTCTTGTCGTGATTTGCTCCGCGGTCTTAAGCGTGTGATGCTCAACTGTTGCCACCAGATGAAAGTAAGTGAGAATAACTCAGCCCTTTCCTTTAACGGCCGTCTTAAGTTTTTCTTTTTGACCCTCTGTGTTTGGGATAATTGCTCTGTGAGTTCTGATCGTGAATCTCTTTCTTGCTCCTCTGTTGTGGGATGACAAGTTAGTCATTATCCATTCCCGCCCCCACCTCTCAAATCTCAGGGTGGGCAAATGAGCCCCTTGAGGCTTTAACTTGTTTTATTTTATTTTTTTACATTAACCTATGACCGCTTTTGGCATTGACTTAAGAATACAGAACCATTGATGGAGTGAAGCACTGTGCTGATGAGGTAGTAATCCATCCGAAAAAAATATTGACAAGTTTCTGCAGAAATTTTTCATGTGGATATAGTATTGTCTTTTATCATTTCTTAAAGATGGGATAGATGAAATCGGCTGATCATCATCCATACTAAAAGAGATAAAAACTCAAAAATTTTCTAATAACAGTTCTTGAGTAGCAACATATAATGGGTCGGGTTCGTGAACAAAACAAATCCAAAAGCAAGAATGTCCCAATTAGCACATATTGCAATTCAAACAATGAAAAGCTTCCATAATAGATTCCCTCCGTTGCGTTGGCAAGCATACACATCGTTATATTTTAAAGTGGAAATGTTGCAACATGCTCTCTGTTTCAATTACAATATTAAAAAAAAAAAAAAAAAAAAACATGTATACAACCATCAAACAACAAACCATCATCATTTGGCTTTCCAAGTACTTAGTTCACAATACACAATCACGGCACTGCATAAAAGTCCCCAATTTCTTTGTAGTATCAATAGTTTCAAATGTAATCCACTGAATGGATTACCAAATAAAGCCCAGTTCTTTCCAGAACTAATTAACTCAGAACGCTGCAAACCATTTCTTATTCTATGTTCTGGCAGTAATCAGTATCCAGAGGTATCGGATAGAGATCAACAGCAGATGGTAAAGAAGTGATTCCAGTGCCCGGCCCTTCAGTGACCATACTGTTGGTGATACTTTCACCAACTGCCTGATCTTTGTCACCTTCAAAATGCTTCCTCATGGCCTCAATTTTCTTCTCAGCCCTGATGGCGCCGTCAGAGTCCAGCACTGGAACAGCAACCTTGCCTTCAAGCATGCTAACCACAGACGACATCACCGGCCTGAGTGTTGGAGTCGCATCAGTACACAGCAGAGCTACCTTTATCATCACCAACGCCTGCTCTTTGTCAAAATGAGAACCAAGCCTCGCATCAACTAGATCTATCAAATTTCCTGTCTTCTTCAACTCATGTGCCTAGAAACAGAAATGGAAAGTGAGATTTCTTCCTCAAATTTCAGGGATCATTAGCAGAATGCAAGAAGAAGAAAATATATCCTGTCCCTCGATAATTCCATCACAAATGCAGTCGATAAACACCTGATAGGTTTTTTTTTTGGTAAAGAACACCTGATAGGTTTTCATCTTCATTATAGGGTATAAACAGAAGAAAAGAACCGAATGAGTCAATACAGATGAAACATGATCTTTTTCACATATTTAGACAAAAAGTTATTAAACTTCAGCATTAGTTGATCTCTTAATAACAGTTATGCGGTTGCAAAAAAATTACCAGACTGCTTTATAATCACCAGCACTTATTGAGTATTACCAGCACGAATAATTTGTCAGTTTGTCATTACATGAAATGGTAGAATCATCCATCAATTGTTTACACCAATCATTGCATTTTACTCACAATTCCAGTTTAACAAGAATTACTTGACTACGAAAATTAGGTGAAAATTAGATTTAACGGGTACTAGCGATAATAATTTTCGCTAATGATTGGCTTGCTCAAAGCAAAATAAAATCTAAGGACTTAATTATATGAATGTGGAAAAAGTTAAATCTAAATCGTAAGTAAATGAATATTTGGGTCAAGATGCAGTCCTGAAAACTTTTTGATTCAACAGTAATTGTCAAAACTCAAAAGTACTCAAAGGACTTGTTTGGCCCTAATGAACTACAGGGAGAATGAATGTCACGCATAAAACTATAAACACCAAAATTGAACTACCCCAAAGCTTAATGACCCAGTTTCAAGGAATAGAATTGTCTTCAATCCAAAATCTACATGATTCCTCTGGTCAGGAGGCAGCCCATCGTTTTGAGTTTGAATGTGTCACTGGGTAGGTTCCAGTTTCGATTTATTAGAACCAGACTAATCCGTGGCCACCCCCAATCTCAAGTCGCACGTCTTGAGCATGAACACCGTAGACTGGTTATTGCAAGGATTACTTTCTCCTTTTAAATTCAGTGTAGACCAACATAATAAGAAGAGTTGGATTATTCTGAAATGACAAATGCACTTAATGGCACGTGCAATTCGTTATAAATAACTGCGACGCTCCTCTGTAACCACTAGAAGTGCATAAGAGAAGTTATACACTATGCTCACGGTTCCATCTTTCCACCTGCACAAACAGAGATTCTAAAAACGGATATGATCCTAATTGAAAACTTTTGAGTGCTAGAGTCAAATTCCCAATCAAGTAGATGAAAGCATTTGTCCTTTTTTTGGTAACTAATGTTGTACCAGCCACTAACGACTTCTAAGGCAACAACACCAAAGCTATAGATGTCGACTTTGTAAGTGAGGTAACCACGCATTGCGTACTCTGGTGCCATATATCCACTGCACAACAAGAAAAGAGCTTTCATGTGCGACAAGGCAAATGTCTTAGATAGCACATACTTAATTTTCCTAAAATTCAAAAGAAAGAGATATTCCCAAATGTGACACTATGGTCTCATGAGAAGAGGAAACAAACAAGTGCATCCAAGTGAATCTTAAAAAATTTCTAATAAAATTTACCGAAAATATTTTGAAAAGAAAAAGACCATTGTTGTTCCATATAATTGTCAAAGTACATACATGAGTTTATAACTCGGAAAGAGGCACTCCGACCCAAAAAGAGCTGGAAACAGGCTGAGCCAATGTCTGTGAATACGTGAGCAGCAGCCGCAGGAGGGTTTCTAAAGCGAAAGCCTTGAAGCAGAAAAGCTTCTTGTTGTCATTGTTGTTGCTGTTCCAATAGACAGCCTTTCACTTCCTCGCTAGCTTTCTAACCCTTGCGATACATGTGCTTGCTTTGTATATTTTGGTATTATTTTTTCTTTAAATTCACTTGTAAGTGCATCATCTATGTTGATGTCATGTGACACATTTATTAAAATTGTGTTTTTCATACAAAGGAGTATATATAGATAATTTATAATGAAATTTTTAACATTAAGTAGTTGTTGTTCATTAAATTGTTTTGCATTGAATTGATTGCCATTGGGAAAACATAATAAAAAAAAATAAATTACGTATCAATATAGTTCGTTAAAATGTATTGCATTATAATTGCATCATAATAATTTCATAAGCTTTTGGTTTGAGGGGACACATTAGGTAGGGCACACTAAATTACCTTATGAAATGTTTATCTTGAATTGTTCCTAATGTAGTAAAAGGATCGTGTAGGATATTATCAATCTTTTGAGTAAAATCTAGCGTAGGAGGATATGAATTTTCCAGAATTATATTAGATTATATAATTTAATTGAGAAAACTGAACTTAATTCATGTTGCAGTTCTTGTTTTGACTGAATTCAGGTTAGAGTTAGTCGAATGAACTTACAGTTCTATTTTTTCCTAATTAATCACATTTTTTTCATAAACAAGTTGAATTTTCTCACATATTCATGGAGATGTCTGAACCTTGTGAACATGCTTATTATATTTTTCCATGTGTATACATCAGAAACATGGGCGAACTCTAATGCCCATAATACTAAGTTATTTTAAATAACAATTACATAGTCGATATCAGAGTATCATTACTTAATGGTAGAGTATGTGACATAATTAACATTTTTTTCCCTAATTAACGTGAAGAGTGGTGGGAGAAGCATAAAGCTTTGTGGTTAAGCCACATTTGTTGAGCATCATGCTTTGGGATGATGTGAATCCACCACAAACCTCCATTCAACTCAATTTTTTAAAATCAAACTAAACGTCTCTATTCCATGCTATTGTGTTGCCACCGGCTCCTAATCAGGTGAATAGGAAAATAAAGCAAAAAACTTTCTAAGTTCCAGCAATCCTGGTGCTAATATGTGTGTTGTCCTCCTCATCAAGCTTTGCTAAACCAAAATCTGATATTTTAGGGTTGAGATCCTTATCCAGTAAAACTATCACGCCCCGAACCTCGAGCGCGCCAACATCCCACCATGGTCATGCAAATGCGACATTCCCAGGTACTGTCACCAACCCCATTCATGATTTATTGCACAGGCGGAACGTATTATAAAAACCCCTGACAATGAAATACGGGATAGAAAAGCAGGAAGCAAAACCACAACATAACACTTTCATAATTCAACAAAATTACAAAAGAGGTCTACGGCCAAAAGTCTACAAAAGCGGCTCTTAAAAGGAATTGTCCTACGACCTACAAGTCGGACACGTTCTCCAATCCTTATGACTTCACCTCTCGCAACTCTTCAAAGTCAACCAAAGCTATCTAGCCGCTTCGTTCACGGGGACCTGAAATTGTAATCCCAAAACCGGGATGAGACAATGTCTCGGCAAGTTCAACCTCCTAAACCCCTATTAGAAAGAAAATACACCCAAGGGTGGCCTAACCACATCACACACAAAACTTACCTCGCCTTAGTTCCTTCCCGAGTTAGCACAGTTCATATCACTCAATCATATGTAGTAATAAAAACTTAAACAACCGGAATGCATTCACTTTCATATAACCAACAACCGCGAGGGTCCTGATTATAAGACTAAATCATTATGACACGTCCCATTCCATGCTACACAATTCCGTCCCATAATCCGACACATCAACAACACTCAACATGCATTCCAATTGTTATTCACTGCCACACAAGGGCATAGCCTACTCACAGTTCGGCTATCTACTGGCATATAGCCAGGCATCGCCTTCCCACCTTGGAGCGCGGCTTCGTCGCACGTCGACGGCATTCCCGAATGAGCATGGGCCCGAGAATCTCTGCGACTCGCAACCACCGCGTGGGCATCCCATATAGTGGCAAGTCCGGCTCAATAGCCTAGGACGATTCCTCTTAATTAACACACACCAAATCATACTCGGCCCAGGACACTTTGTATTTCACTCAACGCTTCCACTTAAAATAGTGATCCCGGCCATTTTTCTTCATATTAAAAATATTCTAGAAATTACTCACGTGTGTGGGGGCACGCTAATTTCGAACCGGAAAGCCAATATCTCACTTTTTCAAACCCCACTATTTAATATAATATTGAAAATCTAATTTTTGCATTAAAACCCGACACTTGGCTTTTTATGAATAAAATCCATATTTATTACAATCAACACTCATTTGCCACATCCATTCATCAAATTCAAATCCTAAATGCACAGCAACAATCAACACGAAATTCTGAGAATTTAGGGTTTCAAAATAATTTTCGAAATTTATTAAATAATTAAATTTATTTTGAAAATTAATTAAATAATAATATCCATATTTTTCACAATACACACTCAATTTATAATATCCAATCATCAATTTCAAAATCTAACTACACAAAGAACGACTGGCATGAAATTCGAGAATTTAGGATCCGACAAATTTTTGGAATTTAATAAATAATTAAATTTATTTCGAAAATTAATTAAATAATAATATTTTAATAATTTTGAATAATAATATATTATTAAATTATTTAATAATTTCGAAATATTTAAATAACTCAAAAGTAAATTCTTTTATGTCAAATCAAGGCTTATTCTAAATAAACCTACTTACCCTTAATTAAGCACACTTTAAATTAAAACACCACATTAATCTAATCTATTCTTAAATAACCTAAACTAACAACCTAATAATACTTAACATAAACTAAACCTCCCTAAGCATAATTAATCCTCTAAGCGAGGTTTAGTAAGCTAAACTCACCCGATTAACAAAGGCGAGCGAACCAAAACGACGAGGACGATGCGAGGATCAACTTTCCTCAAGGCGGGCCGAGCATCTGGACTCGGGAAGGTGGCCAAAACGGGCCAAACACTCGCTGCCATACCCATTTTCTGCAACCCTCTATTCGCGACTGGTTGAGGCGGATCCGGGGTTGAGATGGCAAGGCAAGGCCGGCGGAGGGCAAGCGGGGCTCCGGTGAGTCGAGGTGGTGGCGTACGGTGGTTGAAGGGAGCTCCGACGGCTCCTGCACGAGCTGAACAGCAGCTTGGGACGACGAGCCGGGCGAGAAGACCACCAAGACGTGACTGCGGCGACGGCAAGCGAGCATGGGCGGCGGCGGCTTCTCCAGTCTTTGCAACCTTCGCTGGTCTTCAATCGGTCGAGCGAGCGGGCGAGGCGCGCGGACAGCACGGAGTGGTGGCGGTGACAAACAAACGGCGAGGCTCCAGCTGGTGGCATGCGACAGCCATGGCTACTCGGTTCCTTCCTCCATTTTCTGGTCTTCGCATAGCAGAGATGGAGGGGAAAACCAACAGGAGAGGGAGAGGAAGGAGAGAGAAGAAGGAGAGAGAGAGAGAGATGGGACCATTCCCTTTACTTTTTTTTTTTTTCTTTAATCCACAAAAATGGCCCACCATATGACCTTATGGATGATGTCACACTCCACTATCTCCCACAACCTTATTCCAATGGTTTGCAATTCCATTTTCCGGGGTATAAAATCTTGTACAACAAATTCTTCAATTCCACTTGATTCTCTTCCAATTGAATCAAATTGAAGTCCATAAAATTAATCTAATGTCACCACACTTCAATTCACATTTTCACTTGTCCATAAAACCAACTTAAGTCTTAAAAGCATGACCAAGGACGGGCCTACTAATTCCTCGAACCAAATTAGCCATTCTCTAATTTAATTCGCTAAAAAATTCTAACTACATGAAAAATCTTCTAAAGATGAGTTAATATTCCTAAAATGATTTGTAACACACCAGACTTCCAATTTCTAAATTCGATCTCAATTCCACGGTTAATTTCACTTTGGCACGATACTAGCGCGACCCAACCTACCGGGTAGCCTTTAGAAATTTTCATGCATTTGACCTATGGTTGATCATCTCAAGCCACAATGTACATCTTTGAAACATTTGCGACTTTCGGTTGTCGAGGTAATTTCAAGGTTTCAAATACGAACACAGGGTATCCAATCGACAGAAAAGTCGGTCCAGTGCCGATCGACAAGAATTGTGTGATCTGGTGGAATCACCCACACCTGATCACATGCCTCTGTCGAGTCGACCTATCTCCGATCTCTAATCGATTTTTAATTGTGCCGCAATGACCCTTGTAGATTAGCTCGGTCGAAAGATCGCTTCTTGATCATATTCTCGAGTTTGATGCATTAGAATTTCTTAACGGCTTCACCTGATAGACTAGTTTTCACATGAGGAGCCGACTCAATGAAAAGAATTATATACGTGCCAATGAAATGCTGTCTCAATTTATTGAAAGTAGAATTGGAAAATCGGGATGTCACAAAAACATTAGTAGATTTGATGTCTCTATGTACAATCTTCAGCCTTGATTCTTCATGAAGATATGCCAAGCCCTTGGCAATACCCACACATATCTTGTGTCTTGTCGACCAATCCAACTTTAACTGAAATTCTTTAGAACCTTCAATTGCATCAGAAGACATCAAAACTGCTTTACCACCATGTCATTAACTCAAGTCAGTGAAACACAATGTCATATATATTTACCAAATAAAGCCCGAGCAAGACTGTTATTCTCCATGTACTCGTAAACCGGCAAAAGTTGATTTCCTTCAACGCAGCATCGATAGAGTTTCACAAGATGAGGATGTTGAAAAGCAGAAATCATCCCAATCTCAGTCACAAACTCATGATTTCCTTGCTTGGATTTGGATGAAAGCTGCTTAATTGCAATAGTGGTGCCATTTGAGAGATGACCCTGCAATTGAATTTTGGCATTGATCTATGCTGTGAAAATGTAGTTACAATGAATGCTGCTTTCTACAGATCATTTTTGTTGGGAATTGGGGGAATTTTGTTCACTGATTTTCCAGCATACCATACAGAACCAAAACCACCTTCTCCAATCTTATTGGCATCATCAAAATTGTTTGTGGCAACTTTAATCTATCGCAAGGTAAATGAACCATTTTGCAACCCTAGACCCTTCAAGTCTGCACCATGTTTTGGAACTTCTAAGAATTTGAAATAATCAACAGCTAAAGTATGAAATCCACTATCTAACAAAGACATGGCAATTCATTCTCAATGTACCAGAAAACCTTTATATGACGTTTTGGTCTGAGCAAGTTCAGTACTGAATATCTTAGCATCCAGAAATTTATTCTATGAAAGTCTGGCATCTGTTGGCAGTATGTCCTTTGCAAAGTAAAATGAGAATGTCTTCAGGGTATTTAAGGAAAAGAAACAGCATAGAAAAAACCCACTTCAGAAGCGTAAGGCAAGTTTCGTATGTTTCAATGTCTCGTATATGTGAAGTTCTGGCATTTATTTTTGACGTCTTGAAACACAGACTTAGCGCGCACGTGTGCGCACAGTCGATTGTGCCCCCAAAGAGACCCAATTTATATATACACACAATTCAGAGAAATAATCTATCACTCTCCCTATAACTATCTATCCCTTTTTTGAGTGAATTAAATGGTCGACACTTTAGCTCTATTAAGACTTAATATTAATATTTTTTCTTTTTGTGCCAAATGGAATTCCCAGCGGAATGCACAAATTTCATGCATCGACTTTTTTACAAGGGAACTGGGTAATTTAGCTGGAATATTAATGATGCATTGTGATTACCCCTCTCCCAACCATGAAAGGTAAGAAGAAGAATCATGCACGAACAGTTTAATAGGACAACTGTGTAATTAGCTGAAACATAAATGATGCAATGTGATTACCCCTCTCCGCCAATGAGAATACGGAAGGGGAATATGTATTCGAGTGCATAACATTCTCAAATTTCTTGGAGATGTATGTGAACTAAATAACGAGACTCCGGCCTCCGGAAAGCAACTACCTTATGCCATTTTATCTTCATGTCCAAGACATCCTTTTCACCAAAGGATAACCAGGATAAGGAAAACTATAAAAACTATAGCAGCCACAATTCCAACCACTATGCCAGCAGATATGCCAGTCGACTCTGGTGGGTAGGCCGACTCTGGTGGCCAGAGTGGGCTGGGCACCTGGCCAGCCAATACTGGGCGGGGCGGCTGGCCAGCCCACTCTCGACTGGCCCTCCCTAATCTGGTGGCTGACGCTGGTGGGCTGGCCGACGCTAGTGTGGTTGGAAAGCCTGCAGTGAAGAAAAAACACATAAATATTTACCCAAAACTATTCGGTTGGGTAGACATAAATGCAGAAAAATATTTGTAGCTTCTTGGTTAACGAGGTTATCGTTTTATATTTTGAATAGAGGATTTGTTGGAAAGTCCAACGCAAAAGGGTAAGCTAATAGATGGAGGAGACCACATGAATATAAAGAGTATTTAGGCCCATTGTTGAGCTGTATGTGAAATTTTTTACTACGCACATTCACATGGAGTTTTGACCATGCACATTCGCGAAAGGGATAGCATTGACTATGATACCATGTTAGAAAGTTCAACCTAAAAGTTTAAGTTAATAGGTAGAGTAGACTATATGAACATATAGAGCATTTATGATCCATTGTCAATCGATATGGGATAACGCTTTAAGAGGATTAGAGATACACAGAGAAAACATGCTCAGATAGAAAGAAGCCAAAGCAAACCATAGCCAATTTTCACCTCTTAAGAGAAAAATAATAGATCCTAGTCAGCTACCGGGGAAATTGATCTGATCCATAGTAACAGATGCCAATGATCTATATCCAACAGTGGGCATTTGCAACCAAACCAAGTAACTGTATAGCTTATTGATGACTTCCGGTGCAAGACAAAACAAGGGTATTTTTTCTAATATGAATACTAGTAACTTTCTCAACGGAGAAGCTCCAAGTGAAACAAGGAAGTGTCCGTCTACATACCAGGATAGACGGCGATAGCAGATATAAGAGGGCCATAGACTCCTCCCGTAGGTATAGCATTGGTTCCTTTCCCAGCCCAATAGAAGCGTATCTCCAGAGTGCCTTCACACCGTCACAAATAAAAGTTTTCATGACGGCTTTCCAACTCCACCGCTTCAATCTTAATGTTGAAATCTTCCCACACCAATTTCCCCGAAATAATGTTTAATCGATTTAGATTAAGTGTCTCCACATTGAACAAGGTGAAACTTTCAGTCTCAATAGAATGTAGAAATTGTGATCAGACCATGATTTGCAAATACAAGATATATAGATAAACTTCCCAACCATAACATATTGAACGCTTTATACACTTCACATGTTAGATGTGAAGTAGCACTACGTAATGCCCAAAATTTACCTGTATATAAACATTAAAAGCTCGCCTTCCAAGGCTTGTATAACTTTCGTTGCCCGTGAAAATATCTCCGCAAAATGAAGGTTTACATCATAGGTCCATTCATCAGACAAAAACCATAATAAGTTAGAGAGACAGCGGAACATCGTGCCCTCTTGTAAACCATAGTGGACTACATATTTATCTATAGGCCGATTGTCATCAAGGAAGTGACCAGTGCTACTGTAGGCCCAGTTATCTCCGCTCAGGAAGAATCTTGGAGCGGTAGGCGCCTCTGTATCATTGCTGTATCGGGTTCTAACCCAGCTGCCATCATACCAAGATGCGCGCCCCACCAGTGTGGGGGAAGTAGAGCTTGGTCAGGCCGGGGGGTGGGTTGGGTTAGAACCCGGAGGGCCCCCCGCGGGTTGTCATTGCGGTATTTATGCTCTTCCGCTGACTCCGACAGAGCCCCAGTGTTTCACCCCACCTGGGAATTTTCCCGGGTGGTTCCGCCCCATGGGCTTGGGGGGAGCCTTTTAGGGACCTGCTCAGGTCCTGACCTGTTGTTACTTTGCTCCCACCGCAATTTATGAAGAGGTTATACCGATCTGGATGAGGTAAAGAAACAGCCACAAAGACAAAAAAAGTTTTCCTCTTTTTCTTAGTGTGGGATGGACTTTCCAGACACATTAAATGAACTTGCATTCCCTAACTGGAAAATCACATAGAAACTCCCAAGTTTATGAGCAACAAACTATTTCATGGAGGCGGCTTTTAAAATTTCTAGAGCAATTGTGCATTAACCATCAAAGATTGATACAATAGCCAAGAAGAGAGTTGATAAGGAGACAAATTTGATGCAAAAATACACAGAGTATGATGCAGTATCAGGATCTGATGATAATGATAGGATATACAGTAGATCAACTTACTTTTTTGACAACGCTGACTTTTTAAACATGAGACAAGTCCACTTCTGGCAGTATAAGAGGTTCTGAGCAAGTCAGTAAAGATTTTAAAGTTATAATCATCATCATTCTAAATAAAGTTCCATCGTTCGTACATAAATAATTAAATTGCAGGTCCTTGAAAACCAAGTCTCTTGGTGAAAAATTTAATCTTAAACATACGCAATGTCAACCACCGAGCTTGCGAACAAGTTGCTGTAGAGAAAGACAAAATCAACATTCAGTAGAGAAAAGGAAATTTTACACACAGGATTATAAGTTACTCAAAACTGCACCCTTGAGGGGAGACATGGACTTAGACTGAAGGATATAGTACATACATAGATCGATTTTGACATCCTGAGCCACCAGCAGTGAAGGAGTTGTATGATAAATCACTACACAGAGAAATAGTAAGCCGTTTCCAAAATGTCATCAATTTCAAGAATACACTAAAAGTCATTCCCATCAGATAATTATTATGCACAAAAATGTAGATCAGTTGCAAAATATGGACAGGCAGGGCAAGTTGAAAGGCGAAAAAAGTGACAAGCTGATGAAAGTAATGTTTAATCTGTATTGAAGATATCCAATCTTAAATATTCAAAGGAGAAAGACTAATTGGAGCGAACATAGACTATAGAACTAGTTGGAGTGCATATATACATTTTTACACAGCACAGTATGACAGACATGTTGTATAAGGCAAAGAGGCAAAAATAAAACTGAGATTCCAACAATTACTAAGTCGGATCTTCCTATTAAAAAATATCCAGACCACCATTTAAATGTTTAAACTACCTCCGAAGAGCTTCATTCTTACGCTCTTAAGATAATAATAACTTTCTCCTAGGTACACTCATTTTAGTTGTAGAGTTTCTCAAATACACAAACCCATAAACATTGTTATCAGCAAGAAATAGCACAAGCAACTAATCAAATTATGCAGGAGATGCATTAGACAAACTTTCAAAGAGGATTTATAGGATATTAAATTTTTCCAAATGTTATTTCTATCATTCCAAGAGGTTTCAAAATTATCTAGAGCTGAGAAGGGCTTTTGTATAGAAGAAAGTGGGGCTAACTTGACAAGAAAATCCACTTAATATTCTTTTATGTATAATCTACAAATCAGCCTCCTGTCTTGCATATAACTTTCCAAATAACAGATCCCAACAAGGAGAAAGGTACTCATGATGTTTCCCTTTACTCCATAGGCTGCAAACCATAAAGATGCAAGATGGGAATGCACAATAGCTTACTACAGTGCAAGACTAGCCAGATAGAACTAGAAGAAAATTGGTGATTAAGCAAGACATTTCTTCAGGCTGCAAAGCTTACACATTTTCTGCTTTCTCCAGGATTCAATCAGGAACTGCTCCAGTCAATTGGTTTCCGGTCAGATAGCTAAACAAAATCATTTGATTGAGTCAGTTCCTCATGTATTTTACCCACTCAAACCGAAAAATTTTAGAGTTACACCTTGAACATGCATTATTTTCGCAGATTAAAAGCATTAATTTTTAGTGGTGTAGAAAAAAATCAGTCAATGCATAATATCAATATGGAGCTTTCAGCGCGAGATGAAAGATAAATGAAGTCAATGACAGAGGAAAAACTTGGTCCTTGTCAAACCTGGAGTGCGTGAAGAAAAATTAGCATAACACTAGTACACAAAGCTGAACATGGTGAAGGATACTGGCGTACTAGCTTATTAACCATTTCCTCGCAATAATGTTCATGTACTTCTAAGGCATAAAATAAATAATTAGGGAAGATGTGCCAATGTCATACAATCAATCGTTGGGCAGAAAGATAGAAAGATGTGCCATTATTAAACAGTCCAAGAAGCTTGGGAATACAGTTTCTCATCACTTTCCAGACTAGGGACAAGACATCAAGGTCTTATCTGCAGACCTTCTAAATAGAGGATAAGAACTGCACTCACCAAACAATCTAGGACCATTGTTGTGGAAAGAACCAGATAGAGAGTCTAAGGACTTTCACTATCTTTAATCTCCCATACATCAAAAAACAGGCGCACTGGACATGCATTAAGTACACACACGTACAACTATCAAATGCTTAAGTAACACTGATCCAATTAACTCTTCCAGCATAAACAAGTGACACTACTGAAACTTGTGAATTGTGTTCCTTAAGGAACAGAATATCATTAATCTATGTCTGCTCCAAGACTAGAGTCCCACCAAAATAATTAGTTGATAATAATCACAAATTCAGAACCCAAATCATTGTAAGATATGGATGGTGATATAACAAGCATTCAAGATAACAGGTTCAAGGGTTATAAATGGGACCTGTTATCGTGGTCTAAGTTCAATTGATAGCTCAACTACTTTACAGTAAGAGTTGCCTATAGCTTGGCCAACGGAACAATTTGAGATTTTAGATTCTTATACAAAATAAGAAAAAGAAGCCTAGGTTCAGCATCAAAGTACTTACATATTATCTACTGCTACCAGGTTGCTGAAGGAGTTGGGGATTTTGCCACTCAGTCTGTTGAAGCTGAGGTCTCTACAAAACAATTGAATGGAAAGGAGACGAATATAATGAGAAGATAGTTTTCACCAACTCTCACTGGACACTCTTAGTATACTTTGGAGGATTGTACAAACACAGACGGCATCAATGAACCTGCAAGTCCAGTTCAGATGTTTAGACATACAGGTGCCTATGCTTTATAGTAGACAATCATTTCCAGAGGCATTCATCGCACAAAATCAATGTTCATCAAGTTGGTCACACGCTGTAAATATGCAAAAATTCTGCCGTAAATCAGATTTACGACCTGGAAATTTTAATTTATACAACTAGAAATGCTACTTGGGCACTAAATCGAATGCATTCCTTGGAATGCAACATATTATAGTTCAAATCAAGAGATTCTATTTATCTAAGAGGAACGAAACTAAAGCTAATCATAATTTAATGAATAGATCTCCTTCCTAACATTTTATTCATCAATAAAGCGATGACGACAAAATATAAGAGTGCTTAGAAAGTACAATATCGGCTTGAGTGAATAAAAAATAGAAAAAAAAAAAAGTGAGGATTTCAAAAAATTGGAAGGCGTGATTTTGCAGTCCAATACAATTATTATTGGAGAAATTGCAACCTAGTCAAACCTAAACAAAAGGAAATGGAGTATATGATAAGCTGGACAGAACCACAGAAATTCGGTTATTCAAAATGTCAACAAAGAATAAGCCTTGATGGCTGATGACGACAGAATGGCAAAAAACTGCTGTTAAATGTAGGATTTATAAAATCTTACAGAGATGACCAGATGAATAAGAAGAATTGACTTGTGTAAAGATGCATTTGAAACCATGCTTTCATTCAAACAAAGAATATAATGGCTGACAAATATACGACGGTCAAGCATAAAACCCCAGTTAGATATTGTGGGCTGAGATTCGAGAATGTAAGGGCGCGCACGATAATTATTTTGTTCCGAAATAGTTTATGGAATAGAAATAGATTTTTCTATTTTTATTTTTAGAAGAGTTTTTAAGCAAAAATAACCGTTTGATAACGACACAAAATTTCTACTCTAAAAATATAAATTCGTTTAATAACGACACAATATTTCTTCTTTTCGGACGGCGGCGCGACGACCGACGACCTTTAATATAAAAAATAAAAATGATTTAGTAACAAAAAAAATAAAGAATAAAATAAAATAAAATAAAATAAATCATAAAAATATAAAAATATCATTTTATTTTAAAATAAAAATATCCTTAAAAATAAATTTATTTATTTATTCTATTTTATTTTATTTTATTTTATTTTATTTTATGAATAAATTTATTTTAAAATGAATAAAAATTAAAAATTAAAATAAATTTATTTGGCAAAACACTCAAGGCAAATAAAAATAAATTATTTTTATTTATCATAAATAAATTATTTTTAATAAATTTCATAAATATATTTTTAATAAACTAAAAATAAAATGATAAATAAAAATAATTTATTTATTTTTAATAAATTTATTTTTATTTTTAAATGAATAAAATGAATACTTTTATTTTTATTTTTAATAAAATGAGGAGAGGCGGAGGAGGAGGAGGAGGAGGCAAAGATGTGGAGGAGATGAGGGAGGATTCACTGAAATTAGGATTTAGTAGGAGAAATTATTTCTGATTTCTCTTCCAGAAATCAGAAGTAGAAAATTTCTACTTTTGATTTCTTTTCCAAATCAATTTATGGAATAGAAATATATTCCGAAATAGAAAAACTCAAGAGGTTTATCAAACAAGTTTTATTCCGTAAAACGGGTTTGAAATAAAAAAATTATTTACGGAATAGAAATTTTGGTTATCATGCACCCCCATAGCAAAAATATTTCCAGATGATCAACCACTACAAGCCTCCATTGAAGTTAGTAAAATAGACAAAATGGGCACCACAACCAAGGTAAGAATTCTTGTGGTTTCTATTCCTGGAAAAGTGAAAACAAAAAAAGAAAAGGTCCATCTAATTTTGTGCGAAACTATATATTCTATGACAGAGGCCACAATCACTAGACACTTAAATGCCACATCGCGATTCGTAATTCATCAATATCAACAAAAAGATCAAAACACCCTTTAAGTCAGTAAGGGACCTCCAAGCCATCTCAAATGGGTTAACTATTCAATCAAATGATATTGAGCCAATTTCCCATCTCTTCCCGAAAAGAAGTGGGCTATTTCTTTGCAAATTGCAACCAATAGTCAACGATAAACTAGTAGAAATTTCACTTATTAAGGGTAAAATTGTCTATTATGCTTGGAATAGGAAAAAGGGAAAGCCGTTTTCCACTCACAATATTTAAGAAAGGAAACAAATGAAAAAAAGAAAGTGCATTAAGTAAAGTAAAGTATTCGAAGTGCAAGAACATAAAAAACCTATAACTTACAGAGTATTTATTACAAACTTGAATTGAAAACCTAAAACATGGTTAGGTGACAAATTGGGTACAAAAAGAGATCGATTCAATGATAAGAACTACGGCCATCTCCTCCATAGTGCCTCAATGGCGTTAACTTCACACTTGAGCCAATTGAATTATAGTAGCAAACAAGTCGTTGATTCAAAGCAATAGCAAACAAGAACAAACAAGTTGTTGATTTCAAATTGGGCCTTTGGATCGGCCTTTGTATTGCATACATAACAACCACCCCAAATCACTTAATTGGCAAATTTGTGGTTAATGATAATCGGTCATCATTTGTATTCACAAAACGGTGGTTGATATCAATTAACCTTAAATTAGGGTCTAAGTGTTCATTGCTTTTTCCCCACTCATGCAGCATATCTTGCCATTCCTTCAACAAGTACACACATTTACATGAAATTGAGTATGTATTTAGGTTAATGGGCCTTGTTTCTCAAATAATCAAACAAAATTAAGTGAATTAATAACATGTCACTTAATTAATTTACTGAAAATGGGTCAATTATGTTTAAAAGTGATTTATTAATCAAATTGCGTTCAATTGACATGATTCGGGTGTCATTAGAAAGTTTAAGAATCTTCCTAATCGAAGTATTATTATATATGCTATATTGAATTTTTTTTTTGTTTAAAATATATTTAATAGTTGAATTTGGTGAATCTCACGCGAAGTACGACAAATTTGAAATGAAATATTGTCAAATTCAACACATGCTGCTGGTGACCAACCGTGAGCTTGACGGACTTCACCCACCGGTGAGTTTTGTGATTCCCAGAGAAAATGAATCTTTGTCATTTTTTGGCTCTATCTACTCCCACGCGCTCTGCCACGCGTGGTTGAAGACGGCCCAATCAACGCTCGAGGAGTTAGTATCGTCCTATTGCCGTAACGTACACGGCGCCACTGCTCCGTGGAACAGAGCAGGCGTGGGAAATCATTAACTTTGTCGCCTCCCGGGACATCCCTCGGGCCGGCGGACATGGGAATGGTTGAAAAAATGAAGAAAAGATTTTGTTACTAGAATAATAAAATAAGAATATTAATTACTTATTCTTACCTTTACCAAAAAAAAAATATATATATATATATATATATATATATATTAATTACTAATTTAAAAATAATGTCTAACAAGGAACGTAAATAGTTAATAAAAAAAACAAGGAATGAATGTAAATATGGACTACAGTAACATAAAAAAAAATGAATCAAGGACAGTAAACTTTTCTTATTTGGAGCATAATCTAATATTGAAATAGCAATATATATTGAAAATCGAAAACTCCTCTTTACTTAAAGCTTATGGGATATGCTATATATGAACCAAAAATCTATCTTTTAAAAAAATTCAGAAATGGTGTTTGATAATAATCAAAATGGCAACATATATAACAACATTATATTGACAAATTAATAAGACATTTTACGATGGGTGAAATTGTCAAATAGAAAGCAAAATCTTTATTTATTGTGTGATTTTATTGAAGGTCGAATGTCAGGATCTCATGCAAATCTGCTATTTACTATTGAACCTGGAGTAATATGTACTTTGTTATAAGATTTAAGGTGAGTGGCTTTTACAATAGGGGCACAATATCACTCAAAAGTTTAGTATGAACAGATTGTTGCTGCTGTCTACTGTTGGCGGAAACATTTGTGTGCACAGTAATCCTTGAAAAGACATTCTTTTTTTCTTTTTTTGCGTCACGAAATAAGTTGTTGCGAGGGAGTTGTGCAGCCGCATCGCAATGGGGACCATGGGACCATTTCAGAACATAAAGACGCATGTCAATTAATCAAATCAATGCCATAATGGGTTCCACCTTTTCTGCACCTAAGGAAGTGATAAAAGGCGAGTGGAGAGGGAGAGAGTAGTACTTGGACAAGGAGCAACCGCTAAGGGGCTACCACCGATACTTGGTGAAGGCGACGCCGGGGCGGCCGTTCTGGAGGTAGGCGAACTCGCGCTCGATAAAGGGGCAAACGGAGGAGTTGTAGAGAGGGTAGGACAGGTCTGCCACCCAGCTCCCTTAAAACACATCGGGTGCGTTTGGATCAATATTTTAATGGATTTTTTTCGGCCTCCAAAGCCATTTGGGAAAATACTTTTGATTTGTTTAAGAATCATTTTAAAGTAATTTTCAAGTGAAAATTAACATTGGGGGAAGGTTGAAAGCCCAATATTAGTAAAAACTAACTTTAAGCTTTCAACATTTAGTCAAATCTTTGAAACTTATTTTTTTTCTTCCAAAATTATTCTCACTCATTCTTCAAATTTTTTATTTTGCCATAGTTATTATTTTTTTAAATGCCAAAGTAATGCTAAAAAAATCAAATATATATAAATGCTAAAAAAATTAAATATATTTTGGTATATTTTTTAAAATTTTTTATATATTTTATTTTTAGCATTATTGTCAAAAGACTATATTTAAAAAGTTGCATACATTATTTTTTCTAATTTTAAACAAGTAAAAATTTAAAAAATTCCAACGAAGGGTTTGATCTTTTAGAAAAAAATAATATATATGTATTTGATTTCTTAGCATTATTTTCAAATTTATATTTAAAAAGTCGCATATATTATTTTTTTCAAATTTTAAAAAATAAGAATTAAAAAATTTCAACGAAGGATTTGGTCTTTTTATAATATATATATATATATATGTGTGTGTGTGTGTGTGTGTGTGTGTGTGTGTGTGTGCGCGCGCGCGCGCGTGTATTTGATTTTTTTTAGTATTATTGTCAAATTTTATATTTAAGAAGTTGCATACATTTTTTTTTCAATTTTAAACAATTAAAAATTAAAAATTTTGATGAAGAATTTGATTTTTTTTTAAATTATATATATGTATTTGATTTTTTTAGTATTATTGTGAAAATTTATATTTAAAAATTTACATACATAATTTTTTTTTTTTCAATTTTAAGCAAATGCAAATTAAAAAAATTTGGGTGAAGGGTTTGGTCTTTTAAAAAAATAATAATATATGTATTTGATTTTTTTAGTATTACTGTCAAAATTTATATTTACAGAGTTGTATACATTATTTTTTTCAATTTTAAACAAATAACATTAAAAAAAATAATATTAATCACCTAAAGAGTTTTTTAAATGTGTTTTCTACCAAACGGTATTTATCTTAAAGTTACTTCTCAAAACATAGTTTACTAAACAGTCTTTACATTTGCCTAAAGTCTTATAGGCTAAACTGTTTTGCATTTTTCTAATGAGCTAAACGCACCCATCACACCTTCCCAGGCTGCTTCCACACCCCATACCATCAATGTCAAAAGAGCCAGTTTCCAGTGAAAAGAATGAGGAGGAGCCCATTTGCATTGCCTCTGTACCCACCAACCCCAACCCATTTTGCTCTCACTGAAACATAGCAACCCAAAAGGCTCTTTTTGGAGAGAGAGAGAGAGAGTTTGGATTCTGGGTTACATTTAACGTAGGTGGGCGTGGGGGTGAGAGAAAACCTGAGGTCATGGGTCCACTGAGATAAAGGGCAGTGTTGGATTCTCCTTAATGTACCTTCTTTGTTATTCTTTTTCTGGTTAGCTACTTAAAATACAGGATTTGGTTTCCATTTTCGGTGAGGAGCGGGGCTAGGGATGATATAGGATTTAGGAAGTTGCTGCAGATATCTCTCTCTCTCTCTCTTTTTAATTGGCTTGGCTTTGCTTGGCTGAGCTGTAGTTGTAGGGAGTAGCAGCCAATCATCGCCTTTGATGTTGACACTTCAAATTGGTGGGGTCAACCAATTCACTGCGGGACGACAAGCTAGTCCCATTGGATTTCAAGGAGAGCAAACGAGGCCCCTACCTGTTTAATTCTCTTGACATTAACATAAGACCTTTTTGGCGACCTAAAAATATGTCCTTAAAAGATATTAACTGAGATTTAGTCCACACATCGAGATCCCTAAATTTAAGAATACCAAGAAGATAAAGTTAGGTACAGAATTCGATAAAGATACTGACCAATTGAGGATATGGGATAATGTGGGTATTGACACTCAAAAATAAGTAATGCATCTAGAGTCTGACGTCTCTATAAATTAAATGGACAGGAAAAGTGAAGACCCTGCTGCCTTCCTTTGGTGAGCCTCCATGCTTAACCGTCATCAAGAATCCAAGGCAAGGACTCACAACAGGGAGACAATTAATAGAAATGCAGTGTGCTGACAAGGCAGTAATCTACCATCCGTAGGAAACACTGACTAGACATGCAAGTTTTTAAAGATTTTTTTTTTTTGGTGGATGTAGTATTCTGTATTATCATTTCTCACAGATGGGATAGATGAGGCGGAGCATCATCCATACTAAAGAGAGAAAATCTGGCACTTCCTTAAAATAATTCTTGAGGAGCAACGTACAACAGGCCTAGCTCGGGGAGTAAAACACATTCAGAGCAAGACTCCGCAACTTTGCCATTCAAACAATGAAAAGCTTCCATAATAGATTCCCACCCTAGCAGTGGCAACCATACACATCATCATTGCATGAAGAAGTCCCAACATCGTCTTTGATTGATTAACAATATCGAAAGAAACGGCACGAATACAACCATCAAACAACAAGCCATCGTCTTTTGGCTTTCCCCAATAAGTTGTTTACAATACACAATTACTGCACTGCATAATAGTCATCGTATTCTTCATAGTATCTATACCTTCAGTTTCAAATGTGAACAAAAGAGAAACTTAGAAGCGAAATTTAAGAGTTCCTTTGGATGGATTACCAAATAAAGCCCTAGTTCTTTCAAACCAAATTAACTCGAAACATAGCAAATCATTTCTTATTTTCTGTTCTGCCAGTAATCAGTATCCAGATTTATCGGATAGAGATCATTAGCAGATGTAGAAGAAGCAGTTCCAGTCCTTGGTCCATCAGTGAGCGTGCTTTTGGTGATATTCTCATCAACTGCCTGATCTTTGTCACCTTTGAAATGCTTCCTCATGGCCTCAATTGTCTCCTCCGTTATGATAGCACCCTCGAGTCCAAAGACTTTGGAACAGCAGCCTTGCCTTCAAGCATGCTAACCACAGATGACATCGGTGGCCTGAGTGCTGGAGTCGCATTAGTACACAGCAGAGCTACCTTTATCATCGCTAGCACCTCCTTTTCGTCAAAATGAGAACCCAGCCTATGATCAACTAGATCCATCAAATTTCCTCTCTTCTTCAAAACTCGTGCCTAGAAACAGAAATGGAAAGGAAGATATTTCCCTCAAGCTACAGTGCGATTAGTTGTAGAATATGCTCGAACACTAAAACGGGAAGAAGGAGATATATTCGCCTCGATAATTTCATGACAAATGAAGTTGATAAACACCTGCTAGTTTTTCATTTTCATTATAAGTTATACTCGGAAGGAAAAAATCGAACAAGTCAATACAGATGAAACATGATTTCTTTTCCAATTTTAAGTAGAAGTTAGTAAACTTAAACACTTGTTAATCACTTACTAACATTCACCGGTCACCAAAAAACTACCACCACTGCTTTAAAATTACCAACTCTTATTGAGTTTTACTGGCAGGAATTATTTGTCAGTTTGTCATTACATGAAACAGGAGAATCGTCCATCAATGGTTTACACCATTCATTGCCTTTTACTCTCAATTCCAGTTTAACAAGAATTACCTTATTATGCAGCTTAGGTGAAAATCAGATTTAACAGGGACTAATAATGATTGTTTTAGCTAATGATTGGCTTACTCAAAGCACAATAAAATCTAATTTTTGGACTCAATTACACGGATGTGAAAAAGTCAAATCTAAATCGAAAGTATATCAATATTTGCATCAAGCATGGTCTTGAAATCTTTTTAAATCCAAATACTAATTGTCAAACTGCAAAGTACTTGACCAACTTGTTTGGCGCTAATGAAACTACAGGGAGTATGAATGCCAAGGATAAAACTATAAAGACTAAAACCAAACCAACCCAAATTTTAAGGACTCCAAATTTCAATGAATAGAATTTTCTTCAATCCAAAAAAGAATCTACATGATTCCTTCTTTCAGAAGGCAGCCCATCGTTTTGAGTTTCAACGTGTCACTAGGTAAATTCCAGTTTCAGTTTCTTAGAACCAGACTAATCCGTGACCACCCCCACCCAGAGTCGCTCATCTTGACCACGAACACATAGGCCGGCTACTGCAAGGATTACTTGCTCCTTTCAAAGTCAGTATAGACTAACATAACAAGAATAACTGGATTAATTTTAAATGACAAATTGCACTTAACGGCATGACAATTCGTTAAACAGGTTTCAATAGCTGGTAACTGTAACTCTCCTCTGCAACCATTAAAAGTGCATATGAGGAGTCCTATACTATGTTTACACTTAATCCATCTCTCAACCAGTACAAGCAGAGATTTAAATATCATAATAAGAAACTTTGAACACTAGAGTTAATTACCCAATCGAGTAGATAAAAGCATTTCTCCTTCTTTTGGTAACTGGTGTTGCTCCGGCCACTAACAACTTCTAAGGCAACAATGCCAAAACTATAGACGTCGGCTTTTTCAGTGAGGTAACCATGCATTGCATACTCTGGTGCCATATATCCACTGCATAACAAGAAAAGAGCTGGTGTTTTCAACATGGCAAATGTCTTAAATAGCACTTACTTAATATTTTCTTACAAAGATTGTCCCTCTTATCTTCCTAAAATACAAAAGGAGATATTCCTAATCATGACACCATGGTCTCAAGAGTCAAGGAAAAAACAAGTGCATTCTAGAAATTTTTTAATAGGATTCCGCTAAGAATATTTCAAAAAAAAAGAAAAAAAAAAAAAAAGACATTTGTGGTTTTTATATAACTTTCAGGGTACGCATAGCTTCGTAGTTGGGAACCAAGTACATCATTATAACTTGGAAAAGAGGCTTACTAACTGAACAAAGAGTTGGAAACAGGCTGAGACAAGGTCTGAATACATAGGCAGCAGCAGTAGGATTTCTAAAGCCAAGCCCATGGGCAAGAGAACTTCTTAATATTGTTGTTGTCAATGTTGCTGTAGCAATAGAAAAACAGCCTTACATTTTCTCACTAGCTTTCTAACCTTTGCGATTCATGTGCTTGCTTTGTAATTTTGGTTTTATTCTTTTGTAATTCACTTGAAAGTGCACCATCTATGTTTATGTCATGCAAAATATATTTACGAAAAATTGCACTTTTCATGCAGAGGAATATATATATATATATATAGATAATTTACATTGAAATCCTTAACGTATAGTATTTGTTCTTGTTCATTAGATTGTTTTACATCAAGTATATTGTCATTTGAAAAACATAATAGAAACAATTAAATTACATGTCAGTATAGGTTGTTAAAAAGTATTGCGTCATAATTGTATTGTAATATTTTTATATGCTTTTTGCGTGAGAGAATATATGAGGTAGGGCATACTTTTACCTTCTGAAATGTTTTTCTTGACTACTGTTAATGTATTAAATGAAGTGTTTAGAATACGATCAATCTTTTGATTAATATCTCAGGTAGGCAGATAAAATTTTTCCAGAAACTGTATTAGATCATCTTAAGTTTGTTAAGATAATGGAATTGTTTAATGTTATAGTTATTTTTCGTTAAGCAATTACTGTTAGAGTTAGTAGAAGGAACTTACAGTTCTATTTTTTCCCTAATGAATCACATTCTTTTCATGAACCGGTTGACTTTCTACACATGTCAATGCAAACGTTTGAATCATTTGAACATGCTTATTATATATTTTTCTGAGTGTATACGACTTCTATATGCAAAAAAATAATTTCCTTATACAATAAGCAACAGAAACATAGGCTAAGCTCTATTGCCTATAATATCAACTTATAGCCAAATTAACAATTACATAAGTCAATAGTAATGGTAGAGTATGTAATATAGTTAACATTTTTTTCCTAGTTAACATGAAGAGCAGTGGGAGAGGCGTGGAGCTTTGCAGTTAAGCCCCATTTGTTGAGCACGATGCTTTGGGATGATGTGAGTCAACCACACAGCTCCATTCAACTCACTTCTCTTAAATTAGACGAGATTTTTCTACTCCATTCTTATATGTTGTCACTGACTCCTAATTAGGTTAATAGGAACACAAAAAAAAGAAACTTACTAGGTTCCAGCAATCTTGGTGCTAATATGTGTGTTGTCCTCCTCATCAAGCTTTGCTAAACCAAAATCTGATATTTTAGAGTTGAGATCCTTATCCAGTAAAACATTAGTAGCTTTAATGTCTCTATGCAAAATCTTTAGCCTCGACTCTTCATGAAGATATGCCAACCCCCTGGCAATACCCACACATATCTTGTGTCTTGTCCTCCAATCCAACTTTAACTGAAATTCTTCAGGACCTTCAATTGTATCAGAAGACATCAAAAGTGCTTCAGTGCCATGTCATTAATCGAAGTCGGTGAGGCACAATGTGATATCAAATTACCAAATAAAGCACGAGCAAGACTGTTATTTTCCATGTACTCGTAAACCAGCAAAAGTTGATTTCCTTCAATGCAGCATCCATAGAGTTTCACAAGATGTGGATGTTGAAGAGCTGAAATCATCCCAAGCTCAGTCACGAACTCATGATTTCCTTGCTTTGATTTGGACGAAAGCTGCTTCACCGCTATAGCGGTGCCGTCTAACAGAAGACCCTGCAATTGAACTTTGGCATAAGATTTATGCTGTGAAGATTTAGATACATTGAATGCTGCTTTCTACAATTCTTTTCTGTTGGTAATCGGGGGAAGTTAGTTGACCGACTTTCCAGCATACCTTGTATACAGAACCAAAACCACCTTCTCCAATCTTATTGGCAGCATCAAAATTGTTTGTGGCAGCTTTAATCTGTCGCAAGGTAAATGAACCAATTTGCAATGCTAGAACCTTCAAATCTGCACAACATTTTGAAACTTCTAAGAATTTGGAGGAGTCAACGGCTAAAGTATGTAATCTACTATCTAACAAAGACATAGCAATTCCTTCTCAATGTACCAGAAAACCTAATTATAACTATTTGGTCTGAGCAAGTTCGGGACAGCATATCTTAAAATCTTGAAATTTATTTTCTAGGAAACTCTGGCATCAATTGGCAGTATGTACTTTGAAAAATGAAATGAGAATGTCCTCAACGTATTTAGTAGTAGGGGAAAAGAAAAATCACAGAAAAACCCACTTTGGAAATGTAAGGCAAGGTTTGTATGTTTTGACATCTCGTATATCCAAACTTCCAGCATTTGTTTTTTATGTCTTGAAACATAGACTTATTATATATATGGCCAATTGTGCCCCAAAGGAGACCCAATACACAAAAACACACACATCTAAGAAACAATCTATCTTCCTTTTCCTATAAATATCTACCCCTTCATTTTTAGGATTTCTAAATAAAAATTTAGTTCGTTGAGTGTGACAAATGGATTGATGACACTTTAGCTGTACTATGGCTTAACAATTTATTTTCTTTTTGTGTCAAATTGAATTTCCAATGTAATGCACAAATGTCGTGCATCAAAAATTTTACAGGAGAACTGTGTCACCTAGTTGCAGTAATGATGATGCATTGCGATTACCCCTTCCCCCAACCAGAAAAGATAAGAAGAAGAAGAAGAGTCACGCACCAACAGTTAAATGATGAAATGTGATTAACAACCCCACCACCACCCCCAAAAAAAAAAAAAAAAAAAAAGGGAATAGGGAAGGGAAGTGTATTCAGAATGCATAACATTCTATTTCTTGATAGATTTATGCAAACAAAATGACACAGATTCCAGGTAAGCAACTACCTTGTGCCATTTCACCTTCACCTCCAAGACATCCTTTCCACCAAAGGATAACTAGGATAAGAAAAACTAAGAAAACTATAGCAGCCACAATCCCGACCACTGTACCAGCAGATATTTTGGCCGACTCTTGTGGGATTTCAAAGTCTGCAGTGAAGAAAGAACAACATATGTTTACCCAAAAATGTTCAAGTAAATGGAGTAGGCATACAAGCTGAAAAATATTGGTAGCTTCTTGGTGAACACAGAAACCAACAGATGGGACAGCACACTAATTGAGAACGAGAAATGCTCAGAACCCTCCACAGAAACTATCAGATTAATGAGCACAGTAGAATATCATCTTTGGAACATGTAATACTATATACAAAGGGAAAAAGAAAAAGCAATATGTTCTTCATTCTCAAGGCTGTACTATATAATACAGGCGCAATGGTCGTTGATTCGTAGAAGGAAAGTGAACGAGGCTATAGTTTCATAGTCTGAATGGAAGGATTAAAGACACATGGTGAAAAATGCCAAGATAGAAAGAAAACAAAGAAAACCATAGCCAAATTTTGCCTCTTTAGAGATAAATAATATATCCTAGTCAGCTCCTATGGAAATTTATCTGATCAACTGTAACAGATGCCAAAGGCCTGAGTTTAATATTGGACATTTGCGACCAAACAAAGTAACTGAATAGCGTATTGATGACTTCTGGTGCAAGACCAAAAAGGTACTTTTTTTTTTCCAATATGAATATGAGTAACTTTCTCAATAGAAAAGCACCAAGTAAAACATGGAAGTGTTTGTCTGCATACCAGGATAGACAGAGATAGCAGATATAAGAGGACCATAGACTTCTCTTGTAGGTATAGCATTGGTCCCTTTCCCAGCCCAATATAAGTGTATCTCCAGAGTGCCCTTGGTCACATTGGCAGTAAAATTTCTTATGACCGGTTTTCCAACTCCATCTGCTTCAATCTCAATGTTGAAATCTTCCCACACCAATATCCCCTGAAATAATGTTTAATCTGATTCAAGTTAAGTGTCTCCACACTGAACAAGGCGAAACTATCAGTATCGATAGAATGTAGAGATTGTGATCAGATCATGATTTGCAAATACGAGATATCCAGATAAAACAACCCAACCATAACATATCAAATGCTCTATATGCTTTGCTTATTAGAACCAGCACTACATGACGCCCAAAATTTACCTGTATATAAACATTAAAAGCTCGCCTTCCAAGGCTTGTATGAATTTTGTTGTCTGTGAACATTATCTCTGCAAAATGAAGGCTTACATTGTAGGTCTCATTCATCAGACAAAAGCCATAATAAGTCAGAGAGATAGCAGAACGTCGTGCATTCCTGTAAAGCTGGGCATTATCCTCAGACAGTACGGATACATTGTCAGCTATATAAGGATCTTTTTGAACACCATTATCAAGGAAGTGACCAGTGCTACTGTAGCCCCAGTAACACTCTGGAAGAAACTTGAAGCAGCTGTAGCCGATGCTGTATCTTCGTTGTATGTATTCTCCCCCATTTTTACTGTGCTCCCACCGCAGTTTATGAAGAGTTTATACCGCTCTGGATAAAGTAAAGAAATAGCCACAGAGAAAAATCAGGCTTTCTTCTTCTTCTTCTTCTTCTTTTTTTCCTTAATATGGAGAGGACTTTCCAGACACTAATTAAACTAGCATTCATTTATTGGAAAATCACATAAGCTCCCAAGTTTATGAGCAACACATCATTTCATGGGGGCGGTTTTTGAATTTCTAGAGTAATTATGCATTAACAATCAAAAATTGACACAATAGCCAAGAGGAGAGTTGACAAAGGGATACACAGAGAGTGTGATGCAATATTAGGATCTGGTTAGAATGACAGGATATACAGCAGATCAACTTACTTTCTGGACAATGCTGACTTTTCAAACATGAGACAAGCCCACTTGTGGCAGGATATGACATTCTGAAAAAGTCAATAAATATTTTAAGGTTACGATCATCATCATTTTGAATGAAGTTCAATGCTACGTAGATAAACAATTAAAAAGCAGGTCCTTGGAAATCCAAGTCTCTTGGTAACATACGCATTGTCAACCACCGAGCTTGCGAACAAGTTGCTGCAGAGAAAAGACAAAATCAACATTCAGTAGACAAATGGTAATCTTGTGCCCACAAATGCATATTTGAGGGGAGCCCTGAACTTAGACCAAGGAAAGTAGTGCATACACAGCAGATCGTACTTGACACTCTAAGTCTCCAGCAGGGAACTTGTTGTATGATAGGTCACTACACAGAGAAATAGTCAACCATCTCCAAAATATCAGCATTTTGAAGAGTACACTCAAAGTCATTCCATCAAATGATTATTGTGTACAAAAATGCAGATCAGTTGCAAAATATGGACAGGTACAGCAAGTTGAAAGGCAAAAACATCACAAGATATGAAAGTAATATTTTATCTTTATTCAAGATATCTTATCTTAAAAATTAGAAGGAGAAAGACTAACTGGAGTCAACAGAAACCTTAGAACTAGTTAGAATGCATAAATAAATTTTTACCCAGCAACAGTATAACAGACATGATGTATAAGGCAAAGAGGCAAAAATATAACTGTGATCCCAACTACTCAGATCGTGTTTTTAGAAAGCATCCAGACCACCATTAAAATGTTTAAACTACCTCACAAGAGCTTCATTCTTACACCCATAAGATAATATCAACTTTCTCCAAGGTACACTCATGTTGACTGTAGAGATTTTCAAATGCACAAGCTCATAAATATTATTATCAGCAAGAAATAGCCCAAGCAACTAATCATATTCTGCAGGAGATGCGTTAGACAAGCTTTCAAAGAGGAATTATACAAAGTAAAAATTTTCCATGTTATTTTTATCATTTCAAGAGGTCTGAAAAAGATCTAGAGCTGAGAAAGCCTTTTTGTAAAGCAGAAAGTGGGGCTAACTTGGCACTTCCAAGACAATCCACTTTATATTCTTTCATGCATACCATAAATTTCAGCCTCTTGTCTTGCATATAACTTTCCAATTAACAGATCCAAACAAGCAGAAAGGTACTTATCAACTCCATAGGCTACAAATCAAAAAGATGCAAGATGTGACTGCATAGTTGCCTACTACTGTGCAGGATTAGCCAGATAGAGCTAGAAGCAAATTTGTGATTAAACAAGACATGTTCTTCAGGCAGCGAAGCTTACACATTATCTGCTTTATCCAGGATCCAACCAGGGACTGCTCCAGTCAATTGGGGTGCGAATGGTAACGTTTCTGTTCTTTTTTTGTTCTAGGGAACAAAAAAAAAAGTGTTTCATTAGGGAACAATTTTTGAACAAAAGAATGCGTTTGGTAACGTTTGTTCGGAATAAAAAATGAATAGAAACACGTTTGGTAAATTTTATTCTTTTTTTGTTTCTTTTAATTTTTTAAATATTTTTATTTTATTTTTCATTTTTTTCCTTTCTTTTTTATTTTTTATTTTTTCGGCCGGTCAACGGCCTCCGGCGACCAGCCGACGGGGCCGGCAGCCTCGCCTTGGCCGGGCGAGCTCGGCCTCGCCTAGATCCGGCAAGGCCGAGCGTCGCCGGCCCCGGCGAGGCCGAGCCTCGCCATGGGCGGGCGAGGCCGAGTTCGCCCAGCCAAGGCGAGGCTCGGCCTCACCCGCTCCGGCGAGGCTCCGGCGGAGTGAGGAGTCGCCGGAGAGAAGGAGGACGAACGAAGGAGAAACAACAATTTTTGTTTTTTTGTTCTTTTCATTTTTGTTCCTTTCGGGCCTCCAAGAAGTGTTTCTCAAGGCCGAAACAACAATTTGTTGGTTCTTTTTTTTTGTTCTTATTTTGTTCCGGGAACAAAAAAAAAAAAAGAATGTAAACGCAACCAAACGCGTTTGTTCTTTTTTTTGTTCCCTGAACAAAATCCGTGAAGTGTTCCAGAAACGTTTCTTTGGAATGTTTCCATGCACGCCCTTGGTTTCCAGTCAGATAGCTAAACAAGATTATTTGATTGAGTCAGTTCCTCATGTACTTTATGCACTCAAACTGAAAGATTTTAGAGTCACCCCTTGAAAATGCATTATTTAGCAGATTAAAAGCATTTAATTGTTAGGTGTAGAAAAAAATAAGTTAACTTGTGATATCAAGATAGAGCTTTCGGCTGAAGATGAAAGATAAAGGAAATCAATAACAGAGGAAAATTTGATCCTTGCAAAACTTGGAGAGCATGGGTTGCCATAACACTAGTACAGAAAGCTGAACTTAATGAAGGACACTATCATACTAGCTTATTAAATATTTCCTCACCATGCTGTTCTTGTCCTTCTAAGACATAAAATAAATAATGAGGGAAGATGTGCCAGTTTCAAACAGTCAATTGTTGAGCAAAAAGATGAAAAGATGCGCCATTGTTAAACAGTCCAAGAAGCTTAGGACTACAGTTTCTGATCATTTCAAGACAAGGGACAGATCTTCTAGATAGCACGTAAGAACTGCACTCACCAAACAATCTATGGCCATTCTTGTGGAAAGAACCAAATAGAGAGCCCAAGGACTTTTGTTATCCTTAATCTCCTATACATCATAAAACTGGCGCACAGGACATGCATTAAGTACATACGCATACAACTGTCAAATATTTAAGTAACACTGATCCATTCATCTCTTCCGGCATAAACAGGTAACTCTATTGAAACTAGTGAATCGTGCTCTTTAAGCAACAGAATATCATCGATCTACATCTGCTCCAAGACTAGAGTCCCATCAAAATAATTAGTTGACAACAAACATAAATTCATAACCCTAATCATTGTAAAATTCGAATGGTGAAATAATAAGCATTCAAGACATGAGGACTTTAAGGGATATAAAGTAGATGTGTTATCGCGGTCTAAGTTCTATTGATAGCTCAACTACTTTACAGTAAGAGTTGCCTATAGCTTGGCCACTGGAACAACTTGCAAATTTAGATTCTTATCTAATATACGAAAAAGAAGCCTAAGTCCAGCATCAAAGTACTTACATATATTGTACATCTTCCAGGCTGCTAAAGTTGTCAGGGATTATGCCCCTCAGTTTGTTGAAGCTGAGGTCCCTGCAAAACAATGGAATGGAAAGGAGACAAAAATGATGAGAAGATAGTTTTAACAGACTACCACTGGAAACTCTGAGTATACTTTGGAGGATTGTACAAACATAGACAAAATCAATGAACCTACAGGTCCAGTTCAGATGTTTAGACATACAGGTCAACTGCCTGGTGCCTATGCTTTCTACTAGACATTCCTTTCCAGAGGCATTCATTGCATAAAATCCATGTGCATCAAGTTGGTCACATTCTATACATATACTAAAATTCTGCCGTAAATCAAATTTCCAACTTGCTGATTTCAATTTATATAACTAGAAATGCTACTCTGGCAACAAATTATATGCATCCCGTGGAATGCAACATATTATAGTTCTAATTGGGAGATTCCATTTATCAAATAGGACCAAAACTAAAGCTAATCACAATTTATTGAACAGATCTCCTTCATAACATTTTATTCGTGAATAAAGGGATGATGACTAAATACTAGGACGCTAAAAGAGTAGAATATCAGCTTGAGTGAATAATAAAATAAAAATATTGAAAAAAAATAGTAAAATAAAAAATAAAATGAGGATTTCAAAAAACAGGAAAGCATGATTCTGCAGTCCAATATAATTATTGATGGAGAAATTACAAACTAGTCAAATCTAATGAAAAGGAAATGGAGTATATGATAAACCACACAGAACTGCAGAAATTCGGTTATTGAAAATGTCAACAAAGAATAGGCATTGATGGCTGATGATGACCGAATGGCAAAAAACTGCTGTAAAATGTAGCATTTATAAAATCTTACAGAGATGACCAGATGAATAAGAAGAATTGACTTGTGTAAAGATGCATTTGAAGCCATGATCTTGTTCAAACAAAGAATATAATGGTTGACAAATATACGACGGTCTAGCATAAAACTCCAGTTAGTTATTGTGGGGTTGAGATTCAAGAATGTAAACCACTAGAAGGAAGATTTCCAGATGATCAACCACTAGAAGCCTCCATTGAAGTTAGTAGAATAGACAAAAATGGACACCACAACCAAGGTAAGAATTCTTGTGGTTTCTATTCCTGGCAAAGTGAGAACAAAGAAAGAAAAGGTCCATCTACTTCTGCGTGAAACTGTATATTCTAAGCCAGACGCCACAATCACCAGGCACTTAAATGCCACATCACGATTCATAATTCATCAATATCAACAGAAAAGATCAAAACACCATTGAAGTCAATAAGGGACCTTCAAGCCATCTCAAATGGGTTCCTTAAGTGCAGCCAATAGTCAACCATGAACTAGTAGAAATTTCAGTCATTAAGGGTAAAATTATATATTCTGCTGGGAATAGGAAAAGGGAAAAGCCATTTTCCACTCACAATGTTTGTAAGTTTGTCAATTCTGCTAGATAACCAGGTAGCCCTCCTGTAAGATTGCAGCTCCTAAGAATCCTATAAGGGAAAAGCACTGATATTGTCACATTGCTAAGATGATTTGGCTCTCTTGCATTAAGTAAACTATTCGTGGAGGGGCAATGCTCTCACAATGTCTTAATATCTTTACATTTAAGTTGTGGAACTGGGGACTCAGGTCCATCAAGGTCACTTATTCTCCTGCACATCAAAATCAAATAGGAAACTTTATTAGATTGATACCATTTTAAAGAAAGGAGAGATGAGATTGAAATGCCAAACTTCAATACTGACAGGTCGGACAATTTCTCCAAAAGTGAGATCCCGGAGGGAATTGGCCCTTGCAATCCACTTCCTTGAATAACCCTGATGATACAATTCATAGATTGAATTATCTTGGGGGTATATCTATATAGACCGACTTAAAAGGTGAAGAAGCATTAAGCCTTACAGTTTGGTGAGATTTGTCCAGTTCTGAATAAAATCAGGTATCTTTCCCATGAACTGATTATCACTGAGTCGCCTATAGTGCATTAAACCACAAGATTCATATGAAGAAAATAGGACACAAGTATCTAGATATATTAGCAGAGATTATGGAATCTGGAAACTAACAGCTCCTGCAATGCCGTCAATTCAGCAAATCTCGGAGGCAGCTCCCCAGTGAAATTATTTGACGAAAGGTGCCTGGAGCAAGAAAACCCAGTTACATCACTTTGGTTAATAGAAATTGTAAGCTGATCTCTTAACAAATACGACGTCATCACTCATCAGCGAATGCAAAGTGGATGCCTAATGAAGAAATTCGCATGAAGAGACTCACAGTATATGTAGCTGGGACAAGTTCCCGAGCTCTGGAGGCAGATGTCCCGTGAGCTGATTGATCTCGACGACTCTGAGCGGAAGAATGAGAGTCAATATCTTCAAACATCAACCGAACTTAACATAGCGAAGAGGCCAAACGCGAGCGTCGGGATGAGTGGTCACTTACAATTTGGAAAGTGTGGACATGTTTCCCAGCTCCTTCGGGATTGGACCAGTCAATCGGTTTCCGAGTACAGAACTGCACCCCGCGTTTCCCCCAATCAGTAGAAGATACACTCGCAATAGAGAGAGAGAGAGAAGCACATACATGTTGCGCAACTTCGTAGAGCCCCATTCTGTAGGAATCGTGCCGTTCAGGTAGTTCCGGGTGACGTCACTGTTTACAGAGACAGACGACGGCGACGGCGACGGCGACGATGAAGAAGAAGAAGAAGAAGAAGAAGAAGAAGATGGAAAATGGAGGGAGAGTGCTTACAAGTTCTCGAGAAAAGGCAATCTGAACAGGTGAGGCGGGAGAGTGCCGTTTAGAGACTGCTCATTGAGAACTCTGATTTCACAACGACCCAGAGGCTTCTATCGTGACTTGTTTTCAATATAAAAACAATTATGTTATTCTATTATTAATAGTAATTGATGAAATAAATAATAGCATGATTGAAATGATAATTATATAGAAATTCGAGCATTCATTCATTTAATTAGCAATAAACATCATTGTACGGTGAATAATACAAAATCAAATTATGCCAATTGGGATAACCACACTTAATGGTAAGTGATTGTTATTGCTGTATTAATAATTTTAATACAATAAATAATCATATATTATCAAGATGATATTTACCTATTGCATTTGTAAATACTGCTAATTTAAATTGGGAGTGTTATCGCTTTACCAAAAACTTTAAATATCTGCTTCTTGTTTGCTATTTAGAATAGTACCTTTAGCCAATTACTCAAAATAAAACTATCCCTATTTTGTTTTGAGGTAAATCATTGTCAAAATTGAAAATTTAACGAGAAGTTGATCATATAACTATGGCACGATTGAAATCACAAGTGAGCAACATCTCTTTTGTTCCTTCTCTTCCCATTTCATCTATATGGTTTTGAATTTCAAAAGTAGAATAACTATTTGAAAGTGCAGTTTACATTCACGGGTAAGTAACTGTTACTATTGTATTAATAATTTTAATATATGATAAATGATCATATAATGTGAAGATGATATTTGTCAATACCACTAATTTAAATTGAAACCTCGTTGCATTACCCAAATCTTTAAAGATTTCCGTCTTGTTCAATGTTCAAAAAAAGCACCTTGAGTCAAATAAAAATTACCCATATTTTGTTCAGAGGTAAATGGTCATCAAAACTGAAAGTTTGACGAGAAGTTGATCATATAACCACGACATGATAGAAATTACAAATGATGGCATTTCTTCTATTCTTTCTCTACCCACTCCATCTTTATGGCTATGAATATCAAAACGAAAATAATTATTCGCAAGTGCAGCTTATTTTCATGGGTAAGTTTCAATTGCGATCCTTGAGTTCAGTGGATTTTGCAATCCGAACCGTGATTTTAATTCCCTAATCCAAAGAATTTCCTTTTCTTTTTTTGTACTCAATCCATTTTGACCCAAAAATACAGGCCGATCTTTTCTGGTGAACTGCTAACATGGTGCCCAAAATATCGGCTTCGGGTTTGCCACGTCAGCCAGCTAACCTCATAACAAGATAAAAAAAGGATTGGTGCACAGTCAGGTGATTGATATCAAAGGTTAGCTAGGAACCTATGATTGTAAAATTCACGTAATTGAGATTTTCTTTCCATTTTTTTTGGAGAGAGAGAGAGAGATACATGCTGGTGACATGGCAAACGGTGGTGTTGTCGGCGCCGCCGATGGAAGTGCAGCTGCAGTTGACGTCATTAGTAGTGTCGTCAAGCAACTTAGTGTCACTCCATGTACTTGTTTTGCTGCATGGATCTGTATCGAAATCCTAGTCCCTTTTCCCTAACGCCTCTGCTATTTCTCTCAACGCCTCCACTGAAAGAGAAAAGAGCCCAACAAGTCAAAAGAGACCGCAGTATACCATGCGTAACAAGCACAAAATGACGTCAGATTCGCGTGCGCGCTTGAGGTTGAATGCCTGCACAACATCTTTCTTTAACTTAAGAAAGAAAGCACAAGCAAATACAAGCTCAGTGAAGGTGAGAGCCAAAAATAGGAGGAGGAAAAGGAACAGTACGATGAAAGCAAAAGAAGATTGGTGGGTTTCTTTATTTTCTTTACCTTCCTCGATGGGCAAACCAGTGGCAGCAGCAGCTGAGTTAACAGCGCACAGAAGGACGAGCACAGAGAAGAGAGACCGAGCCGAGAAGAGAATCATCGTCATTTCGGTATCAAGCTACCCAGAGAGAGAGAGAGAGAGGGAGAGGGAAAGGGAGATATGATTGTTAGGAGAGTGGTCTAGTTTCATGCATTTATGTAGGAAAAGAGGCAGGGTAGACAAAGACTTTTCGCTCTTGTATCATACTATTCACTCTTGTATGTTTGCAATGGAGGAGCACGAGGGGAGAATTAGCAAAAAAGTCATAAACCTATTGTAGTTGAGCTAATTTAGTTCTAAACTTTTTTTTAGGCCAATTTAGTCTTAAACCTTTTATAATTGTGCTAATTCAGTCCATCCGGCTAAAATTATCCAGCTAGCACTGACGTGGACGTCGGTAGGAGACAGCTGGGCGACGAACGCTGATGTGGCAATTTTTGTAATATTTTTTAATTTTTTAATTTTTTTTCTCACCTTCTCCTTCCTCTGGCCGACGAGGCTAACCTCACCGACCACTGGCGAGGGCGAGGCCCCACCAGATCCATCAAGCTCGGCCCTCGCCAAGGCTAGGCAAGGCCGAGCCTTGCCAAATCCAGCAGGGCCTTGCCTAGCCAAGGCAAGGGTTGACCTCACCAAAGAAACCCGACATCCCCATCTCCATCTCCATTTCTGCAACTCAAGCTCGACTGCAAGTGGAAAACCCATCTCCAAGCTCTTATCTTTTCGCTCCCATTTCGTCTCTTTCGCTCTCTACACTTCTGGGTCTCGACTGCCCGCCTCAAAAAGGCAAGAAATAGAGCCGCCCCCCAACAATGAAAGATCCAGATGCGAGAGTAGAGCCCGTCGCCTAGAACCTCATCAAGCTCATTAGCAATGTCTGCTTCTCCGTTCTAATCGCCACCGCCGTCACTATCACCTGCTAGAGAAACCCGACATCCCCGGTGAGGAGCCTCGCCGGCCATTGGGGAGGTCGACCCCCGCCTTGGCTGGGTGAGGCCTTGCCGGATCTGGCGAGAGGCGAGTTCGCCGGATCTGGCGAGGAGGCGAGGGCCTCACCCTCGCTGCGCCTTGCCTTTGGCCGGCGCCGGCCAGTCGAGAGGAAGGAGAAGGTGAGAAAAAAAAAAAAAAGAAATAAAAAGAAATAAAGAATTATTTAAAAAATCGAAAAAATATTAAAAAATTGCCACATCAACGTTCGCCGGTCAGCTATCCGCTGTCGGTGTCCACATTGCTGGACGGCCAATTTTGGCCAGATGAACTAAATTGGCATAATTATAAAAGGTTTATGACTAAATTGGCCAAAAAAAGTTTATGACTAAATTGACACAATTGTAATAGGTTTATGATTTTTTTGGTAATTCTCTTGGAACAGGAGTGATGTGTGAAAGCAAGAGAGACAACCCCAAGTCTTCCCCTTATAGGTATTTACATGGGAGAAATGTCATAAATGATCTTGAACTTTAATTTGATATGTAATGCAGTCTCTTTATTTTTAATTTGTTCAATATAGTCCCTAAAATTTAGTCTAGTGTGCAATGCCATTTATGGAGATGATCCCAAGTCTTCCCCTTATAGATATTTATCTAGGGAAAAATGTTATAAATGATTCCTAAATCTTAAATTAATGCGTAATGTGGTCTATTTACTCTTGATTTGTTCAACATAATCACTAAAATTTAGTTCAATATGCAAGACCGTTCAATTTAGCTTATGAACTATATGGAAATGTTCAATATTGTTCTTCCATCAATTCAAATGCGGGAACAATATTGAATATTTTCATATAATTTAAAGAATAAATTGAATAAGTATAAAAAATTCAGAGATCACATTAAACAAACTATAAGTTGATAGACTATATTGAACATTATGGTAAAGTTCAAGAACTACATTATACATTAAGCAAAAGTTCATGAACTATTTTGTATCATTATTCTTTTTTCTAAAATGGAGTAGCAAGCTTTTGTCCAAGTAATAACATTTTTTTATAAAATCAATATACCTAATAAAAGTCTTTTCTTTCTTTTCATTTTCCCTCTCCATTTTGTTCTCCTAACGACAACGGTCTTTTTAACCATTTTCATTTTTCTATGAACACATCTCAGATTTGGGTTAGTAGACCCTTCTTGGATAGTAGAGTCCAAATTCCACGATTGTCAGAAAACTTCATTAATTGATTAAGTTGTCCTGTAAAAGGATTAGATTCACCTTTTTGGACAATTTTCTTTTCCTTTTTTTTTTGTTAATTCATTCATAACAATTATTAATTTCTTAATAATTCAAAAGCAATGGGGATGGAGACCCGATTATTTGTAGGCCAATGAGACATCTCACAAACCTTGTGAACCATCAAATCTAGCATTTTGATATGCACAAATGGTTTCAATTCAGAATAGTGTGCATGTAATTGGCAAGATTGAATACCTCGGATATGAATGATGGATAGATTGTCTTGACAGTATGATAGTATCTACGGATCCTCAAACAATAATCGAGTTGTACGGTTGTAGGATAAGAAAAACAGTTTGTCCCTTACTGTACCCCATTCGATGATGGTTGCTTGTACTTCGGCATATTTAAAGTCTCCATGGATGCTGACGAGTTTCACTTTCACCCATTCACTCTCTTTCTTGAGGTGCTCATGAAAGAAATACTAGAAAAATTTTGAATTAAGACAACGAAAAATCTCAAATTAATATCCTAAATTAATTTTTTTATTACAAAAAATCTGAACTGATATATTTATGGAGTTTTATCATCTGTTTTTCATGGATATACGGATTTGTGGCTTTTTATGGTATTAATTCAATTTAACGAAAATTAACGGAGTATAAATTTATCACAAATGTATCAATGCGAAATTTTTTACGGTAAAAAAATTAGTTTAGAATAAATTTATCATAACTATATTAATTTGAGATTTTTTATAATATTAATCTAAAAATATTTATGTAGAGCACAAACGAGTGGAGATGCATGTGTCCAAGCATGACTTTCTTTGTTTTGGCTTCTCGAAAGTACAAATAAATTTTTGATATTTCCCACCAAATTCAAACTAAAACTCACTCATTGAAAAATCATAGAAAGATCATATGAGAACTGTGGTGGCAAATGAAAAGTTTCAAGTGCTTGTAATTTCTTTGTTCAGAAAGAGCCAAATCATCTGGAAGCCATCGCTAACGCTTTGAAAAAAACCTTGACTTTTTGCATAGTCATGGTAGAATAAGGCTGAGATTTTCCAATCAGAGTACGAGATCAAGACTTGGTCGAATTTGACGGCAGAGACCACTAATCTTTGATTTGGCCCAACATGGCCCTCTTTTGTCTCCGTTCCACTTTAGAAGTTGTAGCCACGACCCACAGAAAAACCACAACACGTGATATAAAATTTAGACTTCTAAGTTATGTTTCTTTCACAAAGAATAAATATTTTAAAAAATATTTTTCTAAAAGTAATCGCCTATATCACTTGAAATAATTAGTCAATGAAAAAAATTCTTTATTAACAATAATTTATATGTAAATATGTTTATGAACAATGAAAATATTTTTTGTGCATACAGTTTTGTAAGTTATAGCCTTAAGCAAGACGTCATCTTGTATGCATGTCTAGTCAGATTAACATCAAGTCATTGAGGGTTGTTTTAATACTGTCAACCAACACAATTATATTCAAAACAGTTTAGGAGAGCCTTGAAAATTCCATGTTTCGAAAATTCCAAGAATTCTAAGTATGTAAGGCACGTTCGTTTTGACAGATAATAAGTGATTCAGAAAATATTTTCTGAAAAATGATCGGTTATATCGTTTGCAAAAATTAGTTAACAAAAAATATTTTCATAATTGATAACAATCTATGCCTAAATGATATAAGTAATCATTTTTCAAAAATGTTTTCCAAATCACTAATTTTTCACGAAACAAATATATCCATAACATCGTGTAGATGGGGACAATTTTCGAGCCTATTTGGGACGTGTGTATGGGACGTTCAGATGAACATGTGAATTTATTGTGTTATTCCAATGAAGTCGATCGACCAATGTGTCTATTTGATTAATATATCTTGAGCAAAAGGTCTAATACTCTCACAATGTAACCCTCGTTCCTCCGCATGACATTTGTTGTGAAAACCGCACACGAACCCCATTAAAAACCTATGACATATATTTTCGAGTAGCATCCATGAATAAAAGATATGAAGAGATTGCTAAACTGAGAGAAGGATTACCTTTCAATAGGATCTAGGTATGTAAATTGCACCGGTCCATCAAGCTTGCTTCATCTCCTAGGTGAATGATCAAGTGACCACAATGGTAAAGATTATGGGAGGGATTTTTTTTTTCTTTTAAACATTTCATCTACTAAGCGACGGCGACGGCGATGAAGAAGAAGAAGATCGAAATGGAGAAGGGGAAGATGAAGAGAGAGGGGTTTACAAGTTCTGGAGTCGGAAGAGTGCCGGAAAGAGACCGCTCCTTGAGAACTTTGTTTTCACAATGACACAAAAGGCTTTATTCTATTGTTATTTGTATTTTATAAAAAAATGTTATTCTATTATTAATAGTAATAGATGAAATAAATAATAGCATGATAAACGATAATTATATAACAATTCGAGCATTAATTCATTTAATCAGCAATAAACATCATTATACGATGAATAATGTGAAATCAAATTATGACAATTTAGGTAATCGTATGTCGTATTCTTCATAGTATCTATACCTTCAGTTTCAAATGCGAACAAAAGAGAAACTTAGAAGCAAAATTTAAGAGTTCCTTTGGATGGAGCAAATAAAGCCCTAGTTCTTTCAAACCAAATTAACTCGAAACATAGCAAACCATTTCTTATTTTCTGTTCTGCCAGTAATCAGTATCCGGATTTATCGGATAGAGATCATTAGCAGATGCGAAGAAGCGATTCAGTCCACGGCCCATCGGTGAGCGTGCTTTTGGTGATATTCTCATCAACTGCCTGATCTTCGTCACCTTTGAAACGCTTCCTCATGGCCTCAATTGTCTCCTCCATTATGATAGCAGCCTCGGAGTCCAGCATTGGAACAGCAGCCTTGCCTTCAAGCATGCTAACCACAGATGACATCAGTGGCCTGAGTGCTGGAGTCGCATTAGTACACAAAGCGAGCTACCTTTATCATCGCCAAGCACCTCCTTTTCGTCAAAATGAGAACTCAGCCTCGATCAACTAGATCCATCAAATTTCCTCTCTCCTTCAAAACCCGTGCCTAGAAACAGAAATGGAAAGGAAGATATTTCCCTCAAGCTACTGAGTACCGATCGGTTGTAGAATATGCTCGAACACTAAAACAGGAAGAAGGAGATATATTCTGCCCTCGATAATTTCATGACAAATGAAGTTGATAAACACCTGCTAGTTTTTCATTTTCATTATAAGTTATACTCGGAAGGAAAAAATCGAACAAGTCAATACAGATGAAACATGATTTCTTTTCCAATTTTAAGTAGAAGATAGTAAACTTAAACACTTGTTAATCACTTACTGACATTCACCGGTCACCAAAAAACTACCACCACTGCTTTAAAATTACCAACTCTTATTGAGTTTTACTGGCAGGAATTATTTATCAGTTTGTCATTACATGAAACAGGAGAATCGTCCATCAATGGTTTACACCATTCATTGCCTTTTACTCTCAATTCCAGTTTAACAAGAATTACCTTATTATGCGGCTTAGGTGAAAATCAGATTTAACAGGGACTAATAATGATTGTTTTAGCTAATGATTGGCTTAATTGCATGGATGTGAAAAACTCAAATCTAAATCGAAAGTATATCAATATTTGCGTCAAGCATGGTCTTGAATTTTTTTTAAATCCAATACTAATTGTCAAACTGTAAAGTACTCGACCAACTTGTTTGGCGCTAATGAAACTACAGGGAGTATGAATGTCACGGATAAAACTATAAAGACTAAAACAAAACCAACGCAAATTTTAAGGACTCCAAATTTCAATGAATAGAATTGTCTTCAATCCAAAAAAGAATCTGCATGATTCCTTCTTTCAGGAGGCAGCCCATCGTTTCGAGTTGCAACGTGTCACTAGGTAAATTCCAGTTTCAGTTTCTTAGAACCAGACTAATCCATGACCACCCCCACCCCAAGTCGCTCATCTTGACCATGAACACATAGGGCGGCTACTGCAAGGGTTACTTGCTCCTTTCAAAGTATAGACTAACATAACAAGAATAATCGGATTAATTTTAAATGACAAATTGCACTTAACGGCATGACAATTCGTTGAACAGGTTTCAATAGCTGGTAACTGTAACTCTCCTTTGCAACCATTAAAAGTGCATATGAATCCTATACTATGTTTACACTTAATCCATCTCTCAACCAGTACAAGCAGAGATTTAAATATCATAATAAGAAAACTTTGAACGCTAGAGTTAATCACCCAATCGAGTAGATAAAAGCATTTCTCCTTCTTTTGGTAAATGATGTTGCTCCGGCCACTAACAACTTCTAAGGCAACGATGCCCAAACTATAGATGTCGGCTTTTTCAGTGAGGTAACCATGCGTTGCATACTCTAGTGCCATATATCCACTGCATAACAAGAAAAGAGCTGGTGTTTTCAACATGGCAAATGTCTTAAATAGCACTTAATATTTTCTTCCAAAGATTGTCCCTCTTATCTTCCTAAAATACAAAATAAGGAGATATTCCTAATCATGACACCATGGTCTCAAGAGTCAAGGAAAAAACAAGTGCATTCTAGAAATTTTTTAATAGGATTTCACTGAGAATATTTCAAAAAAAAAAAAAGAAAAGAGAAAAAAAAGACATTTGTGGTTTTTATATAACTTTCAGGGTACATATAGCTTTGTAGTTGGGAACCAAGTGCATCCTTATAACTTGGAAAAGAGGCTTGAAAAAAGAGTTGGAAACAGGCTGAGACAAGGTCTGAATACATAGGCAGCAGCAGTAGGATTCCTAACTCGGACAAGTTTGGGCTAGCGAGGGTCGAGTCTAGTTAGCCATGGGCGAGCCTTGTTGCCCCATGCGAGGCCGCTCTCATGGCCACTAACCTCGCCGAGGTCCGACTACCGACTGGAGGAAGGAGGAGGAGGAGAAAAAAAAGAAAATAAAAATAAAAAATATTCAAAAATATTAAAATATTATTAGAAATTGTCCATGTTTATGCTAATCGTGCCATGTCAACCGATCAACACCCAGTCAGCAAAATCCAGCTAAAATTAGTCGAAAATGACTGAATTGGCACCAAGTAAAAATATTTAAAACTAAATTGGTATAAAAAAATGTTTATGACTAAATTGCCACAAATACAAAAGATTTATGACTTTTTAAATACTTTTCCCTTCACTTGGCGCCCACCTCTTAGATCTCAGGTGGAAGTAGATGAACCCATTAAGCTTTCGGTTTCGGTTTCAACTTGTTGATTCTTTTGACATTAACCTAAGATCATTTTGGGCATTGACTCATAATATAAAACCATGGACAGAATGGAAGTAGTCTGCTAATGAGGTAGTAATCCACCATTTGCAAGAAACAGTGATTGGACAAGCAAGTTTCTCTAGATAATTTTTTTGCGGGTAGAAATACAAGTTTCTCTTCCATCATTTCTCAAAGATGGGAAAGATGAAATTGGCCAACCATCATCCACACTAAAGACAGAAAAAATTCCCATTTGCTAAGAGAAATTCTTGAGTAGCAACATGTAACAAGTTGAGCTCCTGAACAAAACACGTCCAGAGCAAGAACGTGCCACTTCGCACATCTCTCCATTCAAACAAATGAAAAGCTTCTGTAATAGATTCCCTCCCTTGCAGTGGCTACCATCCACATCATTATTGTGTGAAGAAGAAAACTTGCAACATCGTCTCTCTTTGAATAACAATATGGAAAGAGATAGCACGAATACAAACACCAAACCACAAGCCATTGTCTTTAGGCTTTCCCCACTAATTAGTTCACAATACACAGTTAATGCATTGCATAACACTTGTTTTCTTTATATTATCTATACATTCAGTTTCAAACGTAAGCAAAAGAGAAACTTCAAAGTAAAATTTAAGAGTTCCGTTGCAAGGATTACCAAATAAAGCCCTAGCTCATTGAAGAACTAATATACTTAGAACACAACAAACCATCTCTTACTCTCTCTTCTGCCAGTAATCAGTATCTAGAAGTATTGGATAGAGATCATTAGCAGATGCAGACGATGCGGTTCCAATCCATGGCCCATCAATGGACATACTCTTGGTGATATTCTCACCAACTGAATGATCTTCGTCACCTTTAAAATTCTTCCTCATGGCCTCAAATTTCTCCTCAGTCAATGCCCTCAAAGTCCAGCACTGGAACAGCAACCTTGCCTTCAAGCATGCTAACCACAGATGACGTCAGCGGCCGAAGTGCTGGAGTCGCATTTGTACACATCAGAGCTACCTTTATCAATGCCAGCACCTCCTCTTTGTCAAAGTGAGAATTGAGCCTCCTATCAACTAGATCTATCAAATTTCCTCTCTCGTTCAAAAAGCGTGCCTAGAAATAGAAATGAAAAGTGAAAATATTTCCCTCTCAAGCTTCAGGTACTGATCAGCTACAAAATATGCTCTAAATACTAAAACATGAAGAAGTATATTATGTCCCTTGATTATTACGAGACAAATGCAGCTGATAAGCACCTGCTAGTTTTTCATCTTCGTTACAAGGTATTATAAATGGATAAAAGAATTGAATGACTCAAATACATATCAAACATGATTTATTTACCGATTTTAAATAAAAGTTAGTAATACTAATGGTTAACCGGTTGCCAAAAAAATTACCAACACCGCTTATAAATTGCCAGCTCTTAATGACTTTTATCAGCACGAATTATTTGTGGGTATCATTACATGAAACGGTAGACTCATCCTTCAATGTTCTTGATTATGCAACTCCGGTGACAATCAGATTTAACGAGGACTAATAATGATTGTTTTTGCTAATGACTGGCTTACTTAAAGCAAAACAAAATCTAACTTAAGGACTCAACTATGTGAATGTGAAAAAAAGTTACACCTCAATTGAAAGTATACGGATATTCAGGTCAAGACATGGTCTTGAAAACTTTTGAATTTAACATAAATTGAAAAGATTCAATTGTAGTGGAAGTACTTGTTTGACCCTAATGAAACTTGAAAAGATTCAATTGTAGTGGTAGTACTTGTTTGACCCTAATGAAACTACAGGGAGTACGAACGTGAGGGTGAGCTGAGAAGAAAAATTGCCAAAATTCAATTGAGAATGACAAGCATAGTGAAGAGATATCGAGCCGAGAAGAGAATCATCATCATTTCACTCTCAAGCTTGATGCATAGAGAGAGAGAGGGAGGGAGGGAGGGAGGGAGTGGTCTTCACGAGAGAAATAGAGAGTGAGAATGGACAAAGATTCTTCGCTCTTGTATGTTTGCATGTGAGAGTGAGAGAGTGATGTCTGAAAGTGAGAGAGAGAGAGAGAGACAATCCCAAGTCTTCCTCAAATGTATGGATATTCATCTAGAATAGAATTGTTAAGCTTTTATCCAAGTCTTCTATGTATTTATATTCATTTTGACTTTTCTTACACAATAACTTTCTTGGACTACAAATTTTCCAGAGAGAGAGAGAGAGAGAGGGAGAGAGGGAGGGAGGGAGGGGCGAGAGAGAGAGAGAGAGAGAGAGAGAGAGAGGACCCCAAGTCTTCCTCAAATGTATAGATATTAATCTAGAATAACTTTCTTGGACTACAAATTTTCCATAGAGAGAGAGAGAGATAGACGACCTCAAGTCTTCCTCAAATGTATAGATATTAATCTAGAATAACTTTCTTGGACTACAAATTTTCCATAGAGAGAGAGAGAGAGAGAGAGAGAGAGAGAGACGACCCCAAGTCTTCCTCAAATGTATAGATATTAATCTAGAATGGAATTGTTAAAGCTTTTGTCCAAGTCTTCTATATATTTATATTCATCCGGAATTGAGTGAGCTTTGGTTCAACTTTTCTTGCACAATAACTTTCTTTGACTACAAATTTTCCTTAGAGAGAGAGAGAGAGAGAGAGAGAGAGAGAGAGAGAGAGAGAGAGAGAGAGAGAGAGAGAGAGAGAGAGAGAGAGTGGTCTTCATGAAAAAGATAGAACGGACAAAGACTCTTTGCTCTTGTACGTTTGCATGTGAGAGCGAGAGAGTGATGTGTGAAAGTGAGAGAGAGACGACCCCAAGTCTTCCTCAATTGTCTGAATTGTAGGGATATTCATCTAGAATAGAGCAGTTAGCTTTTGTCCAACTCTTCTTGCATAATAACTTTTTTCATATTGTCGGTTTATCCAATAAAAGTCTTTAATTTGTTTTTCCCTCTTTTCATATCGTTCTTCAATGACAATAGTCTTTTCCATTTCTCTAATTTCTGTTGATACTAAAATTTTAGCCGTCCATAAATTTAAGTTGCATAGAAAATTAGAAATTAATTTTTAAACTATAAACAAAGAAATTTTCATTAAATTACACGGCAGGTAGGCATTAAGATCATTCGCATTAATAGTGCTAAATTTTACTAATTTTATAAAAAAAAAAATTTAAATTATTAATCAAAAATGTAAAAATTTAAAAAGAATTTGATATAGAAAGGAAGCCGGGCCAGGCCGGCCTACTCCCCTCTCTTCTCCTTCCTTGCAGCCCGGGTCGGGCCCATTCTCTTTATTTTTTTTCTCCGGCCCAGGCCCCTCCTTACTCCCTCCTCCTTCTCCCCCGCTCACCCGCGGGAGACAGAGCACGCGAGGGACCGCCGTTCGTGCGAGGGACTGGCGACGCCGGAAGGGACCGCCGGTTAAAAGAGAAGAGCAGGCAGCGAAGTGACAATGCTGCAGATCTGTACAAAGCAGAACACAGATCGGCGCCAGAGCAGGGAGGAGGAGAAGGGACGGCCGGTGTAGCCCAAGGACCGGCCGGCGCGCGAGAGACCGGAGGCTAATGGGCCTCCGCCGATTGGACTCTTCCCCAGGTCGAGAGCCTATAAAAGGAGGCCTCTGGACGCTGACCGGGGAGTTCGGAGGGGTTCAGGACAGGAGAGAAAAGCAAGGGAAAAAAAAGGTCCGCGGTGAGAAATCGAGAGAGAAACTGAGAACGAGCGAGTGTCTTCTGGCGACGGACAGACTCGAAACCCGGCCGACAACCTACCGACGTCGGGCCCCTTCCCGAGCCGAACCCACGGTAGGTCTTGGTTCGAATCTTGTTTGTTCTTCTTTCGGGTGCGTCGAGTTCCTGAGGATTTTGGCTCGGAGGCGCGCGGGGCGACCGGACATTGTCCGATCTATCGAGCTCGCCCTCATTCGCCGCCCCCGAGCCGTTTAGGGAGCACCACCGACGGCCCCTTTTTTTTCCCCCTCGTCGTTCTGTTTTTGTGCCCTGATTTGCGCTTGCCGGACCGGGCTACCGTTGTCCGGTTCGTGCGAGTTTCGATCCCGACTATGTTATGCTTTGTTGCTGTTAGGCCCTGGTTTTTCACTTCCGGTTTGTCTGGGTCCCGTTTGAGCTTTCGCTTGTTACTCAGACTGTGCACGCCACCTGCTCGATGAAAAGACTACGTTAGATGCTCGTTCGTGTTCTTCATTGATGGCCGAGACTTGCTGATTTTCACGTTTGTACTGAGCGCAAATGAGTCGTCCCCATTGAAGTCGAGTTTTGCTGGTTCATTGCTTGCGGATTTTGGTCTGAGCTTGAGTTTCGGATATGTCGACCTTCTCATTCCATGCCCACCACCTGCTCGACGGAATGCTTGAACCAAGCTTGTTTAAACCTGTCTCTGTGCTATGCATCGGAGCTGACCGCCATGTGTTTGTGATAATGCCTAAACGAAGCTGACTTCCTCGTTTGAGGAATTTTTTTTTTTCCGAAACGCCTGGATGTTCTCTTTTTTAGAAAAATCATAACATTCGCCCTTAGTTCACTCAGTTCGCATTCACTTTCCTGTGATTCGAGTTCACGACTGTACGTTTTTTTAAGTTTGAGGATCGAATATGTTAGTAAGTCCATGAGCGCTCTGGGCTTGTTTAATGTGGGGAGTTTGAGTGTGATTCAGCATTGACAATTTTGCTATGACCACATCTCAGATTTAGGTTATTATACAATTTATCGTTGGTGGAGTCCAAATTCCATTATTCTTAGAAACTTCATTACCTCATTCGGGGGTATGGCCGTGGAGACCCAATAATGTGAAGGCCAATGAAATACCCTTTAAGCCCTACAAACTAGTTAAGTCCAAATCTTCGGCCCGGCCCAATATTATTTGCACGCCGTTGGTGGTATCATATATGTTAAATATAATTAATGGAAAGAGTTGTCCTATTAAAGTAGTTACAAAACAAAAGTATCATATATGTTGAGCTTGAAATCTAATTTAGATAGACGAAATAATAATATCTTAGGATTTTTTAGGACAACAATTGAATTGCACGGTTGTGGAAATTGAAACATTTGGCACCATAGTCTATCCCATTAATTAATGGGTGCTTGTACATTAGGGTATCTAAGTCTCTATTGATGTGGACAAGTGTTTAACCCATGCTCTTTCTTTAGTTGCTTATAAAAGCTCTTTAACCTGGTCCACAGATAACAACAATTAATTAATACCAGAACAATTAATATATGTAGATCAGACACGTGGAGATGGATATGTCCATGCACGACTTTCTTTGTTTTGGCTTCTAAAAAGTCTATTCATTTTTAAACTCAAATATTTGATCATTACAGAAAAATAAATCAAAATTTCAAGTGCTTATAAATTTATTTTAGAAAAAAAGCCTAGTTATGTGCGTACCTAGAGATTTGAAGAAACTTTTAATTGTTTACGTAGTTATCGTTGAAAAAGGCTGAAATTTTCCAATCACAGTGTGAGTCATGCAATCGTCGATGGAGCATGTTCTAAGTTTGATCGAATTTGGAACTGGAGCGTGAGGGTTTTGTACTTTGATGCGCTTTGGCCAAACATAACCTCTTTTATCTCCGTTCCATGTTATAAATCTAGACACCAACAGCAGAAAAATCACGGCACCTAAAACAGAAGTTTAGACTTAGACCAAATACTAATGGTTCCACGGGTGAAGTCATGCACGAGACTTAAGCAAAACGTCATCTTCAATGCATGTTTAATCAGATTAATCTTGAGTCATTGAGGCTTATTTTAATATTTCAACCAACGCAATTGTATTGGACCTGCGATCAGAAACTTTGTTTTGGAGGCATCAGACACATCAACCCCGGTCAAATAAATTAGCAGAAGTGGGACAGGGGAACTCTCTTCCTTGACTTAAAATTTTTTGAGTCGGTCAAACCAACACAAGAAGGACGTGCAATGTGTCCATTCTTACTCCAGCCAGATAAACTAGCAGAAGCGGGAAAATCATTGATCTTCTATAGAAGACTTGCTCGCAATCTGAAACATTGTTAACTTTTAATAATATTTTATCTTTTAAAATTTTTATCAACTTTTGTTTTTAATTTCATTCTTCTCGACTAGTCGTCACACCAACTAGAGAGGCTAAGGTCAGCAAGGCATTGACAAGGCCTTGCCATCATGGGCAAGCTCGCCCTCACTCATATCTGGCAAGGGTGAGGTCTCGCCTAGCCATGGCGAGGGCAAGCTTGCTCCCTCGCCAGTGGCCGGCGAGGTTTGGCCGGTTTAGGGCTAGAATAAGAAAAACAAAGAAAAACAAAGAAAAAAGAAAAAAATTCGAAAAATATATATTAAAAAATTGCCACATTAGTATCGGTCAGCTGCTATCATGTGAGTGTCGGCTAACCAAATTTAGTCGGATGGCTTGAATTAGCACAATTGTAAAAAAATTTAGGACTACATTGGAAAAAAAGAAAGATTTATGACTTAATTGGAAAAATTGCAATAGATTTAGAATTGCTTTGGTAATTTTCCGCCAAGATGGACGGTGACAAAATGGTCGAAGATTGATTCACGACGACTGGTTGTGCGCTACAAGTAGAACTCATGGTTATGAATGCATTGAAGCCATCGCTTGCTTAAACCTAATCTGGTGTTGTTTGGCGGTTCTGCCGCATATTCTGGATATCATTAATTGAATGCTTTGCAAGTCACTGTTATCAGCCGGATGTCTTAACATTCCATCCTTCGTGCGGCCTTCATCAAAGGAAAATATCTCAACACTTTCGCGGGTGTTCCCTGCTTTGGTCGGACGCTTTCCTCATCAAATGTGTCGTCGACATTATCCTGTTTCATCTCCCTCACAAAGAACCACAAAGTGGACAAAACTCCCAATATCTCTTTTCATTTACGTATCAAGTGCAACCACTCGGACAAGAGTCGATTTTCTCATATCCAAGCCCCAACTCTTTCACCATCTTCTTTGCCTCCTAATGAGAGGAAGGCAAAGATGTTCCTGTTGGAAAGGCTTCAATCGACATCTTCAGCAATTTCGTAAAAGGGTTTGCAGAGCAACCACTCGAAACTTTTAGTTGATACAAGAGCACAATTTGGATGAGGAGGTTCATCACAATCACCACCATCGTCAACAATTTGGGAGTTTTTCTGCTTCACAGGGAATTAGTAGTTTATTAACAATTCGATCAAGATAAAATACTGTATTTACTGAACTAATGTCGTTTTACCAGCATTAGTGTCTTTATAGATGTTAAAAAGATGGAGTATACTGATTAAAAAAGCATATAAAAGGAAAGATTTCAAAGACATGCCAACCATGTTTTCAAAATTCCCATTCTTATTGAATTTTTTGGTTTTTCAAATTAAACATGTATTCAAGAAAAAAAAATTGAAAACTATTGAATACATTTGATAATAGTAGTAGATATTTAGTTTCCTATTGTGTTACGCAATAAAAAAGTAAATTGAATTAATTACATATTAGCTTAATAAAAATATAAAATGAAAGATGATTAACTAAAGAAGGAATTTCTTATGAATCCATTGAAAAATGAACTTATTTTGTAAAAAAAAAAAAAAAAAAAATTGATAGATTTCCTGCTTTGTTAAATTAATAGTTCATCAACAATCCGATCAAGAAAAAAATAATTCTTTAACCGATTAATCTCATTTTAAAGCAAAATTGAAAATATATTTTATTTTGAATATCACCGAAATGAATAATGTGTTTATTTGAGTAAAAATAAATTCCTATAAATTAATTTTTGGGACTTTCATGTGTTTACTTGAAAATCATTCGTGGTGAAAGAAAAATATTCATACATAATGTGTTTATTTGAGTAAAAGAAATTATTGTAAATTAATTTTTGGGACTTTCATGCGTTTACTTGAATATCATTCGCAGTGAAAGAAAAATATTCATACATAATATAAGGAAAATGAATTTCTTATTCTAAAAAGGGGAAAACATTTTTTTTTTCAAAACGATTTTCATGGAAATCTTTTTCCCTTATTATGATTTTTTTTTTTGAAACAAACATATTCGAAAATTAAAACTTTTTCCCAAACAAAATAGGCCTGAACGTTGGATCTCTAAGAGTATTCACATGAGAATCACACAAAACCTTGTGTCCATATTTACATCAGGTGTAAGGTGTTAAGAAAACATTCGCTAAAGTAATTTTGAAGTTTAACAAAACTTATCCGTAGTAAAAATTTTTGATTTTAATGATAAGTATTTTTCAAGTGGAAAGTCTGATGGGATATGATTAGATAGTATCAATTAGAACCAAAGTCGTGGCTTAATTATTATTTCCTTATATGTTCTGTTAAATAGCTAGGAATGAGACAATATACTCGTGCAACAACTAGTGGCGATTGGTTGGATTTCTTGCTTACATATAAGGAGTTCCAAAGGAAATTTTCCAAAATATGTCTTGAAGATTTGGATTTCTTGGAATGTTATACATGAGGCAAAGCATTTTTTCTAAGTTGAAGCACTCGACTATGGAAACCCAAACTACTGTATGGAAAGCAAAATCTATGGGAAGCTTAATCCTTAGCAACCTTGAAGTAGATCTTCTAAGCAAGATTCAGACCAAGTGGTAGATTGGTAGGATAATCCTCCTAAAGATATGTCCAACGGTCAGCTTGGACAAGGAAGAGTATAAAAGGAGGTCTCGAAGTTGAAAGGATAAACGTAACATGAAAGAATTGAAGCTTATAATTTCAAAGTCTAAAAGAGTGTTTTCCAATCAAATACATTTGTCTTTGTGAGCAACATTGTATAATCATTTAGAGGTCGAGAATTTGTGAGGAGTTATCCACACGAGCTTTAGTGGTCATTGCTTAGATCTTATAACCTCCGATTGGTTTTTAATAGTGGAATCCAGCCAATAGGTTTATAATATGGGAGAGTGGACGTAGGCTTACAAAAGTCGAATCACTACAATTTTGTGTGCAATTTTCTATCATTTACTCTCTTTATTTTAATTGTGATAGAAATGCACATTGGTAAGATCTGACCACCACACTCTCTGTCACCAGAAGCTGTATCTTCATAATATTACTTCAATTTCTTTTAATTTCCGCAATATTACCTATTCACCCCCTTTAGGTGATAGATCTAGCCATAACAATTGGTATCAAAGCATGTTTATTCTTTATTGAAGTGATTCATTACTTCTGAGTTAATGATCTTTCTATGGCTAGTAATATTGCATAAGGACTTATGGAAGGACAGAGTTACACAAGGTCTCCATACTTTAATGGAAATGACTACAACATCTAGAAGAACAAGATAAAAGTATTCATCAGATCCAAGGATCCCTCAATGTGAGACGTAGTTCTGAAAGGTGTAAGGCCTCTGGCCTCTTCCTCAAAGGATACGGATAGCAAAAAGCTTGAAGTTGAAGCTATGTCTAAGGCAAAAATAATCAAAAGAGAAGTTTTAGATGCTAAAGCAGTTTATTCTTATATTGTGCCTTATCTCCCTCGGAATATAACCGCATATCCTCATGTGAGTCTACTAAAGAAATTTGGGACAAGTTGCATGTGATGTACGAAGGAACTGATTGGGTTAAGAAAACGAAGGTAAACATTCCTTTCTAGCAATGCGAAGCCTTCAAGATGGACCTTGAAGAAACCGTAATTGACATCTTGAGCAGATTCACTAACATTGTCAACAGGCTGGCGTATCAAGGGCAACCTATATCAAATCCTATGAAAGTGAACAGGATACTTTGTGGACTATCAAAAGAATGGAACAACATTAAGACGTCCATTCAAGAAAGTCAAAAGATATCATCTCTCTCCGTGGATGAACTCATGGGAACTCTCCAATCTTATGAAGAAGAACGTCTGATCGATGAAAACACCAGAGGTGTAAGAAAGTAATAGCTTTAAAATTTAATCTTGACTTTGATGATTTAGATTTAGAAGATGACAACGAGGAAATTGCACTCATTGTGAAGAAGCTTCAAAAGATGGCTAGAAAAGGAAGTTCAAAGAAAAAAATCATTCAAATCATCTGAGCAAAAAAGAAATTTCATTGGAAGAGATGAAAACAAAAACGTGGTCTGTTTCAAGTGCAAAAAGCGAGGACGCATCAAACCTAATTGTCTCCTTTTGATGAAAGAAATAAAAAGTATGAGAAAACAAAGAAAGTGCTGAAGGTTGAAACATGAAGCGGCATTGAGTGTGACGAAAGCGATGAAGATTATGCTAACACTTGTTTGATGGCAAATTATGATTCTGAGGAAGAAATTGAGGTACCAAAGAAGAAGAAAAACAAGTGGTACTCAAATAGCAGATGCTCAAGACACATGATCAGTGACCCAAGTAAGTTCATTGAACTTACAAATTTTAATGATGGAAGCATATCTTTTGTAGGGAACAACAAAGGAAAGATTATTGGTAAAGGAACAATTGAAAACCTAACCATAAGAGATGTATCCTTGTCAAAGGACTAAATTATAATTTGATCAACATTAGTCAATTATGTCACATTGGGTACAAGATCTGCTTTCAAGAGGGCAAGTGCTCAAGAACAAGCAAAGATTAGAAGCAGTCTTTCACCGAAAGGAAACATGGAAATATATACTTACTGAATATAAAAACTAATGACATTCAGTGTCTTGTATCAATTGAAAATGAAAAAGGTCTTTGGCATAGGAAGCTTGGACACATTACTACAATGCAAATTTCGGAACTTTCTTCGAAGAGAACAGTACGAGGATTACCAGATCTAAAGTTCGAAAGATTTGAAGTTTGCTTAGTGTGTGCCCTTAGTAAACAGGTAAGAAACTCATTCAAACCCATTAATTATGTAACTACTAACCGTGCCTTGCAACTTCTCCATACGGACATCTTCGGACCAACAAAAACACAAACAGTAATAGTTGATTATTATACAAGGTACACGTGGGTTTTCTTTCTTGCATACAAGCATAAATCATTTTCTCACTTTTTCAAAACTTGTAAAAAGAATTCAAAATGAAAAAGGATATTCAATTCTTGTACCAAAACGGATCATGGAGAAGAATTCAAAAATCAAATTTCATAAACTCTTGCAAAGAAAAAGGTTTTGAGCATCAATTTTCGACTCCCCATGCACCTTAACAAAACAGTGTAGTGGAGAGGAAAAATAGGCTCTTGCAAGAAATGGCAAGAACCCTTCTCATTGATAGAAAAATTGCATCATACTTTTGGGCAGAAGTCATTTCAACAGCATGTTACATAATCAATCGAGTTTTCCTCAGACCTTCATTTGTAAAAAAATCCCCCATTAGCTTTTCAAAGGTAGAAAACCAAATATTTCATATTTCCAAGTATTTGGTTGTAAATGTTTTATCTTGAGAAATGCTAAAGATTGGCCTAACAAGTTTGATGAAAAATCAGACAAATGAATCTTTTTGGGATACTCAACCACAAGCAAGGCGTTCAGAGTTTACAATAAAAGATCTCATATAGTAGAAGAATCCATCAACGTAAAGTTTGATGAAAATCCGGAAATACTTGAAGATTCTGATCAAGGAGAACAACCGTCTGAAGCAGCTCAAGAACCGATAGAAAGAAAGGCATCAAATTCAGATAAACAGATTTAGCAATTTGAAAAGACTGAGAAGCCTGACAGTGAGAAACCCCCAACATAAACATAACACGAGAAATTGAAGCTTGACAGTGAGAAACCCCCAACATAAACGTAAAACGAGAGAATCGAAACTTATAATTCCAAAGTCTGAAAGAGTATTTTCCAATCAAATACATTTGTCTCTATAAGCAACATTGTGTAATCATTTAAAGATTGAAAGTGTGTGAGGAGTATCCATATGAGCTTGAGTATTCATTGCTCAAATCTTGTAACCTCTTATTGGTTCTCAATAGTGGAATCCGGCCAATAGGTTTTCAATGAGAGAGTAGATATAGGCTTACAAAAACCAAACCACTATAATCTTTTGTGTGCAATTCTTTATCATTTACTCTCTTTATTTTAATTGTGATAGAATTGTATATCGGTAAGATCTAACCACAACACTCTCTGTCACTAGAAGTTGTATCTTTGCAATATTAGTTTAATTTCTTTTAGTTTATGCAATATCATCTATTTATCCCTCCTCTAGGTGATAGATCTAGCCATAACATAAGATACGACACGAGAAAAATGTTGCCGTATGGCAAGATATACGTACATTTAAAAGGCATCCCTATGGTGAGTGGTGATCATGATGGCATCCTAGTATTGAGAAGTGAGGACTCTTTACTCAATTATCCCATAAAATATATCCATATTTACACTTTGCTGTGGTGCTTACTTTATTATCAATACGTATTTTGATTTTTTTTTTTGAAAAAAAGGAAAACTTCAATGTTAACTTTCATTTATTTCTTTCCAAATTTTAAAGCACTTAATTTCAGCTAAAGAAATCGACATTTCAAATCTAAAATTGGCTAAAAGGCACGGCCCCTCAAACAAGATTCAAGTCAATCTCCATTGCCTTTTTTCTTTTTATTTTTTTAATGCTTTTGAGATTCGAATTAATGATTAGCAATGTTAAACGAAGAAAAATCAACTCATTAAAAGTAGAACCCAATTAGGTTATGGGTCTAGCCACCCAACACTTCGATGGTCAAATGCCTTTTTTCTTTTCTTTTTTTTAAAAAAAAATTGTATGATATAGACGAAAAAGGCAACCTTGCTCCATGATTTGGCAATTTGCTTTTGCTTTCGCACTTAAGGAGGAGAAATTTCTGCTTATTAGCTTTTTTGAAATTTTCATGTCCCATTATTTCTTGAGATCGGAAACTTCCCCATGGATGGGATGATTCATCGTGTTCAAAGAAGATGTCAATCTTTCATGCCTACACGATACTTCCATGAATGTCTTTTCATATTCCAACTGCAAATATATCACTACAAGCATCAACGTGATTAAGAATTGATTCGGACACAAATAAGAATACGTGTGATTTGGGTAAAGTATCTTCATCCAATTGTCGAATGAGTAAGATGTAGGAAAATTTATCACATTAGACAAAGATATGATTTTCAGCATATGAATACGAGACCAAGGGTGTAATGACCTGTCTTAAAATTTCAAGTTCACATTTTTTCTTCGGGTTAACAATAACCACATGTATGTAAAATCTCTATTCATTTATAATATCCCAATTCAATTTAAATGTTTTTAATCTCAATATTTCCTAACTTTATTTGGATTTTGAAGGTACATGTCATCATCCAAAGAGATGAACCATTGGGGCTTGGTTTAGTGGCCACCATTCCTTTTGGGAATGGGGAGGTGGAGAATTCAAAACTCCTCTCCTTTGAATGGGGTTTATGGGTTCATGGGATTTCCTTGGGTGGGCCCACTAGGGCCCGCGAAACTACCCGTAGATGAGCTCCAAAGTTTAGGAATATACCTTTCGTACAAAAAAAAGAAAAGGGCAATGTGAATAGATGTGGTTTGCCATTTCTTTTGAAGAAAAATCATTCCTATTTCTATGCTTTGCCAATTTCTTGACATTAACTCCTTTCCACTTATATCAAGTCTATGTATTAATTTGATAAGAAAGGGTAAAAAAATAACTCCTAGAGGTCATGGTCCACTAAGATACAGGCGCTTTTCGGATTCTCCTTAATAAACACCTTTTTTGTTCTTTTTCGATCAGCTACTTAGGATACAGGATTTGGTTTCCATTTTCGGTGGAGGTCTGACGGTACAGGAATCAGGATTTACGAAGTTGCGGCAGATCTGCTGTTTTGCTTTGCTCGGTTGTAGTTGTAGTGGCAGCAGCAAATCACCCTCCTCTGATGTGGAACACTTCAATTTTCATCGTGGGATGTCAACTTCATCAATATTCACTAGGCCCCCACCTCTCAAATCTTAGGATGAGCTGCTGAACCCATTGAGGTTTTGATTTCGGTTTCAACTTGTTTGATTGTTTCGACATTAATCTAAGAACGTTTTGGGCATTGACTCATAATACAGAACCACTGATGCAATGGAATTAGTAAGCTGATGAGGTAGTAATCCACCGGGAAGAAATAGTGACTGGACATGCAAATTTCTCCAGATAAATTTTTTTGTGTAGACTTGCAAGTATCAAGTTTCTCTTTTCTCATTGCTCAAAGATGGGAAAGACGAAGTTGGCCGACCATCATCCATACTAAAGACAGAAAAAATTTGCGTTTCCTAAGAATTTTTTTTTTGAGTAGCAACATATAACAGGTCGAGCTAGTGAACAAAACATGTCCAGAGCAAGAACATGCCACTTCGCACATCTCGCCATTCAAACAAATGAAGAACTTCCATAATAGATTCCCTCCCTTGCAGTGGCAACCATCTGCATCGTTACTGTGTGAAGAGAAAAAGTCGCAACATCATCTCTGTTTGAATAACAATATGGAAAGAAACGGCTCAAATACAACCACCAAACCACAAACTATTGTCTTCAGGCTTTCCCTACTAATGAGTTCACAATACACAATTACTGCACTGCATAACACGTTTTCTTTATATTATCTATACCTTCAGTTTCAAATGTAAGCCAAAGAGAGACTTCAGAGAGAAATTCAAGAGCTAAAGCCCTAGTTCTTTGGGGAACTATTTTACTTAGAACAAAACAAACCTTTCTTCTGTCGGTAATCAGTATCCAGAAGTATTGGATAAAGATCATTAGCAGATGCGGACGAAGTGGTTCCGATCCATGGCCCATCAATGGACATACTCTTGGTGATATTCTTGCCAACCGCCTGATGTTTGTCACCTCTAAAATGCGTCCTCATGGCCTCAATTCTCTGCTCAGTCATGACAGCGCCTCCAGAGTCCAGCACCGGAACAGCAACCTTGCCTTCAAGCATGCTAACCACAGATGACATCAGCGGCCTGAGTGCTGGAGTCGCATTAGTACACATCAGAGCTACCTTTGTCAATACTAGCACCTCCTCTTTGTCAAAGTGACAACCGAGCCTCTGATCAACTAATTCTATCAAATTTCCTCTCTCATTCAACACTCGTACCTAGAAACAAAAATGAAAAGTGAATATTTCCCTTTCAAGCTTCAGGTACTGATCAGTTGCAAAATATGCTCTAAAAACTACAACAGTCAAATATGGATCAAACATGATTTCTTTACCGATTTTGATTAAAAGTTGGTAAACTCCAACATCACTTACTAATGGTTCACTGGTTGCAACTTACCAATACTGCTTTAAAATCGCCAGCTTTTATTGAGTTTTATTAGCAAGAATTATTTGTCAGTGTCATTACATGAAATGTTTTACACCATCCATTGCCTTCTACTCTCAATTCTAGTTTAACAAGAAATACTTGATCATGCAACTCAGGTGACAATCAAATTTAACGGGGACTAATACTGATTGCTTACTCAAAGCAAAACAAAATATAACTAAAGGACTCAAAATTATATGAATGTGAAAAAAGTTATACCTCAATCGAAAGTATATGGATATTCTAGTCAAGACATGGTCTTGAATTTTTTTTAATATAACAGTAATTGCCAAAATTGAATAGTAGTCGAAGGACTTGTTTGGCACCAATGGAACTACAGGGAGTATGAACGTCAAGCATAAAAACATAAAGACTGAAACTGAACTACCCCAAACTTCAAGGAATAGAATTTTCTTCAATCCAAAAAAAGAATCTACATGAAAATTCAGTGTAGACCAACATAATAAGAAGAATTAGATTAATTTGAAATGACAAATTGCACCTAGCAGCACGACAATTCGTTAAGCAGGTTTCAATAGCTGGTAACTGTAACACTCCTTTGCAACAATTAAAAGTGCATGTGAGGAATTACATACTATGCTCAGGCTTCCTTAATCCATTTTCCACTGGCACAAGTGGAGATTTAAATATGGATACAATCATAATTGAAATGATAGAGTTGATTACCCAATCAAGTAGATAAAAGCATTCCTCATTTTTTTTGGAACTACTGTTGCTCCGGCCACTAACAACTTCTAAGGCAACGATGCCAAAACTATAGATGTCGGCTTTGTCAGTGAGGTAACCATGCATCGCATACTCTGGTGCCATATATCCACTGCACAACAAGAAAAGAGCTTGTGTTTGCAACAAGGTAACTGCCTTAAATAGTGCATACTTAATATTCCTAAAATTCAAAAGAAAGAGAGATTCCTAAATATGACAATTCTAATAGAATTTACTGAGATTATTTCAAAAAAAGAAAAAGACCATTGTTGTTTTATATAATTATCAGGCTTCATATATGATTTCATAACTTGCAAAAGAGGCACTCCGACTGAAAAGTGATTTGGAAACACGCTGAGCCAAGGCCTATGAATACATGGGCAGCGACCGTAGGAGGATTCGTAAAGCCAAGCCTAGGGGCAGAAAAGCTTCTTAGTTTTGTTGTCATCGTTGTTGCTGTACCAATAGAAAAACAGCCTTTCACTTCCTCGCTAGCTTTCTAACCCTCGCGACGCACGTGCTTGCTTTGTATATTTTGGTTTTATTTTGTTTGTAACTCACTTGAAAGTGCATCCTCTATGTTAATGTCATGTGAGACATACCTACTAAAATTGTGTTTTTCATACAAAGGAGTACATATAGATAATTCACATTGAAATTTTAACATATAGTAGGTAATGTTCATTAAATTGTTTTGCATTAAGTTGATTGTTATAGGGGAAACATATTAAAACAATTAATATTACGTGTCAATATGCATTGTTAAAATGTATTGCATCATAATTGTATCATAATAGTTTCACAAACAAGCTTTTTGTCTTAGTAAACACATTAGGTAGGGCACACTGAATTACCGTACGAAATATTTATCTTGAATTGTTCTTAATGTAGTAAATGGAGCACGTAGGATATTATCAATCAATCTCCCATAAGAGGATACGAACTTTACAGAAATTGTATTACATTATCTAAGTTTGTTGAGATAACCGAAATTAATTAATGTTATAGTTCTTTTTTGTTGAATTAATGTTAGAGTTAGTAGAACAAACTTACATTTATATCCTTTTCCCTAATTAATCACATTCTTTTCATAAACAAGTTGACTTTTCACACATGTTAATGCAAAATTTTGAAACATGTGAACATGCTGATTTATGTTTTTCCTTGGGTATAAAATAGAAACGTGGGTGAATTAGCTCTATTGCCTATAATACTCGGTTATATTCAAATTAAAGATTACATGAGTCAATACCAGAGTAACATTATTAATGGTAGGTTATGTGACATACTTAACATTTTTTTGACATGAAGAGTGGCGGGACAGGCATAAACTTTTGTGCTTAAGCCACATTTGTTGAGCTCCATTCTTTGGGATGACATGAATCGATCACAAAGCTCCATTCAACTCACTTTTCTTAAGATAGACTATATGTTCCAACTCCATTGTTTTATGTTGTAACTGACTCCTAATTAGGTTAACAGGAACATAAAGCAAGAAACTTACTAAGTTCCAGCAATCTTGGTGCTAATATGTGTGTTGTCTTCCTCATCAAGCTTTGCTAAACCAAAATCTGATATTTTAGGGTTGAGATCCTTATCCAGTAAAATATTAGTAGCTTTAATGTCTCTATGCACAATCTTCAGCCTTGATCCTTCATGAAGATATGCCAAGCCCCTGGCAATACCCACACATATTTTGTGTCTTGTCCGCCAATCCAACTTTAATTGAAATTCTTCAGGACCTTCAATTGTATCAGAAGACATCAAAACTGCTTTATTGCCATGTCATTAACTGAAGTCAATGAAGCACAATGTGACATCAAATTACCAAATAAAGCGCGAGCAAGACTGTTATTTTCCATGTACTCGTAAACCAGCAAAAGTTGATTTCCTTCATTGCAGCATCCATAGAGTTTCACCAGATGTGGATGCTGAAGAGCAGAAATCGTCCCAATCTCAGTCAGGAACTCACGATTTCCTTGCTGTGATTTGGATGAAAGCTGCTTCACTGCTATAGCGGTGCCATCTGACATAAAACCCTGCAATTCAACTTTGGCATCAGATCTATGCTGTGAAAATTGAGTTACATTGAATGCTGGTGTCTACAGATCTTTTCTATTGGGAGATGGGCAAATTCAGTTTGCCAATTTTCCAGCATACCTTGTATACAGAACCAAAACCACCTTCTCCTATCTTATTGGCAGCATCAAAATTGTTTGTGGCGGCTTTAATCTGTCGCAAGGTAAATAAACCAATTTGCAATGCTAGACCCTTCAAATCTGCAACACGTTTTGAAACTTCTAAGAATTTGGAAAAGTCAACAGCTAAAGTATGTAATCCACTATCTAACACAGACGTATCAATTCCTTCTCAATATTCCAGAAAACCTTTTTGTGACCTTTTGGTCTGAGCAAGTTCAGTACAGAAGAGCTTAGCATCTTGAAAATTACTTTCTGGGAAAGTCTGGCATCAGTTGGCAGTAAGTATTTTTGAAAAGTAAAATGAGAATGTCCCGAGGGTATTTGCTAGTGAAGGAAAAGAAAAACATACAGAAAACCCACTTGGAAATGTAGGGCATGGTTTGTATGTTTTAATTTCTCGCACATGTGAAGTTCCGGCAGCTATTTTTGGTGTCTTGAAATGGAGACTTAGTGTTTACACACACACACACATCTGAGAAACAATCTACCGTCTCTCCCTATAACTATCTATTCCTTCATTTTTCGGATTTCTAAATGAAAATTTAGTTCGTTGAGCAAACCAAATGGTTCTATGACACTTTGGCTGTATATCGCCTAATAATAATCTTTGGCCTTTTGCATCGAATTGAATTCCCTATGGAATGCACAAATGTCACGCATCAACAGTTTTACGGGAACTGTAAATCTAGATGCAGCATTAATGACGAATTGTGATTACACCTTCCCCACCAGGAAATATAAATTATGCAATGTGATTATTCTCCCTCTCAACCAGAATACGGAAGGGGAAAATGTATTCAGAGTGCATAACATTCTCATATTTCTTGACAGATACACGTGGACTAAATAGCAGAGATTCCAGGTAAGCAACTACCTTGTGCCATTTTATCTTTACGTCCAAGGAATCCTCTCCACAAAAGGATACGTCCAAGGCATCCTCTCCACAAAAGGATACGTCCAAGGCATCCTCTCCACCAAATAATAATCAGGATAAGGAAAACCACAAAAACTATAGCAGCCAGAATCCCAGCCACTGTTCCAGCAGATTTGCCGGCTGGGGGATCAAAGCCTGCAGTGAAGAAAGAACAAACAAATGTTTACCCAAAACTGTTCAGTTACATGGGATAGATGTAAATGCAGAAAAATATCTGTAGCTTCTCGTTGAACACAGAAAGAAATTGATGGAGAACACACTAATTGAGATTCAAGAGGACATAAAACCGCCCAGAGTACTCCACAGAAACTATCAGATAAATGAGCACGGGAAGATGTCATCTATGGAACATGTAATACAAAATACAAAGGGAAAAACAAAAAGAAAAAAAAAAATCTATTCTTCATTCTCAACCATTGCGCCTGTATAATACAGGCGCAATGGTTGTAATCCATAGCGGAGAAGTGAACAAGGCTATCATTTTGTAGTCTAATGTAGCTTCTCGTTGAACACAGAAATAAATTGATGGAGAACACACTAATTGAGAATCAAGAGGACATAAAACCGCCCAGAGTACTCCGCAGAAACTATCAGATAAATGAGCATGGGAAGATGTCATCTATGGAACATTTAATACAAAATACAAAGGGAAAAACAAAAAGAAAAAAAAAATCTGTTCTTCATTCTCAACCATTGCGCCTGTATAATACAGGTGCAATGGTTGTAATCCATAGCGGAAAAGTGAACGAGGCTATCATTTCGTAGTCTAATGGAAAGATTAAAGATACACAGAGAAAACATGCTCAGATAGAAAGAGCACAAAGCAACCTATAACCAATTTTTGACTCTAAGAGAATAATAATAGACACTAGTCAGCTATTATGCGTAATTGACCTGATCGATAGTGACATATGCCGATGGCCTGAATCCTACAGGAGGCATTTGCAACCAAACCAAGTAACTGAATAGCCAATTGATGACTTCTGGTGCAAGACAAAAATATGCGTATTCTTTTCAACATGAATATGAGTAACTTTCTCAACAGAGAAGCACCAAGTGAACATGGAAGCATCCATCTGCATACCAGGATAGATGGAGATAGCAGATATAAGAGGACCATAGACTTCTTTGTCAAGTATAGAAGTGGTTCCTTTCCCTGCCCAATATAGTCGTATCTCCAGAGTGCCCTTGGTCACATTGGCAGCAAAATTTCTTATGACCTCCTTTCCAACTCCACCTGCTTCAATTTGTATGTTGAAATCTTTCCACACCAATTTCCCCTGAAATAATGTTTCATCTGAATCAAGTTGAGTGTCTCCACACTAAACAAGGTGAAACTTTTAGTCTCCATAGAATGTACAAATTGTGAAAAAATCATGATTTGCAAGTACGAGATATTTGGATAAACTTCCTAACCATAACATGTTGAACGCTTTATGTGCTTTACATATTAGAACCGGCACTACATAATGCCCTGAGTTTACCTGTATATAAATATTAAAAGCTCTCCTCCCAAGGCTTTGATAATTTTTGTCGTCTGTGAACATTATCTCCGCAAAATGAAGGGTTACATTGTAGGGCCCATCCATCAGACAAAAACCGTAGTAAGTTAGAGAGATAGAAGAACGTCGTGCTTTCGTGTAAAGTTGGGTTTTACTCATGGACAGTCTGGATGTATTTTCAACTGTATAGCTATATCTAGCGGAATCGTAATCGGGGAAGTAACCAGTGCTACTGCACGCCCAGTAATCCCTCCTGAAGAATCTTGAAGGTGAAGCCTCCCACGAATCATCTTCGTATGTGATGCCCCCTATTTTTGCTTCGCTCCCACCGCAATTTATGAAGAGGTTATACCGATCTAGATGGAGTAAAAAAGCAGCCACAGAGAAAAATCAAGTTTTCTTCTTTTTGTTAATATGGAGTGGACTTTCCAGACACATTAAATAAGCTAGCATTCACTTTATTGGAAAATTACATAGAAACTCCCCAGTTTATGAGCAACCCATTATTTCATGAGGGTGAGTGGCTTTTGAAGTTATTTGAGTAATTACGCATTAACCATCAAAGATTGACACAATAGCCAAGAGGAGAGTTGACAAGGAGATAAATTTGATGAGAAATTACATAGAGAATAAGATGCAAATTAGGATATGATGATAATGATAGGATATGTTAGAATAATTTAAATATTAAACCCATATTTATCTAACAGCTTAAGCTTTTAAAATAGTTTATTGTGGTCTCATAAAATCCCATATGGTATTAGAGCTGGATTTCATGAGTTCAAATCTTTCAAGGCCCCATTTGCTTCCCTAATTAAATATATTCACACTTCGTCTAACAGCTTAAGCTTTTAAAACAATTAGCTGTTGTCCCACAAAATCTCATAAGATATACAGCATATCAACTTACTTATTCTACAACAATGACTCTACGGCATATTAACTTACTTTCTGTACAACGGTGACTCTGCAAACATGAGACAAGTCCACTTGTGGCATAATATGAGGTTCTGAGCAAGTCAGCAAAGATTTTACTGTCATAATCATCATCATTCTAAATGAAGTTCAATGCTAAGCACATAAACAATAGAAATGCGGGTCCTTGGAAATCCAAGTCTCTCGTTGAAAATTTAATCGCGAACATACACATTCTCAGCCCCGGAGCTCGCGAACAAGTTGCTGTAGAGAAAAGACAAAATCAACATTCAGCAGAGCAATGGAAATATCATACACATACAGGATATAAGTTACTCATTAAGTACACATTTGGGGGGAGCCCTGGACTGACTGAAGGAAATAGGACATACACAGATCCTTTTTGACATTCTGAGCCTCCAGCAGTGAAGTTGTTGTATGATAAATCACTACACAGAGAAACAGTCAACCGTTTCCAAAATCTCATCAATTTGAAGAATACACTGAAAGTCATTCCATCAAATGATTTTTTTATTTTTTATATTTCCATCAAATGATAAGTACGTACAAAAATGCAGGCCAGTTGCAAAATATGGACAGGTAAGGCAAGATGAAAGGCAAAAACATTACAAGATGATGAAAGTGATATTTTATTCCTATTGAAAACATCTTATCTTAAAATAAGAAAAGGAGAAACACTAATTGGAGTAAACGGAGACTTCAAAACTATTTATAGTGTATAAAAACATTTTTACCCAGTAACAGTACAACAGTCATGATGTATAAGGCAAAGAGGCTAAAACAGAACTGTGATTCCAACTAGTGCTAAGTCGCGTCTTCTAATAAGAAAATATCCACACCACCATTTATCTGTTTAAACTACCACATGAGAGCTTCATTCCTATGCCCATAAGATAATATCAACTTCTCCCAAGTACACTCATTTTGGCTGTAGAGTTTCTCAAATACATAAACCCATAAAAACATTGTTATCAGCAAGAAATAGCCCAAGCAACTATTCATATAGTGCGGGTGATACGTTAGACAAACTTTCAAAGAGGATTAACAGGAAGTAAAAATTTTCCATACGTAATTTTAATCATTCCAAGAGATCTGAAAATGATCTCCAGCTGGGAAGGAATGGCTTTTTGTATAGGGGAAAATGGAGCTAAATAGGCACTTCGAAGAAAATCCACTTTATATTCTTTCATGCTTATCACACAGTTCAGCCTCTTTTATTACATATATTAATCCAATTAACAGATCCCAACAAGGAGAAAGGTACTTATGATGTTTCCATTTACCTCCACAGGCTACTAACCATAAAGATGCAAGATGGGAATGCATAATTGCTTGGTTCAGAGCAAGATTAGCCAGATAGAGCTAGAAGCAAATTCATGATTAAACAAGATATTTTCTTCAGGCAGCGAAGCTTACACATTTTTTCCTTCCACCGGGATCCAATCGGGATCTGCTCCATCAAGCGGTTTCCATCGAGATAGCTAAACAAAATTATTTGATTGAGTCAGTACCTCATGTACTCTATGCACCCAAACTGAAATTTTTTTAAGAGTTATACCTCAACAACACATTATTTAGCAGATTAAAATCATTTATTTACTACTGGTGTGGAAAAAAATCAGTTTAAGTCATGATAACAATATAGAACTTTTAGCTGGAGATGAAAGATCAAGGAAATCAATGACAGAGGAAAACCCTGATCCTTGCGAAACTTGGAGTGCAAGGAGAACGATTACCATAACACTAGTACACAAAGCTGAACTAGTGAAGGATACTTCCAAACTAGGTTATCAACTATTTCCTTGCGATAATGCTTTTGTCCTTCTAAGAAATAAGATAAATAATTAAGGAAGATGTGCTATTGTCAAGCTGTCAATCATCAGGCGGGAAGATGAGACAATGCACCAATGTAAAACAGTCCAAGAAGCTTAGGACTACAGTTTCCCATCATTTTCAAAACTAGGGACAAGATACCAAGGTCCTCCGCAGACCTTCTAAATAGCACTTAAGAACTGCACTCACCAAACTTCTAGGGCCATTGTTGTGGAAAGAACCAAGTGGAGAGCCTAAGGACTTTTTCTATCTTTAATCTCCTATACATCATAAAATAGGCACACAAGACATGCATTGAGTACGGACACATACAACTGTCAAATACTTAGGTATCACTGATTCATTTAACTCTTCCAGCGTAAACAAGTAACTATTTGAAACTTGTGAATCATGCTCTTTAAGCAACAGAAATATCAGCAATCTATGCCTGCTCCATGACTAGAGTCCCAACAAAATAATTACTTGACCATAATCATAAATTCATAACCCAATTCATTATAAAATTTTGATGGTGAAATAATAAGCATTCACGACATGAGGACTTTGAGAGTTATAAAATGGATATGTTATCACGGTCTAAGTTCTATTGATAGCTCAACTACTTAATGGTAAAAGTTGCCCATAGCTTGACCACTAGAACAACTTGAGATTTTAGATTCTTCCACAAAATACGAAAAGAAGCTTAAGTTCAGCATTGAAGTACTTACATATATCCTATATTTTCCAGGCTGCGGTAGGATTTAGGGATTTGCCCACTCAGATTGTTGAAGCTGAGGTCTCTGCAAAGCAACTTAATGTGAATATATATTGAGAAGATAGTTTTAACTGACTCCCACAGGACACTCTTTGAGCATACTTCAGAGGATTGTAGAAACACATACAACATGAATGAACATACAAAGTCCAGTTCAGATGTTTAGACATACAGGTCAACTGCCCAGTGCATATGCTTTCTACTAGACATTCATTTCCAGAGGCATTCATCGCCTAAATCCATGTTTCAAGTTGGTCACATGCTGTAACTATACAAAACTGCTGTAAATCAAATTTACAAAATGGGAATTTCAATTTATATAACTAGAAATGCTATCCGGGCACTAAGTTGAGTGCATCCGAGGAATGCAACATATTATTGTTCAAATTGGGAGATTCCACTAATCTAGTAGGACCCAATCTAAAGCTAAACCATAATTTGTTGAACACATCTCCTTCACAATATTTTATTTATGAATAGAGGGATGCCGACTCAAGTACTAGGGTGCTTAAAAAATGAAATAAGAGCTTGAGTGAATAAAAAAAAAATAAAGAATAAAATGAGGATTTCAAAAAATAGGAAAGGGAATAGAGTATATGATAAGCCGCAGCAGAACCACAGAGATTTGGTCATTCAAAAATATCAGAAAAACAAAGAATTAAAGCTCTATTTGTTTCGCAGAAACTGTGACGTTTTTAGAAAATATTTTCCAGGAAGTTATTTTCTATGTAAATGACAATTTTTTTCTAGTGTTTGGCTGAAATCTAAAAAATATCAGGAAAATATTTTCTGTTGTTCGATATGGAAAATTTGATTTGATTTTCTAGGGAGAAATTACCAAAAAATCCGAAATTTTTTAATTTATTTTTTTAATCCTTTTCTTTAAACTTCTTCCTTGGCTGAGGTTGCTAGCTATGGCAATGGGCCACGGGCGAGGGACGAGTTCACACGAGCTTCACTGGAATCAGGTGAGCTCGTCCCTTGCCTGTGGTCAATCACCGGTCGTCGCCGTGGTTGACAATAGACCAAGGAAGAAGGAAAAGGAAAAAGAAAGAAAAGAAAGAAAAAGTAATTAAAAAATTCGATTTTTTGTTTTAAGTTTCACAAGAACCAACATTTCATTAACTAAGGATCCAAACTTGAGTGCTAAGGACTCGCGCACGGCTTTTAAGGACACAAACCTAAGTGCTGGGGACTAGAGCTTGAGTGTCAAGGACCTGAACACTGCCTTTATGTACTCGGGCTCGAGTGCCAAGGCATTGGGCCTGGGCACCAAGGCTTCGAGCCCAACTCGATGAGCCAGGCCTGGGCGTTGATGACCTGGTCCTGAGAGCCGAGGACCAAGAACCAAGCGTTGGGCTTCCCATGTCTAAGCAAAGAGTTGCGGGTTAAAGCGCCGATACCTAGTCATATTTTAGAAAATGTGTTTTGATTTTTTCAAAAAAAGGAAATCATTTCCTGAATTTAGATGCAGATTTTTTGTTGACTATGAAAACATTTTCCATTGACTCGTTTTCCTAAGCAAACCAAACGCCGGAAAATGTTTTCTACAAAACAAACAGAGCCATAACAGAATGGCAAAAAGTTGCTGTTAAAAGTAGCATTTATAAAATCTTACAGAGATGACCAGATCAACAAGAAGAATTGACTTATATAGAGATGCATTTAAAGCCATGCTCTCATTTGAACTATGAATGTTATGGCTGACAAGTGCACAACAGTCAAGCATAAAACTCCAGTTAGATATTGTAGGGCTGAGATTCAAGAATGTAAACCAATAGAAGCAAAGTTTCCAGACAATCAACCACCAGAAGCCTCCATTTTGCATTAATGCTCTTAAAAAGTTAAGAAAACAGATCAAAGCAAAAGTAAATTAGACGAAATGGGCACCACAACCAAGGTAAGAATTCTTGTGGTTTCTATTCCTGGAAAAGTGAAAACAAAGAGAGTGTTAGAATATTTAAATAACAAACCGCACTTTCATCTAATAGTTTGAGCTTTTAGAACTGTTGGCAATAGTCCCACAAATTCTCAGAGAGACAAAAGGTCCATATACTTCTGCCCAAAACTGTATATTCTACAGTGGAGGCCACAATCACCAAGAATTCAAATGCCACATCATTCATAATTCAGCAATTTCAACAGAAAATATCAAAACACCATTGAAGTCAGTAAGGGACCTTCAAGCCATTTTAAATGGGTTCTTTAACTGCAACAAATAGTCAACCAAAAGCTAGTAGAAATTTCACTCCTTAAGGGTAAAATTATTTGTTCAACTTGGAATAGCAAAAGGGGAAATCTGTTTTCAACTCACAATATTTTTAGGTTTGTCAATTGTGCTAGAAAAGCAGGTAGCTCTCCCGTGAGATTGCAGCTCCTCAGAATCCTATAAGAAAATAGCACTGATATTTTTCACATTGCTAAGAAGAATTGGCTCTTTTGCATAAAGTAAACTATCTGTGAAGGAACAGCGCTCTCACAGTGTCTCAATATTTCTACACCTAAGTTGTGGAACTTGGGACTCGAGTCCATCGAAGTCACTTAATCTCCTGCACATCAAAATCAAATAGGGAGCTTTATTTGATTGATAACATCTCAAAGAAAGAGAGATCAGATCGAAATGCCAAACTTCCACACTGACAAGTCAGACAATGTCTCCAAAAATGCGATCTCAGGGGGAATTGGCCCTTGCAATCCACTTCCTTGAATAACCCTAACAATACAATTCATAGATTGTATTATCTTGGGGGTATATCTTTATAGACTGACTTAAAAGGGGAAGAACCATTAAGCCTTACAGAGTTCTGAGATATGTCAAGTTCTGAATAAAATCAGGTATCTGTCCCATGAAATTATTATCACTGAGTCGCCTACAGTGCATTCAACAACAAGATTCACATGAAGAAGAAAGAACATAAATGGCTAAATATTAGCTGAGTTTGTGGAAACTGGAAACTAACAGTTCGTTCAAATCCGTTAAGTTAACAAATGTTTGAGGCAGCTCCCCCGTGAAATTATTTGACGAAAGGCTCCTGAAACAAGAAGAACCCATGACATCACATTGGTTAATAGAACCTAAATGATGATCTCTCAACAGATCACTCCAATGGATAAAATTCCCTCGCCAGATACAAAATCATCAGAGAATAAAAACTCGATGCTTAACACAGAAATTTGCATCAAGAGACTCACAATTTATCTAACAGGGACAATTTCCCGAGCTCTGGAGGAAGAGGTCCAGAAAGCCAATTGCCCTCGACGTCTCTGAGAAGAATGAGAAAGTTAAAATCTTGAAACATCAATCAAGTTTAAAACAGCGAAGAGGCCAAACGCGAGCGCCGGGATGAGTGGCCACTTACAAAATTTCTAGTGCGGATATGCTTCCCAGCTCCTTCGGGATTGGACCAGTCAATCGGTTTCCCAATAGGGAACTGCATCCACATCATCGCGTTTCCCCAAATCAATCAATAGAACATACACTCGCCACAGAGAGAGAGAGAGAGAGAGGGAGAGAGAGAGAGAGAGAGAGAGAGAGTACATGGAGTTCAAATTCGCAGAATTGCCCCATTCTTTAGGAATTGTGCCGTTCAGGTAGTTGCGGGAGACATCACTGTTTATAGAGAGAGAGGATGAAGAAGAAGAAGATCGAAAATGGCGAAAGGGGAAATGGAGAGAGAGAGTGCTTACAAGGTCTGGAGGTAAGGCAATCTGAACAGTCGGGGCGGAAGAGTGCCGTTTAGAGACTGCTCCCGAAAATTTCTGTTTTCGCAACGACACGAAGGCTTTATTCTAGCTTTACTTAAAAACTCGGCATCAAAATGATGTTACCAAATGGCTATATTACATCTATTGATATACATACATAAATCTCAGCTGATTCTAAATGAAAAAAATTCTTCAAAAATTGCCTCAAAAAAGAAGGTTTCTTTTAAAGCAAATGAATATATAGTTGATGTGAAAAGCATGCATCACTCAAAGCACAACCCTACCATGTATTAGTATGAATGACATACATAATAAGGAGAGAATAACATTAAAATTCTGAAATTAACCCTACAATTAAAGTCAGAGGGAATATAACTCTCATCACATTGATATTCAATCATGATCTTTGAGTTTAACACTTCCATTTATCATTAAAAATATAATTTATATAATTAAATTCCATTCACATAATATGTGATTGTATTAATTAAAATTATGAAAATTTATATAATTATACCGTGAACAATTATTAGTATGCTCATAATTACTTCATGAGTAATTTTAATATGATAAATTATTTATGTATTATCACTACATTTTGACCAGACAATCGGCTAATTTTTTTTTAATGAAATACTAATATAGTGCAAAGAGATTCAATTCAGTCGATCTATAAAAAGATAAAAAATTCGCATGCAATCGTGTGATTAATATCAAAGTCTAGCTAGGAATGATGGTAAAATTCATGAAATTGAGAGAAAGAGACATGCTGGTGATGTGGTGAGCGGTGATGTTGTTGGGGACGTCGGTGACATTTTCGCAGGTGATGATGTTGCCCCATTCACTGTCTACATCGCATGGGTCTGCACTGAAATTCCAGTTCGATTTCCCTAACGTCTCTGTTATTTCTTTCAGCGCATGCACTGAAAGAGAAAAGAGCCGACAAGTCGTAGGAACAGCAGTATATCATGCAAAACAAGCACAAATGATGTCAGATTCACGTGTACTTGAGGTTGAATATATGTATGAAAAACAAGCACAAACAAATAAAATAAAAAAACTCGGTGTACGTCGGAGCCCAAAAGGCAAAGGAACAGTACGATGAAAGCAATAAAAGATGGGTAGGTCTTTTTTTTTTATCACCTTCATCTTGGGGCAGAAGAGAGGCGGTGGCAGCTAAGTTAGTAGCGTGGAGAAGAACAAGCACAGAGAAGAGACATCGAACCGAGAAGAGAATCGTCATCATTTTAATCTCAAGCTCAACGCAGAGAGAGATCTCCCGCTCTTTAACTGGAGTGTGTGAAAACAAAACTTGGCTAAGCGAGGGAGCAAGAAAGAGATAATTGTTAAGTGTTATGTACGAAAAAAGGGAGAGGGGACGAAGACTTTTTGCTCTTGTATGTTTTCATGTGAGAGTGGGAGTGGTGTCTGAGAGTGAGAGAGACAACCACAAGTCTTCCTCAAATGTATGAATATTCATCCAGAATTGAGTGAGCTTTGGTTCAACTGTTCTTGCGTAATAACTTTCATTGACCACATATTTACCTTCAACCTAGTGAGAGAGGCGGATGAAGACTTTTTGCTCTTGTATGTTTGCATGTAAGAGCAAGAGTGATGTTTGAGAGCAGAGGGATGACCTCAAGTCTTCCTCAAATGTATGAATATTCATCCAGAATTGAGTGAGCTTTGGTTCAACTTTTCTTGCATAATAACTTTCTTGGACCACAAATTTCCAAGAACCACAAATTTACCTTCAACCGAGAGAGAGAGAGAGTAGTCTTCACGAAAGAGGAAGAATGGACAAAGACTCTTTGCTCTTGAGAGTGGTCTTCACGAAAGAGGGAGAATGGACAAAGACTCTTTGCTCTTGAGAGTGGTCTTCACGAAAGAGGGAGAATGGACAAAGACTCTTTGCTCTTGTACATCTCGATGTGAGAGTGAGAGAGTGATGTGTGAAAGTGAGAGAGAGACGACCCAAGTCTTCCTTAATTGTCTCAATTGTAGGGATATTCATCTAGAATGGAGCTGTTAAGCTTTTGTCCAACTCTTCTTGCGTATTAACCTTTTTCATATTGCCGGTTTATATAATAAAAGTCTTTTAATTTTTTTTCCCTCTTTTCATATTGTTCTTCAATCATCCACACTAAAGATAGAAAAAAATTGCATTTGCTAAGAGAAATTCTTGGGAAAAATTATCAAAAAAGTCATAAATCTATTGCAATTATACAAATTCAATCATGAACTTATTATTATTATTATTATTATTATTATTATTATTATTATTATTATTATTATTATTATTATTATTATTATTATTTTGCCAATTGAATCCTAAATCTTTTGAAATTATGCAAGTTCAGTCTTTTCAGCCAACATTGGTCAATCGGCGCTGACGTGGCTGCCCATTTAAAGTCAATCAAATCAAGCTTGCTTCTTGTTCGAAAAGGATGACCCAAATTTAATAATTGCTTGTGTATCATAAGAGAAATCTTTCTTCTATAACTAACCTATTTAGAGTCAGGCAAATCAGCACAAGAAGTAAATGTAGTGCGTCGGCGTCCCTTTGTACTCTTGCTAGATAAATTAGCATTAGCAAGAAAATCATTGAATGTCCAGAGAAGATTTGCTCATAAACTGAAACTTTGTTTCGTGGAGGCATCAAACTCATCAACCCCCTCCCATAGTAGTTTCATCTCCTCTATCAATGGCCGAAGATAGCTATCAAAAAAGAAAATAAAGAAAGGGAAAAAGAAAAAAAGCTAACATTTAGAAAATTTAAAAGAAATAAAAAAAAATTATCCACGCTAATACCAGTCATGCTGCATAGACAACCAGTGTTGACTAAATTGTCATGTAAGCAATTCAAGGTTAAAATGTGGCCAAAAGAACTATATTAGAACATCATCATCAAAATGTTTTAGAATAAATTGATCAAATTAAAAAGTTTATAATCAAATTAGCTATTATCTAGTAAGTTTAAGAATTTTTGAATAATTATTTCTTGAAAAACCTATCTTGTCAAAGTGGTTAAAAAACAAAAATTCATACATGTATAAATTTCAGATTCACGTGGATGGTATAATAGCCCCACAAGACTTATTCATATACTAATAGAGTTGTACGGTGGTGGAATATTTTGCACCTTAGCCTATCCCTTTCATATATAGTTACTTGTATAATAACATATCTAAGTCTCTATCGATGTAGACAAAGTGTCTCACCCATTCAAATTGGAATATATGCGAAACACATTATTCAAAGTCAAACTTACTTCGCCCTTACTCAAGCTGCTCATAAAAGCTTTCTAACTAGTCCGGGAATGATAACAATGACCTGAAAAGTAACGCCTCAAAAATAACATATGTAGAACAGACGCTTGGAAATGCAAAACAAAACTCCAATTTTCAAAAAATTTGAAAAAAATTATATTCTAATTTATGTTGCAAAAACATATTTTATATTACGAAAGTTCCGAGTATTTAAAATTGAACAAAAAGTCAAACTGCATGCATCGCAAAGGATATGAGAAAAGTTAAAATAAAGGTTACTCCACAGTCCACGCAGATCCCAATAAGTCACTCAAGCGAGGAGGGCTTTGTACTTGACGGCAAATACATTTCTTTGCTTTGGACTCACGTGGCCTCTTCTATCTCCGTTCCACGCACGACCCGTCATGCACAAGACTTGTCGACAAATGCAATTAAATTCAGCAGCTGAGCTTTGAAAGTTCCATGTTAAACTCCAACGATGGTGAGCTTCAAAAAGTTAAAATTGATGTCTTCCCTCACTTCACGAAACCATGCAGATTGGGACAATTTTCGTGCCCGTTTGGGACATTTAATAATCATCCCTGAGTAATTAGGGATGAATTGGGAAATGGCCTGAGCATGTTGGGATTTACGCTGTCCTAGTGGAATCCTGGCATGCTCCTCTACAAACATCCCATTGATGGTACGTGTGTATGGGACGTTACAAAACATGTAAATTCCTCTCGCCGTTCCTTTAGGATTAATCGACTAATGTATCTTCGAGATCAATATATCTAAAACAAAAGGTCAAACACTCTCTCACAATGTATCCCTAGACAATCGATTCTCTGCATAACATTTATTGTGAACATCAAACCTGAACCCCTTTAACAATCTATTACATACAACTTAGATTGGTGTGCAGGTGAAAAGGACATGAAGAGACTAAATTGAGGGAAGGATTACCTTTTAATAGGATTTATGAATCCAGATTGTGTTGATCCACCAAGCTCGCTTCATCTCCTAAGCGAATGATCAGGTGAACCATTATATTTAAGAATCGGAGAGGAAAGATCTTTTCCATATGACTAAGAAGTAATGCAACACGATCTTAGAATTAACCAAGCTACTAGGGATCGAGCGTCTTGAAACATGGATCTCTAGAGAATGCCGGTAACTCACAAACCACTGTCAACACTTGTTGCAGCACGAGTTCTCTTAAATTTAAGGGAGAAGATCTTGCATTAGGGTGTGACCATCACAACCCTTAAACCTTTGCCTTGCCATAAGTGTTCAACAAGCTCTCAACTAACCTCAACCTCACTAATTGGGATTGGAGCAGATCTCTCAATTACGATATTTTATAATTCTATATATTATTATGTGGTTTTGTCTATATTTTTTTTATTGATCTTGATTTGTTAATTTAGATACTTATCATGTACCTATAAATAAGCGCATGTACTCTTCATTTGATGTTGTATGGAATATTACATCTTTATGTTATTATAATTCTCAATGGATGAAGAAAAATCAATTCGTCTGGGAGGGGAGGATCTAGTCAGCTTACTTGTCTAGCCAACTGAAACGTCATTAGCAGACTACACTATGACGTTGCTTCCTTAAAGATGACCCGATGTTTCACCTTTTAGTTACTATTGGCACGGTGATTTTTGAACTCGACAAGAACTGCCCAATCAACCACACAATGAGGGGACAATCTTCTACAATGAGAAACACGCATGCATGCATTGACTATGGGAGTCTCCACAAATAATTATTCATTCCTGCCGACACAAAGATCCCAACCTCCACGATTTGGCAATTTGCTTTTGCATAGGGAAATTATCTAAAATGTCATAAATTTATTATATTTTCGCTAATTTAGTCATAAACCTTTCAATTTTACCAATTGAGTCTTAAACTTTTTCACTTTTTGTCAATTAAACCATCTGACCAGTTTTGGCCATAAATTATTAACATGGATGACTAGCGTTAACGTGGTACTCTTTTAATAATATTTTGAATTTATATTAAAATTCAAACTGAGACAAAATGATATCATTTTTTGCTTATTAAATCACGTCAGCATGCAAAATGCTGTCATTTTCGACTTTTCTAGTCATGTCAACGTGCAAAATGACGTTGTTTTGCATTTGTCTCGCCACCTTAGCATTTTGGTTGAATTATTTCGCCATTGGTACTTATCTGATCTATTTTATTCCGATTTTAGCACTTAAATATACATTTCCTAACTTTTGGCACTTAAGTGTCCTCCCATACTAAGTTTTGACACTCCAGAGTTCTGAGTGTCCAATTTTCCAGCCTATTTCAGACAATTTAGGAAATGTCCCAAGCATGGTAGGGATATACGCCGTCCCAATGGAATAGGATGCTCCAAAATCGTCCTAAATATGGGAGGTGTGCATGGGACGTTAGGAAACATGTAAGAGTCCATCAACGAAGGCACAAACCTCTAGTTCTTATACTATATGAGATTTGGCAGGACTACTACTAACTGTTCCAAGAGTTTAAATTATTAGATGAATGCGCAATTTATTATTTAGATATTCTAACAGTTGCGAATATCAGACTTAAACCTCATCAACAACCCATTACACATATGGTACCCATGTATAAAGGATATGAAGAGACCACTAAATTGAGGGAATGATTGCCTTCAATAGGATACATGGCTTGCTTCATCAATCAAGTGAATCATAATGGTAGTGAAGAATTTGAGAGGAAAATCTTTTTCTTATATGACTAAGAACCAAGCTTGCTTGTCAAATTGGAAAGGATGATTCAGATTCAATCCTTGCTCGTGTCTCATATAAGAAAACTTCCTTCTATCACTAAACCATTTTGAGTCTATCAAATCAGCACAAGAAGGATACACAGTGCATCCCTTTGTATTCCAATCAAATAAATTAGCATAAGCAGGAAAATCATTGACCATCCGGTGAAGAGTCACTTGCAATCTGAAACTTTGTTTTGTGGAGGCATCAAACATATCAACCTCCTCCCACAATAACTTCATTGTCCTCTATCAATGGTCAAAGATAAGTATCAGTGTCGTTACCCTGTCTTTTTTTCTCATCGCAAACGACCATCTTTGCATTTTTTTATTATTTAAATTCGTGATTTTTTCCTTTTCTTTTTTGCTTGTGACTAGTCTTGGCAATGATCGGCAACTGGCATCAGCCATAGTTTGGGGCCACGCTTGCTTGCCAGCCACAAGCGAGAGCTAGCATGGAAGAGCAATGATGCCCTCGCCCATATCTAAGTGAAAACGGAGACAAGGAAAAAAACGAAAAGAAATGAAGGAAAATGAAAGGAAAGAGAAGAGGAAGATTTCATACAATTCAAAAAAAAAAATTGTCTACATTAGCAATTTCAGACTAAAATTAGCCAAAAAAACTATATTATAAAATTATTAAAATGTTTAGGATTGTATTGACCAAATTGAAAATTTATAATCGAATTAACTATAACATATGATTGATTTATCCATTTTTGGACAACTATCCCTCAGAAAAGCTGTCTCGTCAAGGTGGTTATACAAAAAGAAAATCCATACATGTTGGAATTTGAAAGGCACTGATGACGTTATTATAGCCCCACAAAACTTATTCAGATAATAATAGAGTTGTGCGGTGGTGGAAGCACCTCAGTTTGTCCCATTCATTAATGGTTACTTTGTACATTAGCATATCTAAGTCTCTATCGATGTATAAAAGTGTATCACCCATTCAAATTCAAATATATGTGAAATACATTACTCCAAGTCAAACTTACATCACTCTTGCTTGAGTTGCTCATAAAATTTGTCTGACTAGTCTGGAAGTAACAATAATAACCTAAATGTTAATGCCTAAAAAATTACATATGCAGATCAAATGCATGTTGAGATATGAATAATATTCATATTCCAAAATTATGAGTAGATTATACAGTGATTTATGTTTAAAAACACGTTTTATATTACGACAGTTTGAAGTGTTTAAAATTAAACAAAAAGTCAAACCGTGTGGATCATTGGAAATCTGAAAAATAAAAATCACTTGGACCGAGAGAAGTTTTTTACTTGACAGCAGATGCATTTCTTTGCTTTGGACGCACATGGCCCCTTTTATCTCCGAGTTCCTCGCATGACGCCATGCAAAAGACTTGTCAACAGATGCAATTAAATTCAACATGCAAGTTTAGGTGACTTTTGAAAGTTCCATATTAACTTAAACTGTGGATTCTAACACAACGACGTGCGTATGCGACATTAGGGAACATGTAAGAGTCCATCAATGAAGGCACGAACCTCTAATCCTGATATTATGTGAGATTTGGTGGGATAACTACTGACTATTCTAAAATTTAAATCGTTAGATAAATGTGCAATTTATTATTTAAATATTCTTACAATTGCAAACATCGAACTTAAATCTCATTAACAACCCATTACACATATGGTATCTGTGTCTAAAGGATATGAAGAGACCACCAAATTGAGGGAATGATTGCCTTCAATAGGATACATGTATCTAATTGCCCTAGTGCACCAAGCTTGCTTCATCCGTCAAGTGAACCATAATGGTAGTGAAGAATCTGAGAGGAAAATCTTTTTCTTATATGACTAAGAACCAAGCTTGCTTGTCAAATCGAAAAGGATGATTCAAATTCAATTCTTGCCTATGTCTCATATAAGAAAACTTCCTTCCATCACTAAACCATTTTGAGTTTATCAAATCAGCACAAGAAGGATACATAGTGCATCCTGTTGTATTCCAACCAAATAAATTAGCATAAGCAGGAAATTCATTGACCATTAGGTGAAGAGTTGCTTGCAGTCTGAAACTTTGTTTCATGGAGGCATCAAACGCATCAACCTCCTCCCACAATAACTTCATTGTCCTCTATCAATGGTCGAAGAAAAGTATCAGTGTTGTTATGCTTCTTTTTTTTTTTTTTTTTCTTTTTCAATTTTACCTTTTCTTTTCTTTTTTGCTTGTGACCAATCTGAGCAATGGTTGGCAACTGACATCGGCCACAAGCAAGGGCTATGCTCACCGGCCACTAGCGAGGCTTGAACTGTAAGGGCCGCGATGGCTTCACCTAGATCTGGGCAAGCATGGCCTTGGCAAGTGATTGGCCATGAGCAAAAAGGAAGAAAAAAAGAATGGAAGGAAGGAAAAGAAAAAAGGGAAAAATTCATAAAATTTAAAAAAATGCAAAAAATAAAATAAAATCGTCAAACTCAACAATTTCAGACCAAAAATAGCTAAAAGAACTATATTAAATATTTATTAAAATGTTTAGAGCTAGATCAATCAAATTGAAAACTTTAAAATTGAATTGATTACATTGTATGATTAATTTACAAATTTTTTGACAACTATCCCTTAGAAATGCTGTCTTGTCAAAGTGGTTACACAAAAAGAAAATCCATACATGTTCGAATATAAAATTCACTATCAGTGACGGTATGATAGCCCCACAAGGCTTATTCAAATATAATAGAATTGTACGGTGGTGGAACATTTTGCACCTTAGCACATCCCAGTCACGAATGGTTGCATGTATATTAACATATCCAAGTCTCTATCGATGTAGACAAGTGTATCACCCATTCAAATTGGAATATATGTGAAATACATTACTCCAAGTCAAAACTTACATCGCTCTTAGTTTTTATTTTTTGTTGAAATATTGCTCTTACTTGAACCATTTTACTAACTCCTTGCTCTTCGAACACTTCCAGATGGTCTACGTTTCAAAGACCAATTGAAGGAATTTGTTGACATCAGAAGGATATATTCCTTACAGTCAGATCAAGTAGAATCGGTTTTGTAGCACTTGTTGAGTTCATGTGCAGAGTCTCACTATGAGGTTTAATATCATGAGAAATATCAAATTGGTACACCTGTGATAAATTTATTTCAAATTAATTTTTTTACCACTAAAAATCTCAAATTAGTACACTTATGATAAATTTACAAAAATTAATTTTTTTAACCACGAAATATCCTAAATTAATATAGTTATGACAAATTTATCTCAAACTAATTCTTTTACTGTAAAAAACTACAAATTAGTACACTTATGATAAATTTACATTCCATTAACTCGTCAAATTTAATCGTTAAATTTGCAAACCTAGATGTTGCGACCTACCTTTTTCGTCTAGAGAGGAAAAGACATAGATGTGAGCATACAACCCTCGTTTTAGATGTAAACTCTTCTAAGCTCAAATCTCGCGCAACGTTGGGATATTCAAATTAACACTATAAGAATTTTCTAATAAGGAGTCGCCATTAGCCTATTAAGGTCGACTAGAAACAAGTGAGCATGAAAGTATATCTCACTTTCTATGCAATCATAGAATCTAAAATTGGAAACTTGCTTATAGTAATTGATCAACTAGTGCTCTTTTGACACCAAATCTTGTTCATTTTAAAAAGATGTTTGTTAGGTCATCTAGATTGATTTTAAATCTATCTATTAACATGTGAAGTAATCATGTGGATGCATTACCATTAAAATAACAATTATTTACTAAAAGAAGCATTAAATAAATTGCAAGAAAAAACAGGCACCTAACAATCTTAACTAGGCTAAAGGGAAGCTATAACCATCATACCAAAAGTGTGCAATCAGAAGCATTTGTCTCCAAGGACAATTGAAATCCTAAGGTAGAACCTAAGGGCTTCATCAAATTCGAGCACAATCTTAGATCCAAAGGTGCCTACTTTTTAAGAGGAGACTACCCAAAAAAATACTTTTTAAGCTTGTTCTGATTTTTTTTTTTTAAATTCAGGATTTTTTAAAATTTTTTAATAAATATATATTTTCTATTTTTTTAAATCCAAAAAGGGGATCGGGGCTGCCTGCCGCTGGTCTTCGGGCAGGGCCATGGGCTGAGATTGGACTCACCGTCTAGGCTAAAGGGCACAATTGAGCTTATCCTCAAGCCCACTCCAATTCTACCCTTTGTAAGCCCAATTCGGAAAACTCCAAATTAAGCCCACTCTTCCACTAATGCTACACCAAGCCCATGCTGAAGCCCTCTTTGCTTTCATGACTACTTCACCCCAAGGTTTAAAAAGCCTAAATTAGCCTAAAGTCCACTAATGCCTAACTAAGCCCACAAAACTCACTACTCTTGACCACCCCCTCCACGACTTCTCGTTCCCAAGATTCCAACTTCTGCTTCTCAACGTCTTCTTCTTCGAGCACGCCCAGAACACCCAAAGATTTGCTTACTGATTCAAGAACATTACAACTCCAGCCGTGACATCATGTTTTGCAGTCAATCAATATACGCTCGTTCCCTCCACCGTTGGCCCCCATGTTCGATCATCATCACCGGTCACAGCGACTCTAGCCGCGGCCACCGAACGCGAACCCCCAAACCACCAAACCATGGCCTCCGCGGACAGCCATGATGGCCGGCCACTGACTGCGCCTCCGGCAACACCCTGGAGCCTCCCGTCCACGCCGTCCGTTCCTCGGGCGACCACATCAACACTTGCCGTGAGTCACCTCCTCCGACCACCAACAAACGCTGACCAAAAGCCAAGAAAACCAATGCAAATCTAGTTCAGGCATTACGTCAAACACATGGGGTGAGTCAACTGAGAGGGCAGCCACAGAACGGCCTTCTTCCATTGCACAGTCGTTCATGTTCCACTGCACCTCAGACGGGAGAGAACTCGGATTCGCACCAGACTCTCAACAATCAAAAAGCAAACACCAAAAACTGCCGAGCACAGAACTGACGGCGCCGGGACTCGCACGAACTGCCTACCCGGCTCGGGGGCGGCGAAGGGCAGGGGAGCTCGATCGATCGGGCTACGTCCGATTGCCTTGCACGCCTCCGAACCGGGATCCTCGGGAAATCGACACGGCCCGTGACAAATGAAAAAAGAAAAGCACCGAGTCCTACTGTAGGGAGAGGCGCGCGTCGACGGGGTCGGCAGCCGAGGTCCAGGCGCGGAGTAGGCCCTTCACTCACGACACTCACTCTTCGCTCTCTGGTCCTCGCTCTCTCGGTTGCTCTCCCTCTCTTCCTCCCTTAACCCCTCAAGCGGGCGCGCGTGGCCTTGTCCTTCGCCAGCTGTCGTTGCTGGCCTGCCCCCAACCGCCACGCTTTGCCCTCTTTCTAACCCCTCAAGCGAGCGCGCGTGGCCTCGTCCTTTGCCAGCTGTTGTTGCTGGCCTGCCCCCAATGGCCACGCTTTGCCCTCTTTCTTCTTCTTCTTCTTCTTCTTCTTCTTCTTCTTCTTCTTCTTTTAAAATTAATTGTAATAATAACTCTTCGTTTTTTTTTTTTTTGGAGATTCCTTTATACTGGTTAGAGAAGGGAATCATGTCCAGATGGAGGTATATATGGACTACTTATTTTTATTATTGCAGTGACACCAAGTAAGTCAATGCTAAATGCAAATCTCTTTTATCATGTTTTCATTGAAGCATTCGTGTAGAAATCTATCTTTTTTTCTTGCTTGTAAACTTTGATATTGAAAGCCATGTACTATTAGCTAGAGTAATCATTGGAATTGTGACAGCTTCATTTGTTCTCCTTGTTTTGATATTACTAGTCATTTGGCTAATAGGATTCTTAGGTGATAGAGAAGTTGAAGATCCAGGTGAGATTATCATAATAACAGATATGGTCACGCAGAAATCTGTCACTCTTTGATTCATCGTAGAAATATGACGCTTAATTCAAGACTGTATTTGTCTACTTTTTTTGTATTTTTTATGGAATTCTTATAAGTAAATTGTGACGCCACAAAAGTTGGCCTTTTTTTCTTTCTTCTAACTAGGATTGCATCTTTATGAGGCATGGCCATATAGGTGAATCATTTAGAGTTTGTTGTAGAATTGTGCTTTTCCTTTGATTATTATTATGACTTTCCTAATATACACCTTGGTTTTTTTTTGCCCCAGCATTACATGGATTAGATCTCCAGATCAGCCATTTCACTTTAAGACAAATCAAAGCTGCTATGGGTAACTTTGACTCTGTGAATAAGAACGATGAATGAGGTTTGATCCACCTTACAAGGTAATTCACAATATGTTTATAACTTCATCCTCCATGCAATGTTTGATAAATTCAATATGTGTCTTTATTTTAGACTTACCAACCTAGATGTTGTCAAGCTAATCATTTTTTTTTTTTAAGAAATAACATATGATTGGTTATGATTGTATAATTACATATGATTGGTTATGATTGTATAATTACATATGATTGGTTATGATTGTATAATTAATCTCAGGGAATACTGTTGGATGGAACTATGATTGTTGTGAAGCAATTTTTGTCTAAATCAAAGCAAGGCATTCGTGAATTTCTCAATGAGATAGGCATGATATATGCTCTCCAACACCTAAATTTAGTATAGCTTTACGGTTGTGCATTGAAGGAAATCAATTGTTACTAGTTCATGAATATCTGGAGAACAATAGCGTCCCTCGTACACTTTTTGGTAAAAGATGATTTTGCCTAAGTTAACTAATATGCTATTAATGAGCATTCAACTTAACTTTCTTTCTCTTCCTAGGACGAGATGAGTAATAGATTGAGTTCGACTGGGCCACAAGAAAGAAAATATGTTTAGGAATAGCAAGGGGATTGGCTTCATGAGGAATCTAGATTGAAAATTGTTCATAGGAACAGAAAAGTGACAAATGTGCTACATGATAAAGAACTAAATGCCAAAATATTGAACATATATCTCACATGTCACGCCCCGAACCCCGAGCGCGCGCACATCCCACTGCGGTCGATCAAATATGTGACATCCCATGATACGTCGCCGACCCATTCATTTTATTACGCATGCGGAAGCGAAACAAATCCCCTGACAACATTTAATTTGGGATAGAAACGCAAGCAATCAATCACAATACCAAACACTCATTTACAAACACAAGGGTTTAAATACAACACTGGACTGCTTACAAAATAGACCAGCTCGACAAAAGGGGAATTATCCTAAAACCAACTAATATGACATGTCTCAGCAAGTTCAACCTTCTAAACCCCTATTAGAAAGAAAATACACTCAAGGGTGGCCTAGCCACATCACACAGAGAACTTACCTCACCTCAGTTCCTTCCTGCAGGTTAGCACAATTCATATAATTCAACCATGTGCAATTATGATAACCAAACAACTGTGGCACAATCACATTATCATAACAATTCAACCACTTGGATCGTCTCAGCGATCAATCGACTCGGTCGATTACATGTCATTCTAGCAAATCAATCACCGCCTCCAATCACAACCCTAGAGGAAGGTTTAACAACCAGTAGCAATCACGGCCCCGCTCGGCAAAATTTGAATTAGTGGCATCATGGCCTCACTTGGCACAACTTTTAAAAAGTGGTAGATCTCGGCCCGATGAGCACGACCTCTAATAGGTGATAAATCACGGCCCGGTTGGGCGCAACCTTTATCAGGTGGCGAATCACGGTCCGATTAGGCGCGACCTTTATCAAGTGGTGAATCACGGTCCCACTGGGCACGACCTCTAATAGGTGGTAAAATACGGTTGTTCTTCCATCAAATTTTGACACTTGGGATTTCATAAAAAAAAATCCCTATTTATCGCAATCTCACTCAATTTGCCACAACCAATCATCAATTTTAAATTCTAAATGCACATCAGCGATCAGCACGAAATTCCGAGCAACTCGGAGTCAAAAATAATTTTTTCATTTTTTTATTATTTATATTTTAATAATTTCGGAATATAATATAATATTATAAATTCCAGAATTTCGAAACAATTAAATAATTCAAAATTAAAATCCAATTATGTCCCATAACGGTTTATTATTAAATAAACTCTCTTAGCCTTTAATTAAATATGCTTTAAATTAAACAAACATCTTAATCTAAATCACAATTATATAAACTAAACTAACCACCTAAACTTACTTAACTTAGACTAAGCACACTTAGGGCATCATTAATCGTCTAATCAAGATTTAGTAAGCTAAACTCACCGGATTAGCGAGCCGAGCAAATCGAAACGATGGGGACGCCGAGGGGAACAACTTTCCTCAAAGCGAGCTAAGCATTCAGGGTTAGGAAGCTGACCAAAACGGGCCAAAATCGAGCTACCATACCCATTTTTCTTGGCTGCTAGTTATGGGCGGAGGAGGGCCAAACGGCGGCTGGTTGGGCACAAAACTGGCAGAGAAGGGCGACGGCAGCTTAAGCTGTGCAGACGGTGGCTCCGACGAGTCTTCGGCAGTGGCTAGTGACGAGGAGCAGAGGCTGGACAGAGGCTGCTTGGGCAGAGACGGCGCGATGGCTGGTCGGCGAGGCGCGTGCGGGCCTTCGTGCACAAACAGGCGATGACCACGACAGTGACGGCGACGACACCGGCGACAAACGGCGACGTCGAGCGATGAAGGGGGCGGTTGGCGTGCAGGCTGGCCTGGTCCAGTCGCACCTCCTCCTCTTCTCTCTCTCTCTCTTCCCAAGCTTGAAGATGATGTTGATAGCCCACCTTTCCAAGAGCCAATCCCCACCATCCACTTGTCAAGATCTCCTTCAATATTGCCCAACTACCATGACATCACTTGATGTCATCTTCCACTAACTCAACTCTACACAACATCTTCTAATGGTTGCAATTTCCTTTTCCGCTGTGGCATGAAATTTTGTACATTAAATTCTTCCATTCGATTCTCCTCTAATTGAACCAAATTGAAGTACATAACATTAATCAAACGTCACCACACTTCAATTCACATCTTTGATTGTCCATAGAGCCAACTTAAGTCCTAAAAGCACAACCAAGGGTGGGCCTACTAATTTCTCGAGCCAAATTAGCCATACTCTGATTATTTTGCTGAAAAGCTCGGCTTGCATGAAAAATCTTCCAAAGATGAGTCAATATTTCTAAAATGATTTGTGACACACCCAGACTTCCAATTTTTGAATTCGATCTCAATTTCACGATTGATTTCACTCAGGCACGATATTAGCGCATCCTGATCTACCAGGTAGCTTTTAGAAATTTTCATGCATTCGACCAATGGTTGATCAATTCAAGCCACAATGTACATCTTTGACACATCGGCGACCCTCGGTTGTTGGGATAATCTCAAGGTTTCAAATACGGACACAGGGTACCCAATCAACAGAAAAGTCGGTCTAGTGTCGATCGACAAGAATTGTGCGATCTGGTGGAATCACCTACACTTGATAATATGCCTTTGTCGAGTCGACCTATCTCCGGTCTTTAATCGATTTTTAATTGTGCCATACTGACCATTGCAGATTAGCTCGGTTGAAAGGTTACTTTCTAGTCAAATTCTCGAGTTTGATGCATTAGAAACTCTTAACGGCTTCACCCGATAGACTAGTTTTCACATAAGTGGCTGACTCAAGGAAAAGAACTATATGCGTGCCAATAAAATGCCTGTCTCAATTTATTGAAAATAAAATTGAAAAAATCGGGATGTCACATCACGTGAGTCGCGTGTAAATTGCACGTGAGTCACACGTGAGTGGCACATGAGTGGCACGTGCAAGCTTGTCGGTGAACTCGGGCTTATATTTGAGATTACATTAACCAATTCAGGTTTTTATTTGAGTCAAGGTCTACCATGGGCTCTCCTTTGAAAGAAATGGCCCAATTTTAGGTCCTCATTTGAGATAAGGTCCACTTCAGTTCCTTTTCGAGAAAATGATCTCCCTATCTAAAATTTTCTTAGTATCTCTTATGTGGAAGCTTGTTTATACTCTTGGAAAGTTGTCTTTCTTATTATAGTTGGACATGGTTATACTTTAACATCATGCTAGCACTACTGGGATGTGACAAAATCGTCCCTAATAGCTTGTACAAAAAACTAGTAGGACATCCGATCAATGGGTCCTGAACTATACTCGTTGCTTTACACTCTACAATCCTAAGATTGAATAACCCTTTCTTACTTAAGGTCAAGCCAATTTTAATAATCTTAAACAAGGGGTGCTACCTCTAGCTCCAAAGCATTTTGTGCTTATCTACAAAACATGCTAAGTGAAATAAATACTTAGAAGAGCATGACTTGCAACAGTGCCTTCATTAACAACATAGTTTGCCATGTCACAAGGATGTATGTATGAACCAACAATTTATTTTTGTTTCTCGAAGTATCTTCTTCATTTTGCAACCAATTGAAGTGACTTAATTTGACAATGATTTTTCCTGATTAATTCTACAACCTCACTTACCTAACCGAATTGTGAGTTAGACTTGACTGCATGAGATCTTCCCATATAAAAGGTAATTAGGCCAAAGGACTTGAATGTGTATGATGGGCAATGTTTCATTATTTTTGTGACGAAATCACATAAAAGCATTATATGAGTTGAATGAAGACTATTGTGGTTCCACCTCATCTTATTATTGACATTGTTTTCCGTAATTGTTGATTGATCTTTCTTAAGCACATGGTTATCAATTTTCTTAAGCATGTATTTGTTTGAGAAATGTAGCATTCGTGGGAATCTAAATCAATTAATTTGGCAGAAGTTTAACAAATTATTGCTTGAGAATTGTAGAAGTTATAAAGTGAACATTCTTTACAAGCAGAGACCTTACTCGTAACTACATCAGTGGATCGCTCCCCACAGCTCTCACTAAGATATCACTTACCATTCAATAAGTTAACCTTATCATACATCATAGATCATTATCACAATTTAATTAGGAGTTTGAAAAGAAGCATACTTTAGTCTTCACTTTGCTGCTTCACGTCAACACTCAAAAATCACATAAGTGGCATTCCCAAGGAAATTGGCAACATCAGCACCTTGGAAGAGCTATAAGACCTGCTATAAATCACATACCTTTGTATTGAGAATGTGTTAGACCTAATGGTGATAAATTTATGGCCATGCTAGTGTATTAAAGGACAATCTACTTGAAGGCGCTCTTGAGCCATACCTGGAAACTTGAGCCACTCAACAAGACTGTAAGTAAATTGGAGTACATTAATTATCACACTTTTGCCTGGATAACACATTTCAGAAGTCCTTTATTGATGTTCGTGAGCTCTCTTGATCGTGAGATTATGAAATAAAAGTTATAACTCTAATTTTCCTGCTTAACTTGAAACGAAGTTTCTCTTTATTTGGGGAGATGAAAATGCACTTTTTTCTATCTTATGTCCACTTACATATTGAGACTTGATCCTTCAATATTCCTAATTCCTAGTTTTGTTTTTGCAGCCTTCTATCTGCTAATGTTTTCAAGGGAACAATACACGAATCCTTTGGCAATCCGAAGAAATTAGAAGATTTGTAAGTGGCATCAAAATACTTTTTATTTTATTGCTCAACATACTGAATTGCCTTTGGGGGATTTTGATTTATAGACCACTTGTAGTCATATAGATGGAAGCACATTAATGGGAAAGATACATGATATTATTAGGAATTGGATCAAAATTACAATATTGTGTGTATCTCAATTCTTCGCAATTAGGGCCAAAAAAATTTATTTATATGATTTATGAGATACTTGAAAATTGTTCTTATATTATGGCATTAAGTTTTCAAGGACACTCAAGGCACATCTATGGAGGTACCTCTTCCTTCAACCATATCTTTGTTGACAAACTAGAAGGAGTTTTGAGCATTTGATCATGTGCAATTGTTCTTTGTCTCTTATGATCTTGTAAGATTGTGTTTTATCGCGAAAAGGTAGAAGGATTGTTAATATTAGGTGATTGAGTGGTTTTATATGCGTCCAAGAGAATATTTAATTCGAAAGATCCAAGCTCGAATTTTCCTAATTTGCAGCATATGAACATGAGAGAGACTTTGTGAGCTTAATACAATGAATATTTGATATCTTTCTTTTGTCTCTTTTTAATTATGGCTGCTTACCATTAACTATTGTTGTTCACATATTAGGATTATGAGAAATTGCTTGCTTGCTAGCTCAAATCCAGATTACATGGGGGAATGGACAAGTTTGAAGACATCGTAAGTTGCTAAAATAAGGTGAGTGTTTCATTTGATCAACATATCATTGTGTTGGTATCTTCTTCTCTTTGCAAATTTCTCTTAACAACTGAGTGTCTCTTTAAGGTCGCTACCATAAATCACGTGAGTTAGATGGGGTAGCACGTAAATCACACATGAGTCGCTCGTGAGTGGCACGTAAATTGCACACGAGTTGCACATAAATGGTACGTGAGCCACACATGCAAGCTGGTCAGTGAACTCGAACCTTTATTTGAAATTAAATTAACCAATTCAAATTTTTATTAGAGATAAAGTCTACCTTGAGAAAGTCTACCCTGAGCATCTTTTTTTTTTTTTTTTTTTTTTTTTTTTTTAATTTAAGAAAACAGCTCCACTTCAAGCGTTTATTTGAGAGAAGGTCCACTTCAGATCCTTTTTTTAAGAAAACAGCCCTACTCGGACCTTTATTACCAATCATTTTAAAAGTTTATACTGTTACATGAATGCGTGGCTTATTATTTGATCAAGTGAACCAAAATGGTGAAGAATCAGCGTAGAATTTTTATCTTTTATTTTTTGGGGGAAAACTTTCTTCCATGACTTAACCATTTTGAGTTGGTCAAATTAGAACAAAAAGGATGTGCAGTGAATTCCTTCGTACTTCAGCCAGATAAATTAGCATAAGTGGGAAAACCATTGATCTTCCAGAGAAGAGTTACTTGAAGTCTGACAATTTGTTTTGTGGAGTCATCAAACACATTAGCCCCCTCTCACCGTAACTTCATTCTCCTCTATTGATGGTCGAAGATAAGCGTCAATATCGTTTCCTGGTTCCTCTTCACCAGGATGGACCATCGATGGAATGATTGAAGATTGTTTCATGCAAGGCCACGGTTAAATGTTGTAGTTAATCGCGATTCTCGACAGCTAGCAGGGCACCGCAAGTATAACTCATGGTTCTGAATGCATTGACGCTGTCGCTTGCTTAAACCTAATATGATATTGTTTGGCGGCTCTGCTGCATATTCAAGATATCATTGATCGAAAGCTTTCCAAGCCATTAATATCAGCAGGATGCCTCAACATTCCATCCTTTGTGCGGCCTTCGTCTAAGGAAAATATCTCATCACTTTCATGGGTTTTCTCTGCTTTGGTCGGACACTTTCCTCATTGTTGGAATTCAAGTCGGTGGAAGACGACTTACCGGATTCCGATGCGCAAACAGTAAATAGCCATGGAACGAACGTTGAATTGTCGATGAAACATGAACAACACTTCCTCACGTTAGTCTGGATGCAATCATAAAGAAAAACACCCGATTTCCATGGTGTAAATGCCGATTGTTCTTGCAAAAGTGAAAATGAAATGCCTTCTTCTTCTTTGATTGAAATGGAGAGAAATCCGGTGCGTATGTTTGCTAACTAGTCCAACGGTTGTATTCAAGAGGCTTTTATACATCTCCCTTCGTACCCCTTCATTTGTGTCTTTCCATCGTAACGCATTAAGACGAAACAGTGTGTTCTAATCGCACCCCATCATGGACGTACTAGCTAAAGTACAACATCTCCCACTCGAACATGATGGGCTTGATAGCACTCTATCAAGAATATAATGCATTCAACATTCATCAACTTTACAAAATAATTCATACTGGCAAATAAGCCGTGTGACTAGTGAGTACACCTACACTTGGGAGCTCTAATTATGCTCATGTTAGGGATGATATAATGGCTACAACTCCAAAAAGAAATAAACAATCGATGTCTCACAATGCTCTAGACATATTTTGTTACATCAGTCCAAGTATATCTATTCCTAAAGGCTATACTTGACTAGATAAAAACACCATGTATTTACAATTACATCCACAACCACATAGAGCGATATAATTGATCGACCAGTAAATACATATGATAGATATAAAACAACAATAGTTTTTCTTCGCACTCATGTCTCTCTCAATTTCAGAACAACTGTTTTCCTAGATATGTCCCATAGGCCATATATATTCATGACCGCTCGTAACATGCTAAAGTAGTAACATTTATTTTTCACTTCGAGAACATAGTCAGAAGTAACATATGGCACATAATGAGGTAAATTATAAATTACCTCAAAGGCTCACACGATGAGTAAATAAGGATAATTTTACTTACCTTTCCTTATCGGTCGAACAATGCACATGTAGTATAAATTACATGCTATAGTGGATTTCTCTTTCTATAAGAACCTATGTCATTTACTAAATATATCCACTATACAGATCTTAACCTAAACATAATCACGTGCCTCTGATATAGCTAGTACAATTACCTAGAGGGGGTAAATAGGTATAAAAGATTTTTCTTTTGATAATTACACACTACTTAGATAGATGAACGATTTGCAGCAATTAAAAAATCGTAAGACTGAGTAAAGGAAAGAGAGAATTGGACACGCGGTTTATAGTGGTTCGGCTTGATTCAAGCCTACGTCCACTCTTCTGCACTGACAGCCTATTGGCTGGATTCCACTATGAACAAAGAGATGTTACAGTGATGATCTTCCTTGACTTCTTGGTGTAGATGATCTACCACACTCTCTCAAGGTATCACTAAGAACGAACACTCTCTGTGTATACAATTTCGCTCAAACAATATCGACTAATAATCAAGGGTCTTCAGACTCTAGAATTTCTCTATCGATCACGCTCTCTAAAACAACTTGAACGTTTTCCTTTTATACTCATTTATGCCATCATAGCCGTTGGCACTTACCAAAGGAATTCCTCCAATCTACCCGTTGGACGGAATCAATCACGAAGATCATTCGAGCTATTTTAGGAACCTGGCGATAGCCCATCAATCCTGTTCGCCCATACAATTAGGATCTTAGTTTCCAAGAATAGAACATTCCAAGAATACTTCGTCGACCATCGAATCTTCAATCGATCTAGATAAGAACAAACAAAGAATCCGAGATGTTTATCCAACCAAGGGATTTTTTCCAGAGGATAGGATCGAATCCTCAACCATATGCTTCGGTTCTGGATTTCCTTCACCACTGGAATAGAAAGACTGTCAGTGAGAATAGTCTTGAGTCTTGAGTCTTGAGTCTTGAGATCATAAAGTCTTGAGACTTTAATCTTTGGTCTCCAAATATCCAGGACTTAGGCGATAGAAACGTTTTGTCGCTTCAAAATACTGGAAAGATTTCTCCAACAATCTCCCCCTTTTTGATGGTGACAAAACTTCCTTGTAGATTTGAACAACTTTGACCTGCAAAAAACATTTCTCAAGCAATATGGCAAGCTCATAAATATTAATAAAACAACCAGATTCTGCATCCACAACAAATTGGTTAGTCTTTCATGAGTAATACCATAAAACAACACTTGATATGAATTCAACCAGTCAAGCATTTAAATCCACAGCCAAGTTCACTCAAGTCAAACTCAAAACAAAAAAAACATAACCACAAATTATAACCACAAATTCAAAGTTTAAAAGATGTTGAAAGTTGATGTTGATGGTTCAAATTGGTTCTCCCCCTTTTTGTCATCATGAAAAAGGTGAGAAAATGATCAGGTTTGCTTGGGAATGCGAACGATTTGGAAATCTCCCATAGACTGGACTAAGCCTTCTAGCCTCTTCAAGTCTTCCCTTAGTTGAGCTACCTCCTCTCCTTTTGCATTGGCTTGAAGTTGTAGAGCGAGGTCTTTCATTTTGTCCTCCGGGGTAACAGAAGACGCTTGGCCAGCATTCTTGATGGTTTGAATCTCACGTCTAGAGCATATATCTGTCCCTCGCATTTCCATAAGGATATCAACAATACGACGAAAATCTGCTGAGTTATCCGTCTGTGTACTTGCATGAGCTTTTTCAGATGGAGTGAATGCAGACGTTGGAGCTTCTGTGTAATCTTGCAGATTTGGGGTCGACGTATCATGTCCTTCTTCAGGCAATTGAGAAACCTGAACTTCTTCTGGGTCTGCTGGAGATTGTCTTGGACCTTCACTATTGGCAGCATGTGGTGAAGACCTTTCTTGCTCGCCAACTCCCCCTGTCTCTAGGACATCACAAGGGGAAGAGTGATGATCATGCGCTTGATCTCCCTTTTCTCCAGATTCAGAAGCAGACTTTTCTTTCTCTCCTTCTCTCTTCTTTTCACCTTCTTTCTCCTTCTTTCTTTGCTGTTCTTCTTCTCTGATCTTGGCTTGCTCCTCTTCTTCTCTCGTTTCTTCGAAGTTCGTTGGTTGAGGCACGTAACGCCCGGTTCTTGTTAAAGCAATGATAGTGGGATCTTCATCCTCTTCATCTTCATCCTCTAAGATGAGAGTCCTTTTCTTCTTTTTCGATGGGGCTCCAATGACTTCTTTTCCTTTTCTCTTTGTAGCAGACGGAACTGGAGATTTCACTCTGAATTTCTCCATTGCCTTGGAAAGATCTTGTAGACGCATCTTCGTTAACATCTTCAAACCTACCACCATCTTATCGCACGGTCGAACACAAAGTGTATGAGGCGGTTCAATATTCATGTGTCTAAAGATCTTGGTCACTGCACCGGGATAAGGCAATTGTCCCTTGTCTTTTGACATTGCTCGTACATATGGAAAAGAATCGTGTGTGGGAGAGAGAACTTCCGTCCTGAGTTGATTGCGTACATCAACTTTGCTTCAGAATAAGACACAGAAGTCTTTGACGTAGACTTCGGTTTGAGACAGTTGATTACAATCTTATGAAGCACAATGTTGATGGCATTCATCCTGGAATAGGTAACTCTCTTCTCTGTGTCCCTATCCTTGACAAGATCCAGAGTAGTAAGAGCGGGTGAGACTTTGATTGGTAGATAACGCCCTCGTTCAACTCCAACTATGTCTGCCAACATATTCACATCTACCACGTAGACTTTGTCTCGTACATCGAATGAAATTCTATTCGCATCCAAAAGCTGAGATTTGAATAGAAATAAGCGGTCAAATGTGCGTACCCGTCCGTAGTGTCGAGCAAAATTTCTCAAGTTAAAGGAAGTTCAACTTCTCTCTCAAGTTCATGTTGATGGCGTCTAAAAAGTCAAAATCGACACTTCTAGGGTTTATCACCCCTCTTTTCAACAGTTTGACATACACATTCTCCCGATCCTTGGATTTGAACAAATCCATCCGATTTCCTTTCACCTTCGCTGCCACACCCATTCTCGGTTGAAACTCAAGGAACATTCTCGTCATCATCGTTCCCTTCAATTAAATTTTGTCCGGTACACGAGGATCACTTGGAATATTCGCAAAGTGCATCCTCTCGCTTTTCCTTTCGGAGCAATTCCTAACTCCTCCATTCTCCGAGAAAAGATATTCATTCCCATAGTTCTTCTCTTTAAGGAAATCGTCTATGTATTTCATTGGAGTACCGGTGCTTTTCAACGCAAGATAAAGCTTATAGATAAAGGAGGGTTTTTGGACTCTTACTGGGTCGGCTTCCTCGATTATCTCTTCTTCAAGATGTTGACTTTCACCATGTGGGGTAGGAGGCGTTGAATGACGTGGATGAGAGTGAATCGGACTTTGTCGCTGACTTGATAAGTCTTCCTCCTCAGTAAGATCGAAGTGAGTCGGTCCCTTCTCCATTCTTTGTGGTCCCATGCTTGCTATTCTCGATGATTTCCTCGAATAAGACATTCTTCTTTGTCAATTGAGAGATTCCTTCGCTTGCTTTCCCAAGGAAAAATGACCACTTTCTCGACGATGAACAAGAAATTGAAACAGGATCAGGAGGAGAGTGCTTTTTAGGGTTTTGACGATTGGGAAAAAAAACTGTATATATAACTCAGTTTTGAAAAGGGAAGTTCAATCGGCACAAGGAAAGAGTACGAGCACTATTTTTCAAAATCAATAACTGCCAAAATTAATCTTTTTGAAAAGACAAGTTTTTTGATTTTCACACAGATTATAACTGAACGAGAAATCATACCTTTTCGAGTCCAGATAACATAGTTACTTACAGTCTATAGCCATGAATGTCTGAGTCTGAAGATCTAGAGACTGAGAGATTAGAGTCTAAGGATTGGTGAGTCTTTAGACTTTAACTTCTTCAAGCTTCAAAATGTTGAGTCTTGAACGGATAGCGTCGAATTGATTTTTCTCCAAAGACTTTGTGAAAATATCCGCTAGTTGACTCTTTGAATTAACAAATTGAATCGAGATTTCTCCGTTTTGAATATGATCTCTAATGAAGTGGTGTCAAATCTCAATATGCTTTGCTCTTGAATGAATAATTGGATTTTTGGTGAGATTAATCGCGCCGGTGTTGTCACATCGATTTACGTGCATGAGTCTTCAATGCCAAAGTCTTGTAGCCTGTTGTTTGATCCATAGAATTTGCGAACAGCAGCTTCCAAGAGCTACATACTCTGCTTCTGTCGTTGAGAGAGCCACGGTACTTTGTTTCCTTGAAAACCAAGATACTGTTTTATTTCCAAGCAACTAACAAGTTCCAGAAGTGCTCTTTCTATCGACTCTGCAACCGGCCAGATCTACATCTGAGTATCCTAGAAGATTAAAGTCTCCCTTCTTTGGATACCAAAGACCGATGCTTGAAGATGAGGCTATGTATTTGATAATTCGTTTCACGGCACTGAGATGTGATTCTCTAGGATCTGATTGAAACCTAGCACAGACACAAACACTCAACAAAATATCAGGTCTAGAAGCAGTGAGATAAAGAAGTGAACCAATCATGCTCATGTATAGCTTTTGATCTACTTTCTTCCCTTCTTCATCCTTGTCTATCTTCTGAGAACATGACATTGGTATGTCGGTCTTTTTACACTTTTCCAATCCAAATCTTTTGACAAGATCATTTGCATACTTTTCTTGATAAATAAAAGTTCCTTCCTTCATTTGCTTCACTTGGAGTCCAAGAAAGAATGTTAATTCTCCCATCATACTCATTTCAAACTCATCCTGCATAGACTTAGAAAATTTCTTGCATAGACTTTCATTAGAGGATCCAAATATAATATCGTCTACATATATTTGAACAAGTAAAAAGCTTTTGTTTTCCTTTTTGATAAATAAAGTAGTATCTACTTTACCTTTGACAAAACCATTCTGCATTAGGAACTTACTTAGTCTATCATACCAAGCTCGAGGTGCTTGCTTTAAACCATACAAGGCCTTTTCGGTCTAAAGGCGAATCGGCTTCTTTGGGTCTTCAAATCCGGTGGTTGTTCCACATAAACTTCCTCATGGATGAATCCATTTAGAAACACACTTTTGACGTCCATTTGGAATAACCTGAAATTTTTATAGCAAGCAAACGCAAGTAATAGACGAATAGCTTCTAACCTTGCTACTGGTGCGTAAGTCTCGTCATAGTCTATTCCTTCCTCTTGCGTATATCCTTTGGCCACGAGTCTTGCTTTGTTTCCTACGACTTTTCCATCCTCGTTCATCTTGTTCCTGAATACCCATTTGGCTCCAATAACAGTTTTACCTTTTGGTTTAGATGTCAATTCCCAGACATCATTGATGTTGAACTATCTGAGTTCTTCTTGCATAGCTTCAATCCAGCTTTCATCTGATAAAGCTTCTTCTATGCTTTTTGGTTCAATTTCAGAGATTAGAGCCACAGCACTAGATTCTTCACGTCTTTTTGATCTGGTGCGGATTCCTTCATTGATTTCGCCGATAATGAGATCTTTGGAATGACTGGATTTGTGCTTCCAGTTACTGGTTGATTTTCCTGGTTGTTGATCTCTTTCTTTATTTGAATCTTCATGAGCATCTTGATGTTGGACTTCCAGAGACTGAGATGCTTCTTGAGTTGTAAGCCTTGAAAGATCTTGAGTAGGTTCGGACTCTTCATATTGAGTCTTTGGATTCTACTTGCGTTGAGTCTTGGAATTTGACATTCATTGATTCCTCCACCGATTGGCTTTCTTGTTATAGACTCGTAGGCCTTGCTTGTAGTAGAATATCCAAGGAAGATGCCTTCATCTGATCTTTCTTCAAACTTACCAACTCGATCATTTGCATTTTTCAAAATAAAGCATTTGCAACCGAACACATGAAAATATGAAACAATAGGCTTCTTACCTTTGTACAATTCATAGGGGGTTTTCTCTAAAATGGATCTTAGAAAGACTCTATTGATGATGTAACATGCTGTTGAAACGGCTTCAGCCCAAAATCGAGAAGAAATTTTACTTTCAATTAAAAGTGTTCTAGCCATTTCTTGAAGAGATCTATTCTTTCTTTCCACAACTCCATTTTGTTGGAGTATATGGAGAGGAAAACACATGATTAAAACCAGATTTATCACAAAACTTTGTAAAGTCTTGATTTTCAAATTCACTTCCATGATCTGTTCTTATACTTGAAATAGCACATCCTTTTTCATTTTGAATCTTTTTAGCAAACTTTTCAAAGTACGAAAAGGTTTCGACTTACTTGCAAGAAAATATACCGGGTAAAACGAGAGTAATCGTCCACAATTACTAGACAATATTTCTTACCTCCAATGCTCGGGTTCTTGTTGGTCCGAAGAGATCCATATGCAACAACTGTAGTACATGATTAGTAGAGACATGATTTATAGGCTTAAATGAATTTCTTACCTGTTTTCCCAGAATACATGGTGTGCATGAGTCAGACTTTTGATATGGCAATTTTGGTAGACCTTGAACAAGCTTCTTTGATGAGATTTTGGCTAATTGCTTCATGTTGACATGGCCAAGCTTTCTATGCCATAAGACCGCTTCATCTTGAATTGAGATTAGGCATTGTGTTTCATTTGGTCTTACATCAAGGAGGTAGATATTTCCATGCCTTCGACCTATGAAAGACTGAGTTGAGTCTTTACTTATTCCGAGAACATATGCCTTCTTGAAAAGAGATCTTGAACCCAAGTATCACACAGTTGGCTAATCTTTGAGAAGATTATAGTTGAGTCCTTCCACTAGAGAAACATTGCTTATTGTGAGATTTCCAATTTTCACAGTTCCAAATCCCACAATGCTTCCTTTTCTTTGTTTCCACCAAATGAAACTTTTCCACCATTTACTTGAACAAACTTTATAAAGCAATTTGAGTCTCCCGTCATGTGTCTTGAGCATCCATTTGTCAAGATACCACTTTATCTTCTTTTTGACAGAGACTCCGTATTCAAAAAGAGAGTCTCAAGCTTTCTTTGGTACCCAAATTTTCTTGGGTCCTTTGGTGTTAGTAGGATAATCATTATTAGGCCATACCCTTTTAACAGGCTTCCAAACCATAGGACACTCTTTTTCAAAATGATCTTGACTGTTACACTTTGAACACCTTAGAGCATTTCGACCTACAGACTTTACAAAAACTTTCTTGAAATGATTTTTGTAAGCCTCTCTCGATGGTATTTTCTTAATTCTTTCTTTTACTTTCGGAAAATCAATCAAAGGGATTGTTTCTGCTGTCATACCTAAACCAGACTTATTGAAGTAAGGTCTTTGAACTGAAAGAACTTTCTCAAGTTTTTTAGACCCTATTGAAAATTTCTTTGAAATATTTGATAAGTCAGTTTTTAAGAAAGCATTTTCTTTTGAAAGTTTATCTTCATTCTCTTTAAGAGTAGAAACATTCAAGTCTAGACTTTTCACTCTTTCTTCTAAAATATTTTCCTTTTGTTTTAGAGCTGAGTTTTCCTTTTTCAGTTCGGAAATCTTTTTGAGAGAAGTCTTAAGACTAAAACATAATTCATCAATATATTTAGAGACTTTGACAAGAATTTTAAAATCACTTACCTCAAATTCACTGTCTGAATCTGATCCAGTCTGAGTCTGATTGTGCCATTAGACACAGATTGGCATATTCCTCATCACTTTCTTCACACTCTGTATCGCTCCAAGTTTCGGCTTTGAGAGCTTTTCGAGACTTTTCGGTTTTTCCTCTCTTCTTCTTCAGAAGATGACAGTTGGGTCTGATGTGTCCCTTTTTCTTACATTCGAAGCAGACTACATCTTTGTTTGGTTCCTCATCAACAAACTTGGTTTCTTTGTTTCGAAAACTTTGTTTTCTTGAGTTGAACCTTCTTCCTTTTTTATTCAGCTTTCGAATCTTCTTATCATAAGAGCAAGCTCCTCATCATCCAGATCTTCTTCAGAATCTGTATCATCAGAATCATTAGATTTTAATGCAATGGATTTCTTACCTCTTGGATCTTCGTCTTCATTAATTCGCTCCACTTCGTAAGACTGAAGAGTTCCAATCAGCTCATCTACAGATAATGGCATAATTCTTTGCGTCTCTCGTATTGAAGTCTTTATATGATTCCAATCCTTGGAGAGTCCACGCAGCAACTTGTTCACTTTCATAGGATCAGTAATTTTCTGTCCTTGATTCTCAAGACCATTAACAATATCTGTAAAATGGCTAAACATGTCAGTTATAGATTCTCTTGGTTTCACTTTGAAGGCTTCGTATTGACCAAGGAGAATATTAATTATGGTCTCCTTCACTCGGTCTGTCCCTTCATAGGTGATATGTAATCTATCCCGGACTTCTTTTCTTTGTGACACAAGAAGATATTCTGTTATATTCAGTTGGTGACAAAGCACAATATAAAGAATAAATTGCTTTTGCATCGAGTGCTTGTCTCTTGTTTATCTCTTCTTGAGACATTCCGCTGGTCTCAACAGTTTCTTTCCCTCTTTCAGATACTGATGCAACAGTAGGAGTGATCCCTCTTTCCACAACGTCCCATTCCAGAGGATCTTTTGACCGTAGGAAAGCTTTCATCTTGCTCTTCCAGATGTTGTAATCCTTTCCATCGAAGTAGGGTGGTCTGGTATTGCTTTACCCTTCCACCAGCCCGGTGCTAGCATACTAGCCATGGATCTTTTACTCGAAGTAAAACACTTCAAATAAAGTAAGAACACAGGCTCTGATACCAATTGATATAGCTAGTACGATTACCTAGAGGGGGGTGAATAGGTATAAAAGATTTTTCTTTTGATAATTACACACTACTTAGATAGATGAACGATTTGCAGCAATTAAAAAATCGTAAGACTGAGTAAAGGAAAGAGAGAATTGGACACGCGGTTTATAGTGGTTCGGCTTGATTCAAGCCTACGTCCACTCTTCTTCGCACCGATGACCTATTGGCTGGATTCCACTATGAACAAAGAGATATTACAGTGATGATCTTCCTTGACTTCTTGGTGTAGATGATCTACCACACTCTCTCAAGGTATCACTAAGAACGAACACTCTCTGTGTATACAATTTCGCTCAAACAATATCGACTAATAATCAAGGGTCTTCAGACTCTGGAATTTCTCTATCGATCACGCTCTCTAAAACAACTTGAACGTCTTCCTTTTATACTCCTTTATGCCATCATAGCCGTTGGCACTTACCAAAGGAATTCCTCCAATCTACCCGTTGGACGGAATCAATCACGAAGATCATTCGAGCTATTTTAGGAACCTGGCGATAGCCCATCAATCCTGTTCGCCCATACAATCAGGATCTTAGTTTCCAAGAATAGAACATTCCAAGAATACTTCGTCGACCATCGGATCTTCAATCGATCTAGATAAGAACAAACAAAGAATCCGAGATGTTTATCCAACCAAGGGATCTTTTCCAGAAGATAGGATCGAATCCTCAACCATATGCTTCGGTTCTGGATTTCCTTCACCACTGGAATAGAAAGACTGTCAGTGAGAATAGTCTTGAGTCTTGAGTCTTGAGATCATAAAGTCTTGAGACTTTAATCTTTGGTCTCCGAATATCTAGACTTAGACTGATAGAAACGTTTTGTCAGCTTCAAAATACTCTGGAAAGATTTCTCCAACAGCCTCTCACGTACTCATGTTTAGCACGAGTGCTATATCAGCTCGCTTTCTATAGCGCCCAATTAAGTACTCGCATCCGGCATCTTACGGGCATACATGATTGTGGGACTATCATGTTTGGTCTTGTTATAAACAAATCACAGACCTCATCTTGACTCCAATCAAGGCGACATATTTTATATACCAAACTTGCTTTTCAGCATTTATTTGTACATAACGTTTCATCTCAATGTGTTAACTACAGCACTTGAGGCGATTGCTCGTGTGAGTGAGCCAATCATTGCCTGCTGACATACTTTTTTTTTTTTTTAATAATATATGTATATTTGTGCTAGTTTCATAGTGGATTTGTACTTATTGATAAAACATCAAATCACTAATAAACAAACAAGTACAATACATTTGTCCACAAAAACATAAGACAATGATCCTCTACAATAACAGATATAACATTTTATGCAATCTTAGTGACATCTTATGGGTCAAGAATATGTCTTTAGGAATAGCTTTCGTAAATGGATCAGCAACCATTCTACTGATTGAAATGTATTGCAGGATCAGTTCTTTCTGCGCTATAATATTTCTGATGAAGTTATTATTTATGTCAATGTGTTTTGTCCTTCCATGATACTTGGGATCTTTTACATAGGCAATGGCTGCTTGACTATCACAATGAACTGTCATTAGTCTTGGAACTTCAGTGACAGTAGTTAAATTTTCCAAGAAACGTTTTAATCATACTGCTTCTTGCACTGCGGCAAAACATGCAATAAATTCTGCCTCCATCGTAGACAAGGCCGTGCATGTCTGTTTCTTGCTATTCTAAGAAATTGCACCTCCATTAAGCAAGAACGCATATCTAGAAGTTGATTTACGCCCATCCAAGTCTCCACCCCAATCGGCATCTAATAGCCTAATAAGCGTAAATCATTTCCTTGGTAACAAAGTTGATAGTTCATGGTGCCCTTCAAGTATCTTAGGATCATCTTCACTGCTTTCCAGTGTGCTTGACCAGGATTTGATTGATATCGGCTCACCAATCCCATGGCATAACATATGTCGGGTCTAGTACATATCATAGCATGCATCAAACTTCCGACCACACTAGAGTAAGGAACAGTTTCCATCACTTTAATTTCTTCTAGAGTCTTCGGACACATCTCAGTACTTAGGCCTTCACCTTGCGTGACAGGAGTATCAATGGGATTACAATGCTGAATATTGAAACGCTCAAGAATCTTCATAATATAAGACTCTTGTGATAAAGTAAGGAGTTTCATCGATTGATCTCTTTCGATCTTAACTCCTAATATATAAGCAGTTTCTCCCATGTCATTCATCTCAAAATTGGAGGACAACCATTCTTTTATGGTGATAACCAAAACCTTGTCATTTATAGCCAACAGAATATCGTCCACATAAAATGATAAAATCACAAATTTATCTTTGGATCGCTTGACATATATGTAGTGATCTTCTTCGATTATCGTGAAACCAAAAGTTATTATTGCTCGATGAAAACGGAGATACCACTGTCTAGATAATTGCTTAAGGCCATATATTGAGCGATGAAGCTTGCAAACTTTATGCTCTTGACCTTTAGCTGTGAAACATATTGGTTGTTTCATATAGATTTCATCATATAATTCTTCATTGAGAAATGGCGTCTTTACATCCATTTGATATAATTCAAGATCCAAATGTGCAACGATGACTAGAATAAGGCGTATTAAGGCAAACCTTACAACTGGTGAAAATTTTTCCTCATAGTCTATACCCTCTTGTTGAGTATAACTTTTTGCCACAATGCGAGTCTTATACTTTTCAATGGATCCATCCATCCTATGCTTAATCTTGAAGACCCATTTGTTTCCAATGGCCTTATGATTGGGTAGTAGATCAACCAAGTCCTAGACATGAGTTGCCCTCATTGACTCAATCTCATCTTCCAAAACTTTTCTCCATTCTTCCTTATCAAAGGATGATAGAGCCTCTTGAACAGTCTTAGGCTTGGCATCGTCCTTTTGAGCAATCATAAATGCTTCCCCTTCAATCTCAAAATGACGACGGGGAATACTTTTACGATTACTTTTACGCAATTGAATTTTTTTTGATTTCAATTCATCAAGCGATGCAACACTCCCACTAGATCTTGTGTGTTGAGGTAAATCTTCATTTCCTTCTACAACATTAGTGGGTGTGTTATCAGGATCTTCCATCTCATATAATTGGAAGTCCTTATTAATCTCACCTCTACTAGGAAAATCGTTTTCCAAGAACATGACATCTCGTGACTCCATTTCGGTCACACTTTCGTCAGCTTGTTCACCTATGAACACGTACCCTTTGGAGTGTTCGGAATATCTTATAAATATACGTTTCTTCCCTCTAAGACATAATTTGCCATGTTTATGGGAAGAATCATGAACATAAGCTGCACATCCCCTTGGACGTAGACTAATCAAGTCTGGTTTCCTACCAATCCATAATTCATAAGGGGTAAAAGTGACCAATTTTGAGGGCACTCGGTTAAGTATATAGGCAGCAGTCAATAACGCATCTCTCCAATAGGAGATAGATAAATTTGCATGCCCCATCATAGACCTAACATTTCCAATAGGGTTCTATTCCTTCTCTCAGCTACCCCATTTTGTTGTGGAGTATAAGGAATAGTCAATTGTCGTACAATTCCCTTTCCATCACAAAGAGCCTTGAATTACTCCGATAGATACTCACGTCCACGATCAGTTCTCAATACCTTTATTATTTTGTTCAACTAATTCTTTACCATTGATATATATATTGTCTAAAGCAGTCTAATGCTTCTGACTTATGGAAGATCAGAAAGATATAACCGAAACATGTGAAGTCATCTATGAAAGCGATGAAATATGAGGCTCCATGCCTTGCCCTCACATTCAAAGGACCACAAATGTCAAAATGTATGAGATGCAATGGAAAATTCAGCTCTAGTCCCTTTACTGAATGGTTTTCTAGTTGTTTTTCCCGCCAGACAATGTTCACATGCGGATAGACTAACATTAGTGAGTGACCCTAAAAGGCCTTCTCTAACTAATCTTTGCATTATTTGTAATCCAATGTGACCTAATCTAGCATGCTAAGTACTTGCATCAATCTCAACGTTATTAGAAGATACAATTAAAGAAAAACAACCATCAACATTAACATTGTATTGATCATAGTCAATGTCTAACACCATAAAACCATTCGATACATGACTTGAACCATAATAAACTGTTCCATACAAAATGTCAACACAACCAACACCCTTCACCATGAAAATTCAATACATAACCTAAGCTAAAAAGAACAACTACAAAGATCAAGTTTCATCGAATATCTGGAGCATAAAGGACATCATGTAGGAATATGTTTCGACCACCACGTAAGATTAATTTACATGTACCGACACTCTTCACTTCAACTCTTGAGTTATTCCCAACATATATTCATTTTCTTCTAGACGATATCCGACGATACTCCACAAATATTTCTCGGTCTCTAGCTACGTGGTCCGTTGCTCCTAAGTCTACAGTCCACATTGGATGAGATTCAGCAAGTATTACAGTACTAGAAACAAAAGCATTACTCAAAGTAATGGAGTAATAGGGTACATTTTTCGGCTCAGTGTATTCACGAGTAAAGGGATTCATCTTGCTACAATTGTGGCACTCCATCTTGGCCTTGTCCTTCTTCCCACCACGCTTCTTGCGTCGGAAGGTCTTAGCCCTTTTGGGTGCTTGATCAGTCCCTTTGTTGTTGAACTGAAGATTCCTCTTACGCTTAAAGCTCGAAACTTTGCGCGAACTCAATTCAACAATATAAGCATGGGTAGAGGATCTCGCAGCCTCTAGGCGCTCATATTCTAATTCCAAATGATGCACAATATCATCAAAAATGACAATGTTCTCATTATGCGTCATATTGATCTTCATATGCTCCCGATTGTCATAAAGAGACCTTATAACAGCATGAACTTGCTGTTCATCAGTAAGGGAGTGACTTGCCGTCCTCAGCTCACGAATCATGTTTTACATCTCCCGAAGATGTTGCCTCATCGTTACATTTGGGCACTGTCGGAATGTGTCAAATTTGATGGTGAGTCTCCTCAGCTTAGTGGCAGATGTACCCCCAAACTTGTCCTTCAAGGCAACCCACATAACTTGAGCTTTATCATAACCTTCAAACTCACACATGAGATCATCTTGTATACAGCTCAGCAACGTGATGCGAGCAATGCTATTTTTCGTTTTCCAAGCTTGATAAGCTTCTAGATCTCTCATGTGTTGAGCTGAAGTTCTATGCTCAGGTTCATCTATGGTATGGTTGAGGGTTTCCAAAATCTCTTACTTCTCAAGGATGTACTGAACCTTTCGGTGCCAAATATCATAATTGTCACCGTTCAGCTTCTCACCTTTATTGAGGTCAGCCACAATAGTCTTGGATGCCGAAGCCATAATCAATTGCTATAACACATTGACATAATAAACACAGAATTAATACTAGCACACTTTACAGAGTAACACACATATTTAATTTGTAGTAAATACAAAATAAATTAATGATAATTCAACAAAAGACACAAAAGAAAAAGTTCACTATGTTCCCAATTAACTTCTATGTACAATTGTTCTATTATCATAAATTAGTTTAATTTTCGCAAATTTTAAGTTCTCAGTGAGAACTCCCTCGAATTCTACCAACCTACGAACTCCCACTAGGAAAAATAATTACATGACCTTATATAATTTATATATTTTTCCTTAACACAAAAACATAGCATGATAATAACCAACGTGTAAACAACAATCATGCTTAAACTATAATCAAAATTGCAATTCAACATGTAATGGATTTTCTACCATTGTTCTAATTTTCTAGCAACTAGAAAATTGCAAGTATATTAAAATATATACATCATATCATTGAACCAAGCTCTACACAACATATATAACATCATTTGCACACAAGCTAGCTACTATATTTCCTAAATCACAAGAAAATACAAGTTACAAATGAATAAACTATGCATTAAACTCCAAAAAAATACGCGTACATAGAGTTTTATACGCATTTTCATACATTTATAAAATTCAAAATTATAAAATAATTATACCTCTGTGTAGAAAACATTCATACGAACTCAACGCCTTTGATCACGCTCCAATCGGAACTTGCACGCGCTGCCTGAGTGCGCGGCGCATGCGGCGTAAGAGCCAGCAAGCCAAACGGCTCTTAGCCGATCTGACCGGTTTGACCGCCGGACCGGTTGACCGGTCCGACCGTTGACCGGTCAAGGTTGGGTCGGGTCGGGTTGGGTCTTTGGTCAGGTCGGGTCGTTGGCCAACCAACTGCCGCTAGCGTTGACGTCATCGATGACGTCATCCCAGCGGTTACTGACTATTGGATGACATCATCGATGATGCCATCAAGCGTCGCGTTGCTTTGTGCGATGCGCGCGTGACGCGCATGTGTCGGTTCGCCGACCTGCACGTGTTACGCAGGCGTTGGCATCCCCAGCGCATCAGGCATGTGAGGCCCATGCGCAGCAGTTTCTGGCTGTGCGTGTGGGCGCGTCTGGCTTCTTTCGGTCGCGCTTGAACCACCATCGGACTCGTCTCGACAAGTACTTTCGTCCTTTATATTCAAAAGTTGATTTTGGCCAAAAAAAATATTTTGAAAATTGGCCAAAACCGCACGGATGCACGCGACCCAAAACCCGTTCTTCACTTTGGTTCGATTTTTCGATGATTCACATATCAATTTCGATTAATAAGCATCCAACCGGTGTAGATATCATACTCTTAATCTCGATATCAAATGGTGTATTGGAAAATTCAATGAAAAACAAGGCAGAAACCACGACCGAGCTTTGATACCAATGTTGGAATTCAAGTCAGCGAAAGACGACTTACCGGATTCCGATACACAAACAGCAAATAGTCTTGGAACGAACGTTGAATTGCCAATGAAACATGAACAACACTTTATCATGTTAGTCTGGATGCAATCACAAGGAAAAACACCCAATTTCCATGGCGTAAATGCTGATTGTTCTTGCAAAAGTGAAAATGGAATACCTTCTTCTTCTTCTTTGATTGAAATGGAGAGAAATCCGGTGCGTATGTTCGCCAACCAGTCCAACAGTTGTGTTCAGGAGGCTTTTATACGTCTTCCTTCTTACCCCTCCATTTGTGTCTTTTCATCGTAACGCATCAAGACGAAACGGTGCGTTCTAATCGCACACCATCATTGACGTACCAACTAAAGTACAACATTCATCAAATGCGTTGTTGACATTATCCTATTTGATCTCCCTCACGAAGAACCGGAGTGGACAAAACTCCCAATATCTCTTTTCATTTATGTATCAAGTGCAACCACTCGGACAAGTGTTGATTTTATCATATCCAAGCCCCAACTCTTTTACCACCTTCTTTGCCCCCTACTGAGAGGAAGGCAAAAATGTTCCTGTTGGAAAGGCTTCAATCGACATCTTCAGCAAAAGGGTTTGCAAACCAACCACTCGAAAATTCTAGTTGATACAAGAGTACAATTTGGATGAAGAGGTTCATCGCAATCACCACTGTTGTCAACAATTTTGTAGGTTTTCTGCTTAGCAAGGAATTAATAGTTTATCAACAATTTTGATCGAGATAAAATATTGTATTTACCGAACTAATGTCGTTTTACCAGCATTAGTGTCTTTATAGATGTTAAAAAGATGGAGTATACTGATTGAAAAAGGGATATAAAATGATGGAATTCAAAGACACGCCAAACATGTTATCAAAATTCCTATTCTTATTGAATATTTTTGGTTTTTCGAATTAAACATGTATTCAAGAAAAGAAAAAAGTCGAAAATGAAAATTGAAAACCATCCAATACATTTGATAGTAGCAGCAGATATTTAGTTTCATATTGTATCAAGCAATAATAAAGTAAATTGATTTAAGTACACATTTGTTAAATAAAAATACAAAATGAAAGATAAATCATTATAATATAGTTAAATTAAAACTATATATATGCTTAAATAGCAGGAATTTCTCATGAATCCATTAAAAAATGAACTAATTTTGTAAAAAGAAAATGATAGTTACCCTGCTTCATAACCAAACTAATAGTTTATCGACAATCCGATCAAGAAAAAATTATGTCTTTAACAGGTTAATCTCATTTTACAACAAAATCGAAAACTGAATTTATTTTGAATTAGACTTAAATGAACTTTCATTTATTTCCTTTCAAACTTTAAATTACTAAATTTTAGCCAAAAAAAAAACCAAGATTTCAAATCTAAATTTGGCTAAAAGGCAGAGCCCCTCGAATAAGATTCAAGCCAATCTCAATTACCTCTTTTTTTTTTTTATGTTTTGGAGGTTCGAATTATTGAGAAGCAATGTTAAACGAAGAAAAATCAATTTGTTAAAAGTCGGACCTGGTCTAGCCACCTGACAAAGAAAAAGGGGAGCTGACTTTTTAGCAGACTATACTAGCACGGTCAAACGCCTTTTTTTCTCTTTAAATTATTTTTTTGTTTGATAGGAAACTTCATGGATGGAATGTTTCATCGTGTTGAGAAATGATGTCGGTCTTTCGTGCCTGTACTTTCATGAATGTCCTTCTCGTTCTGACCGCAAATATATTAGTACATGCGTTAACATGATTTATAATTTATTCAAACTGATGAGAATATGTGTGGAATGACCAAAGCATCTACATTCAATTATCGAATGAGTAAGATGTGGGAAAAATTATCACATTAAGCGGGAAATATATGATTTTTAGCATATGAATATGAACTAGTTTCGCCAATTTCGGATCCCGCAATGAATTTTCACCAAGTGTTATGTTTTGATTTTTATTTAAAGGGACTTAAATTGTGTGCCAATATTGAACAGATAAGGTCAAATATTAATAGAAAAATATATTATATAGTCTAAAATCTAATTGAATCGTTCAGTACAAGCTCGGAATCAATGATAATAGGTGTCAAAATCTAATCAACAACTTAATTCAAACACACTTCAATACGCTAATGAAAGCCCATTAAGATCAAGTGGTTTATACAACATCGAGACTTGTTTGACAACGCTTAACGATGAAAACAACTTTGGAAATGCACTACTCCTAGATGGGTTCGGGACACAGCATCGGAACCTAATCGATGATGCTATACGTTGAAACAACACAAGGTAAGTACTACTCCTAGATGGATATGAAGACATAACATCGAAATCGAATCGATGACGCTAAACAATAAAAACAACATCAGGTAGGTATTGCTCCTCGATGGATATGAGGACTCAAAGTTGGAATTTAATCGAAGATGCTAGACATAGAAACAACATTGGGTAGGTACTGCTCATAGATAGATATGAGGACACAATATCGAAATCTAATCAATGACATTGGATAGTAGAAACAACACCGGGTAGGTATTGCTCCTAGATGTATATGAAGACACAATATCGTAATCTAATCAATGACACTAGACGGTGGAAACAACACCGGATAGGTACTACTCCTGGATGGATATGAGGACATAATGTCAAAATCTAATCGACAATGCTGGACAATGGAAATAACACAAGGTAGGTATTACTCCTAGATGGTTATGAGGATACAACATCAGAATCTAATCAACGATGCTAGACAGTAGGACAACATTGGAATCTAATTAACAACACTACCTCGAATATAGACACTTGTCAGAATTGAATCAACGACCGGAATCCGAGGCTACAATTAAACTAGGCTAGGCTAAGATAACTAAAGGATAAGATAAATGATTTTGATGTATTGTCCGGGGGGCTATTTGTTGGATTGCTACAGTTTTTATAGGAAAATCTAGTAATCGTCGATCGGTTGATCCTTCCTTGAAAGTCGCTCCTAACTTATCCCACATTCTTTGCTAAATTGCTTTATCCATATCTTGTTGTTTCCTAACTTGTTGATGATGCTCACATGACTTGTCTAGCAAGTAATAACCGATCCTTTGATTTTGCTTGCCTTCTTGAGCACCAATTGTTCCCGCTTAAATCTTGACGCCAATTTTATTTGAATTTTACGTCTTCAGTAATATCTCGACCTAGACATGTGGCAACCAACTGCTTTATCATTGAATCATGCATCTTCACTTGTAGGCCCATCAAAATTCAGCCCAAGGGCTCTTGAAAACCTTGGACATCCCTCATTTTTATGACTGACACGGGCTAGGTACCCCACATGAGAGGGAGAGTGATTTTTAATGTCAATACCCTTGTGACCAGCATATATTAGTAAGGATAATTTTGGATGTCAACAGAGACAAAGAATCTAATAACCTATCTTAAATTTTGAAACCCATATTTTCTTTGGCCTAACAATAACCATGCTAATGTGAATTCTCTATTCCTTTATAATATCCCAATCTAATTTACATGTTTCTAATCCCGATATTTTCTAGCTTTATTTTGATATTAAATGCACATGTCATCATCCAATGAAAGGAACGCAGATGAAAGACGATGTGAAGAGATGAGGACAAGAAAAACCATTTCTATTGTTTGCCAATTTCTTCATATTAGTTCCTTTCCATCCTATGTCCTAATAAAAAAAAAGTCTTAAACCATTCCATGCTTTTCCATTGCAAAATTGAAATTGGTCGTTGGTATCCATTGGAGAACCTGCCCCTTTTATCATTTCTTAAAGATAGGACAGATGAACTGGGCGATGCGTCATCCACACCGAAGAGAAAAAAAACTCGCATTTTCTTAGAATAGTTCTCAGGTACCAATATAACAGGTCGAGCTCGGGAACAAAACACACACACAGCAAGAATGCACCACTTTGCACATCTCGCCATTCAAACAAAGATAAGCTTCCATAATAGATTCCCACCCTTGCAGCGACAACCAGCCACACGGCTATTGATTGAAGAGGAAAAGTAGCAACATCGTCTGTTCGAATAACCACATCGAAAGAAACAGTACGAATAAAACCACCAACCACAAGCAATTGTCTTATGCCTTTCCCCAATAATTAATTCACAATACACAATTACTGCATTGCATAACAGTCACTGTTTTCTTTATAGTATCTATACCTTCTGTTCCAAACGTGAGCGAAAGAGAAACTTTGAAGCAAAATTTAGGAGTTCCGGTGCGAGGATTACCAAATAAAGCCCTAGTTCTTTCAAGAACTAATTTACTTAGAACGCAACAAACCATTTCTTACTCTCTCTTCTGCCAGTAATCAGTATCCAGGAGTATTGGATAGAGATCGTTACCAGATGCAGACGAAGTGGTTCCAGTCCATGGCCCATCAGTGGACATGCTCTTGGTGATATTCTCAATAACTGCCTGATGTTCGCCACCTCTAAAATGCTTCCTCATGGCCTCAATTTTCTCCTCTGTCATGATAGTGCCCTCAGATTCCAGCACTGGAACAGTAACCTTGCCTTCAAGCATGCTAACCACACACGACATTGGAGGCCTGAGTGCTGGAGTCGCATTAGTACACATCAGAGCTACCTTTATTAATGCCAGCGCCTCCTCTTTGTCAAAGTGAGAACCGAGCCTCCAATCAACTAGTTCAATCAAATTTCCTCTCTCCTTCAGAAAGCGTGCCTAGAAACAGGAATAAAAAGTGAAGATATTTCCCTCTCAAGCCTCGTGTACGATCGGTTGCAAAATATGCTCTAAATACTAAAACAGGAAGAAGTATATTATGTCCCTTGATTATTACGTGACAAATGCAATTGATAAGCACCTGCTAGTTTTTCATCTTTGTTATAGGGTATAAATGAAAGAAAATCCCCAGCTCTTGTCGAGTTTTATCAGCACGAATTATTTGTCAGAGTCATTACATGAAATGAGAGACTCGTTCTTCAATGTTTTACACCATCCATTGCCTTCTACTCTCGATTCTAGTTTAGCAAGAAATACCTGATTATGAAACCCGGGCGACAATCAGATTTCACGAGGACTAAAAATGATTGCTTACACAAAGCAAAATAAAAGGAAAAGGTATTTGGTGAAAAATAGCGAGGTGAAAGAAGAAATGGAAAATATTTTCCTCTTTCTCAATAGGAAAATAATTTCGCTTATTTTAGAACACTTTTTTTTCCGTTGATGGAAAATATTTTTTCTGACTAGTTCATTTTCCGTGAAATGACCACCGGAAAATTTCAGAAAACGGTTTTCTCAAGGTTATTTTACAATGATTATTTTTTCTAATGATTGCTTAATCAAATCAAAACAAAATCTAACTGAAGGACTCAATTAGATGAATGTAAAAAAAGTTATAACTCAATTAAAAGTATATGAATATTCTAGTCAAGACATGGTCCTGAAAACTTTATAATTTGACAGTAATTGCCAAATTCCATAGTGGTCGAAGGACTTGTTTGGTGCTAATGAAACTTCAGGGAGTATGAATGTCAAGCGTAAAAACATAAAGACTAAAACTGCGCCAAATTTCAAGGAGTAGAATTTTCTTCGATACAAAAAAAGATTTTACATGAAAATTCAGTGTAGACCAACATAATAAGAACTGGATTAATTTGAAATGACAAATTGTAAATAACAGCATGATAATTCGTTGAGCAGATTTCAATAGCTGGTAACCGTAACACTCCTTTGCAACCATTAAAAGTGCATGTGAGGAGTTACACACTATGCTTACACCTTCGTAATCCATTTTCCACCAGCACAAGCAGAGATTAAGCACAAGCAAAGATTTAAATACGGATATGATCACAATTGAAATGATAGAGTTGATTACTCAATCAAGTAGATTAAAGCATTCCTCAGTTTTCAGGGAGCTAGTGTTGCTCTGGCCACTAGCAACTTCTAAAGCAACGACGCCAAAACTATAGATGTCAGCTTTGTCAGTGAGGTAACCATGCATTGCGTACTCCGGTGCCATATATCCGCTGCACAATAAGAAAAGCGCTTGTGTTTGCAACAAGGTAACTGTCTCATATAGAACATACTTAATATTTCTAAAATTCAAAAGAAAGAGACGTTCCTAAATGTGACACTATGGTCTCAAGAGTAGATAAAAAAACAAGTGCATCCTAAAATTTTCTGATAGAATTTACCGAGGATATCTCAGAGAAAAAAAGACCATTAATGTTCTATTTAATTATCAGGCTATATATGTGACTTTATGACATGGAAAAGAGGCAATCTGACCAAAAAATGATTTTTAAATTCACTTGCAAGTGCAACATCTATGTCAATGTCATGTGAGACATATTTACTAAAACTGTGTTTTTCATACAAAGGAGCATATAGATAATTTATAGTGAAATTTTAACATATAGTAGTTGTTGTTCATTTTATTTTTTTGCATTAAGTTGCTCGTCAATGGGGAAACATAATAAAAACAATTAAATTACGCATCAATATAGACTATTAAAATGTATTGCATTATAATTGTTTCATGATAATTTCACAAGCTTTTTGTCTGAGTGAACGCATTAGGTAGGGCACACTGAATTACCGTATGAAATGTTTATCTTGAATTGTTCTTAAAGTAGTAAATGGAGCACATAGGGTATTATCAATTTTTTGAGTAAAAACTCACGTAGGAGGATATGAACTTTCCAGAAATTGTATCAGATTATCTAAGTTTGTTGAGATAATGGAAATTAGTTAATGTTATAGTTCTTTTTTGTTGAATTATTGTTAGAGTTAGTAGAATGAACTTACAGGTTTATCTTTTCCCTAACTAGTCACATTCTTTTCATAAACAAGTTGACTTTTCACACATGTTAATGCAAACGTCTCAAATACGTGAACATGCTTATTTACGTTTTTCCATGTGTGTACAACAGAAACATGGGCGAATTAGCTCTATTGCGTATAATACTAAGTTGTATTCAAATTAACATTTACATAATATCAGAGTATCATTACTTAATGGTAGAGTACGAGACATAATTAACAATTTTTCCGTAATTAACGTGAAGATTGGCGGGACAGGCATAAAGCTTTGCGGTTAAGCCCCATTTGTTGAGCACCATACTTTAGGATGATGTGAGTCAACCACAAAGCTCCTTTCAACTCACTTTTCTTAAATTAGACGGGATATCTCTACTCCATTCTTTTATGTTATCGCTGACCAACTCCTAATTAGGCTAACAGGAACATAAAGCAATAAACTTACTAAGTTCCAGCAATCTTGGTGCTAATATGTGTGTTGTCCTCTTCATCAAGCTTTGCTAAACCAAAATCTGATATTTTAGGGTTGAGATCCTTATCTAGTAAAACATTAGTAGCTTTGATGTCTCTATGCACAATCTTCAGCCTGGATTCTTCATGAAGATATGCCAAGCCCCTGGCAATACCCACACATATCTTGTGTCTTGTCCACCAATCCAACTTTAACTGAAATTCTTCAGGACCTTCAATTGTATCGAAGACATCAAAGCTACATTAGTCCCATGTCATTAACTAAAGCCAGAGAAGCACGGTGTAATATCAAATTACCAAATAAAGCACGAGCAAGACTGTTATTTTCCATGTACTCGTAAACCAGCAAAAGTTGATTTCCTTCAATGCAGCATCCATATAGTTTCACAAGATGTGGATGTTGAAGAGCAGAAATCATCCCAAGCTCGATCACAAACTCACGATTTCCTTGCTTTGATTTTGATGAAAGCCGCTTCACTGCTATAGTGGTGCCATCGACAGAAGACCCCGCATATGCACTTTCGCATCAGATTTATCTTTGTGAAGATTCAGTTACATTGAATGCTGCTTTCTACACAGCTTTTCTATTGGGAATTGAGGGAAATGGGTTCACCGGTTTTCCTGTATACCTTGTACACAGAACCAAAACCACCTTCTCCAATCTTATTGGCAGCATCAAAATTGTTTGTGGCAGCTTTAATCTGTCGCAAGGTAAATGAACCAATTTGCAATGCTAGACCCTTCAAATCTGCACCATGGTTTGGAACTTCTCAGAATTTGGAGGAGTCAACAGCTATAGTATGTAACCTACCATCTAACAAAAACGGAGCAATTCATTCTCGATGTACCAAAAAACATTATTATCACAGAATATCTTAGCATCTTGAAATTTATTTTCTAGGAAACTCTGGTATTGGTTCAGTATGTACTTAAAAAAGAAAAAAAAGAGTGTTTTCAGGGTACTTAGTTGTAGGGGAAAAGAAAAATCATAGAGAAAGCCCACTTTGGAAACATAACACAGGGTTGTATGTTTCAATGTCTCATATATGCGAAGCGGGCATTTGTTTTCAATGTCTTGAAACATAGATTCAGTATATATATGGTCAATCGTGCCCCCAAGAAGACCCCACATACACACACACACACTCACTAGGAAATCTACTGTCCTCTTCCTATAAACTATCTATCCCTTCATTTCTCGGATTTCCATTTAAAAGTTTAGTGAGCCAAATGGATCTATGACCCTTCAGCCGTATCATGGCTTAATAATAACTGATTTTCTTTATACTTCAAGTCAAATCTCCAATGGAATACACAAATGTCATGCATCAACAGTTTTACAGGGGAACTGTGTAACCTAGTTGCAGTATTAATGATGCATTGAGATTACTTGTTCCCCCACCAGAAAAGGTAAGAAGAAGAGTCATGCACCAACAGTTTGACAGGACAACCGTGTGATCTAGTTGATATATAAAAGATGCAATGTGATTAACCCCCACCCCCACCAGAATAGGGAAGGGGGACAATGTATTCAGAGTGCATAACATTCTCATATTTCTGGACATATTTATGTGAACTAAATGACAGAGACTTTAGGTAAGCAACTACCTTCTGCCATTTCATCTCCACGCCCAAGACATCCTCTCCACCAAAGGATGCCCAGGATAAGAAAAACTACAAAAGCTATAGCAGCCACAATCCCGACCACTGTACCAGCAGATATTATGGCCGACTCTCGTGGGATTTCAAAATCTGCAGTGAAGATAGAACAACATATGTTTACCCAAAACTGTTCAAGTAAATGGGGTAAGCACACGTGCGGAAATATATCGGTAGCTTCTTGGTGAACACAGAAACCAACAGATGGGACAGCACTGAATGAGAATCAGGAGGACATGAGAACTGCTCATAACACTCCACAAAAACCATCAGATTACTGAGCACAGGAAGATATCATCTTTGGAACATTTAATACTAAATACAAAGGGAACAAGAAAAAGAAATAGAAATATATTCTTCATTCTCAAGGCTGTACTATATAATACAGGCGCAATGGTCGTTGATCCATAATAGAAAAGTGAACGAGGCTGTTGTTTCATAGTCTGAATAGAAGGATTAAAGATACACACAGAAAATATGCTCAGATAGAAAGAAAACAAAACAAACCATAGCCAATTTTTGCCTCTTAAGAGAAGAATGATAAATCCTAGCCAGCTACATTGGAAATTTATCTGAACAACTGTAACAGATGGCCTGAATCTAAGAGAGGACATTTGCAACCAAATCAAGTAACTGAATCTAGACAAAATATGGGTAGTTTTCCTAATATGAATACGAGTAACTTTCACAATAGAGAAGCACCAAGTGAAACATGGAAGTGTCTATCTGCATACCAGGATAGACGGAGATGGCAGATACAAGAGGACCATAGACTCCTCGGACAGGTATAGCATAGGTTCCTTTCCCAGCCCAATAGAAGCGTATCTCCAGAGTGCCCTCAGTCACCATGGTAGTAAAATTTCTTATGACCGCCTTTCCAACTCCACCTGCTTCAATCTCAATATTGAAATCTTCCCACACCATTTTCCCCTGAGATAATATTTAATCTGATTCAACTTGAGTGTCTTTACACGGAACAAGGTGAAACATTCAGCCTCAACAGACTGGACCAATTGTGCAAAGATCATGATTTGCAAATACGAGATATCTAGATAAAAAAATCCAATCATAACATGTTAAACGCTTTATATGCTTTACATCTATGAATCAGCACTACATGATGCCCAAAATTTACCTGTATATAAACATTAAAAGCTCGCCTTCCAAGGCTTGTATAATTTTTGTTGCCTGTGAACATTATCTCCGCAAAATGAAGGCTTACATTGTAGGTCCCATTCATCAGACAAAAACCATAATAAGTTAGAGAGATAGGAGAAAGCCGTGCATTCATGTAAAGTTGCGCATTATCCATGGATAGTTCAGATTTATTGCTGACTATATATGTATCTGAATCAGTTTTGTCATCAAGGAAGTGGCCAGTGCTACTGTAGGCCCAGTAATGTCCAGTCAGGAAGGATTTTGAAGCTGAAGGCGGCTCTTTATCCTCGGTGTATGTGATGTCCCCTTCTGTTACTTCACTCCCACCGCAATTTATGAAGAGGTTATACCGATCTGGATGGAGTAATGAAACAGCCACAAGCAGAAAAATCAAGTCTTCTTTCTGTTATCTAGCATTCCCTTATTAAAAGATCACATAGAAACTCCCAAGTTTACAAAAAAGACATATTTCATGGAGGCGGCTTTTAAAATATCTAGAGTAATTATGCATTAGTCATCAAATAATGATACCAATAGCCCAGAGGAGAGTTTTGATGAGAAAATACACAGAGTACAACGCAATATTAGGATCTGATGATAATGATAGGATACACAACAGATCAACTTACTTCCTGGACATTGCTGACTTTTCAAACATGAGGCAAGCTCACTTGTTGTAGGATATGAGGTTCTGAGCAAGTCAACAAAGATTTTAATGTTACAATCATCATCATTCTGAATGAAGTTCCGTGCTACATACATAAACAATTAAAATGCAGGTCCTTGGAAATTCAAATCTCTTGGTGAAACATTTAATCATAAACATACTTATTGTCAACCGCCGAGCTTGCGAACAAGTTGCTGCAGAGAAAAGACAAAATCAATATTCAGTAGATAAATAGAAATCTCATATGCAAGCAGTATTATAGGCTAATCATAATTGCACATTTGAGGAGATCCCTGATTTAGACTGAAGGAAGTAGTACATACACATCTCGTTCTTGACACTCAGGGCCTCCCACAGTGAAGTTGTTGTATGATAGGTCACTACACAGAGAAATAGTCAACCGTTTCCAAAATATAATCAATTTGAAGAATACACAGAAAGTCATTCCATCAAATGATTATTGTGTACAAAAATGCAGACCAGTTGCAAAATATGGACAGGTAAGGCAAGTTGAAAGGCGAAAACATCACAAGGAGATGAAAGTAATATTTAATCTTTATTAAAGATATCTTTTCTCAACTAATTAAAAGGAGAAAGACTAATTGGAGTCAATGGAGACTTTATAACTAGTTGGAGTGCATAAATACATTTTCACCTAGTAACAGTATATCAGACGTGATATATAAGGCAAAGACACAAAAATAGAACTGTGATTCAAACGACCGCAAAGTTGGATCTTCTTATTAGAAAATATCCAGACCACCATTCAAATGTTTAAACTACCTCATAAGAGCTTCATTCTTACGCCCATAAGGTAATAACAACTTTCTCCATGGCATGCTCATTTTGCTTGGAGAGTTTCTCAGACATGCAAACCCATAAACATTATTATCAGCAAGAAATAGCCTGAGCAATTAATCATACCGTGAGGGTAATGTGTTAGACAAACTTTTAAAGAGGATTTAGGGGAAGTAAAGATTTTCCGAGTGTTATTTTTATCATTCCAGAGGCTTGAAAAAGATCTAAACTGGGAAGGGCCTTTTGTACAGGGGAAAGTGGGGCTAACTTGGCACTTCCAAGAAAATCTGCTTTCTGTTCTTTCATGCATACCATACAATTCAGCCTCTTGTCTTACATATAACATTCCAATTAACAGATCCCAACAAGGAAAAAAGGTACTTGTGATGTTTCCTTTTAAGTCCATCAGCTACAAACCATAAAGATTCAAGATGGGAATGCCTAATTGGTTACTACAGTGCAAGATTAGCCAGATAGAGCTAGAAGCAAATTCGAAATTAAACAAGACATTTTTCTTCAGGTAGCGAAGCTTACACATATTCTGCTTGATCCAGGATCCAACCAGGGACTGCTCCAGTCAAGTGGTTTCCAGTCAGATAGCTAAATAGGATTATTTGACTGAGTCAGTTCCTCATGTACTTTACGCACTCAAACTGAAAAACTATAGAGCCTCAAAAATGCATTAGTTAGCAGATTAAAAGCATTTAATTATTCTTACCAAATAAAAATAAAAAAAGCATTTAATTATTAGAAGTGTAGAAAAAAATCAGTTAAGTCATGATATCAATATAGAGCTTTTGGCCAGAGAAGAAAGATAAAGAAATCAGTGACAGAGGAAAAACTTGATCCTTGCAAAAGTTGGAGTGCATGGGTTACCAAAATACTAGTACACAAAGTTGAACATAATGAAGAATACTATCAACCTCGTTATTAACTATTTCCTCACTATAATGTTCTTTTCCTTACAAGACATAATGAGGGAAGACGTGCCAATGTCAAACAGTCAATTGTTGGGCAGAAAGATGAAAAGATTGTGCCGTTGTTCAACAGTCCAAGAAGCTTAGGACTACAATTTCTCATCATTTTCAAGACTAGGGATAAGACATCAAGGTCCTATCTGCAGACCTAAATACCACGTAAGAACTGCACTCACCAAACAATCTAGGGCCATCGATGTTGATTGAACCAAATAGAGAACCTAAGGACTTTGCTATGTTAAATCTCCCATACATCATAAAACAGGCGCACAGGACATGCATTAAGTACATACACATTTAACTGCCAAATACTTAAGTAACATTGATCCATTTAACCTCTTCCAGCATAAACAAGTAACTCAATTGATACTTGTCAATCATGTTCAATAAGCAACAAAATATCATCGATTTATGTCTGCTCGAAGACTAGAGTCCAACAAAAAATAATTAGTTGATAATAATCATAAATTCATAACCCAAATCATTGTAAAATTTGGATGGTGAAATAATAAGCCTTCAGAGACGAGGTTTTTAAGGCTTATAAACTGGACACGTTATTGCAGTCTAAGTTCTATTGATAGCTCAACTACTTTACAGCAAGAGATGTCTACAGCTTGGCCACAGAAACGAATAGAGATTTTAGATTATTATACAAAATACGAAAAAGAAGCTTAGGTCCAGCATCAAAATACTTACATATAATCAACTCCCCAGAGGCTGCTAAAGGAAGGAGGGATTTCGCCCCTCAGTTTGTTGAAGCTGAGGTCTCTGCAAAACAATTGAATGAAAAAGAAGCGATATAATGAGAAGATAGTTTTAACTGACTCACACTGGACACTCTTTGAGTATACTTTGGAGGATTGTACAAACACAGGCTATATCAATGAACCTACAGGTCCAATTCAGAAGTTTAGACATATAGGTCAACTGCCCCGTGCCTATGCTTTCTACTAGACATTCATTTCCAGAGGCATTCATCGCAAAAAATCCATGTTCATCGAGTTGGTCGCACACTGTTAATATACAAAAATTCTGCTATAAATCAAATTTGCTACATGGAAGTTTCAATATGTGTAACTAGAAATGCTACTCATGCACTAAGTTGAATGCATCCCTTGGAATGCAACATAGTATAGTTCAATCGGGGGATTTCGTTTATCTAATAGGACCAAAACTAAAGCAAATCATAATGTACTGAACAGATTTCCTTCATAACATTTTATTCATGAATAAATGGATGACAACTAAATACTAGGGTGATTGGAAAGTAGAATATGATCATGAGTGAATAAAAAATTAAGTGAGGATTTGATAAAAAAAAAAAAGAAGGAAAGAATGAGTCTGCAGTCCAATATAATCCATGGAGAAAGTACAACCTAGTTGAACCTAGAGAAAAGGAAATGGACTATATGATAAGCCAAAGCAGAACCACAGAAATTCGGTTATTTAAAATGTCAGAAAACAAAAAATAAGCGCTGCTGGCTGACGACGACAGAACGGCAAAAAAATGTCTTTAAATGTAGCATTTACAAAATCTTACAGAGGTGAATAAGAAGACTTGACTTGTATAGAGATGCACTTGAAGCCATGCTCTCTTTTGAACTAAGAACGTTATGGCTGACAACTATATGACGGTCAAGCATGATACTCTACTTAAATATTGTGGGGCTGAGATTTGAGAATGTAAACCACTAGAAGGAAAGTTTCCAGACAATCAACCACTAAAAGCCTCCATTCTGCATCAATGCTCTGAAGAAGTTAAGAAAACAAATCAAAGCAAAAGTAAATTAGATGAAATGGGCACCCAAACCAAAGTAAATAAAACTCCATTCTTGTGGTTTCTATTCCCGGTGAAATGAAAACAAAGAGAGAAAAGGTCCATACACTTATGTGCGAAACTGTATATTCTATGGCAGAGGCCACAATCACTAGGAACTCAAATGCCACATCACGATTCACATTTTAGCATTATCAACAGAAAAGATCAAAACACCATTGAATTTAGTAAGGGAGCGTCAAGCCATCTTAAATGGGTTCTTTAACTGCAATCAATGGTCAACCATAAACTAGTATATATTTCACTCATTAAGTGTAAAATTATCTATTCTGCCTGGAATAGGAAAGGGAAAAAGTCATTTTCCACTCACAATATTTTTAAGGTTATCATTTTTGCTAGATAACCAGGTAGCTCTCCTATGAGATTGCAGCTCCTCAGAATCCTATAAGGAAAAAGCACTGATATCGTCACATTGCCAAGATGATTTGGCTCTCTTGCATTAAGTAAACTATTTGAGAAGGAGCAGTGCTCTCACAATGTCGTAATATTTGTACACCTAAGTCGTGGAACTTGGGACTCGGATCCATTGAGGTCACTTATTCTCCTGCATAGCAAAATCAAATAGGAATAGGGAACTCTGTTAGATTGAAACCATATTAAAGAAAGGAGAGATCAGATCAAAATGCCAAACTTCCATACTGACAAGTCGGACAATTTCTCCAAAAGTGCGATCCCGGAGGGAATTGGCCCTTGTAATCCACTTCCTTGAATAACCCTGATGATACAATTCATAGATTGAATTATCGTTGGGGTATATCTATGTAGACCGACTTAAAAGGAGAAGAAGCATTAAGCCTTACAGCATATAGAGATTTGTTAAGTTCTGAATAAAATCAGGTATCTTTCCAGTGAACTGATTATCACTAAGTCGCCTACAGTGCGTTAAACAACAAGATTCATATGAAGAAGAAAGAATAGAAGTATCTAAGTATTAGCAGAGTTTGTGGAAACTGGAAACTAACAGCTCCTGTAATGTCGTCAATTTAGCAAATGTTTTTGGTAGCTCCCCGGTGAAATTATTTGACGTGAGGTGCCTGGAACAAGAAAATACCAATGGTATCACATTGTTAAATTGAACATGAATGCTAATCTCTCAATAGATCACTCCAGTGAAAAAGAATTCCCTTCCCAGATACAAAATCATCAGTGAATAATGACTCAATTAATGATGCAGAAATTTGCATCAAGAGACTCACAGTTGATGTAGCTGGGACAAGTTCCCGAGCTCTGGAGGGACAGCTCCAGAAAGCTGGTTGATCTCGACAACTCTGAGCAGGAGAGAGTTAATATCTCCAACATCAATCAAATTTAACACAGCGAAGAGGCCAAACGCGGGCGGCCGGATGAGCGATCACTTACAATTTCCAAAGTGTGGATATATTCCCCAGCTCCTTGGGGATTGGACCAGTCAACCGGTTTCCAAGCAGAGAACTGCACCCATATCATCGCGTTCCCCCAATCAAGAGAAGACACACTCGCATCTCTATGTTTGTGTGCCGTAGTGTGTGCATGTGTGTGCGTCAGAGAGAGAGAGAGAGAGAGAGAGAGCACATACATGTTGACCAACTTCGTAAAGCCCCATTCTTTAGGAATTGTGCCGCTTAGGTAGTTGCGTGTGACATCACTGTTTACAGAGAGAGATGAAGACGACGATGACCACAAAGGACAAGAAGAGGATCGATGATAATGGAGAAAGGGAGAATAGAGAGGCTTACAAGTTTTGGAGGTAAGGCAATCTGAACAGTCGAGGTGGAAGAGTACCGGGAAGAGACTGCCCCTTGAGAACTCTGTTTTCACAAAGACAAAATGATTTTGGATATAATAATTTTAATAGAATAAATGATCACATATTGTCATGACATTTACCTATCATTTAATGTTTTAGTACAAAATCGAGCAGCCACTTGTGAATATCACTAATTTAAATTGAAACTTTATTACTTTATGGAAAACTTTAAAGATCTCCTTATTGTTGAAAAAGCACTTTTAGCCAATTACCCATAATAAAACTAACTCTATTTTGTTTAGAGGTAAATCATTGTCAAAATTGAAAGTTTGACGAGAAATTGATCACATAACTAGGACATGATAGAAAAAACAAGTGGCGATGTCTCTTATATTCTTTCTCTTCGCATTTCATCTCATCCGTATGATTTTGAATTTCAAAAAAGAGTATAACTATTCAAAACTGTGGATTACTTTCACAGGTAAGTTTCAACGGCAATCCTTGAATTCAGTGGCTTTCGCAGGCCAAATTTCATTTCGATTCCTCAATCCGATGAATTTCTACTTTCTTTGTTGTATTCAATACATTTTGACCTACATATATAGGCCGATCTTTTCGGTGAAATGCTAAAATGGTGCCCAAAATATTGGCTCCGTGTTCGCCACGTCAGCCAGCTAATCTTCTCTCCAATTTAGAGAGAGAGAGAGAGAGAGAGAGAGAGAGAGAGAGAGAGATACATGCTAGTGACATGGCAAACGGTGGTGTTGTCGACGCCGCAGGTGGAAGTGCAGTTGCAGGCGACGTCGTTAGTAGTTTTATCAGGCGGTAATCCATCACTCCATTCCCCTGTTTGACTACACGGATCCACATCGAAATTCCACTTGCTTTTCCCTAATGTCTTTGCTATTTCATTCAACGCAGCCACTGGAAGAGAAGAGAGGTCATCAAGCCGAAGAGACAGCCCAATATTTCATGCGTAACAAACACAAAACGATGTCAGATTCGCCTGCATGCACTTGAGGATGAATGCATGCATGAACATCTTTCTATCCGTTAAGAAAGGAAGCACAAGCAAATACAGCTCGGTGAAGGCGCCAACCAAAAACAGGAGGAACAAGGAACGGTACGAGGAAAGCAATACAAAGATGGGCCGGTATCACCTTCGTCGTCGGGCAGACAAGTGGTGACGGTAGCGAAGTTAGTAGTGCAGAGAAGGACGAGCACTGAGAAGAGAGATCGAGCCAAGAAGAGAGTCACCATCATTCCGAGAGAGAGAGAGAGAGAGAGAGAGAGAGAGATGATTGTTAAGTGAGTGGCCTAGTTTCATGCATTTATGTAGGAAAAGAGGAAGGGTGAAAAAGACTTTTCGCTCTTGTATGTCTACAGAGGAGGAGCAAGAGTGATGTGCGAAAGCAAGAGAGACGACCCAAAGTCTTCCCCTTATAGATATTTATATGGGAAGAAATGTCATAAATGATCACCAACATTAATTAATTTGTTTAATATACTCCCTAAAATTTATTCCAGTGTGCAATGCCGTTAAGTTTAGCCCGTGAACTGTATGAAAATGTTCAATATTATCATTCAATCAATTCAAGTTTAGAGATTATATTGAACAAATTATAAGTTCATTGACTATATTAAATATTATGGTAAAGTTTATGGATTATACTGAATAAATTGAAAGTTCAAGGGTTATATTACATATCATTTTGGTCCCAAGCTCAACCAAGACAGAGAGATGATTGTTAAGTGAGTGGTCCAACTTTATGCATGTGTCACGGCCCAAAAGTCGATCGGCCCGTGACACATGTATGTAGGAAAAGAGGGAGGGCAAACAAAGACTCTTTGCTCTCATAAATTTGCATGGGAGAGCGAGAGTGATGTGTGAAAGCGAGAGAGACAACCCCAAGTCTTCCCCTTATAGATATTTATTTAGGGAGAAATGTCATAAATGGTTCCTAAATCTTTGTTTAATGTGTAATGTAGTCTATTTACTTTTGATTTGTTCAATATAATCTCTAAAATTTAGTCTAGTATGTAATGTCTTTCAATTTAGCTAACGAACTCTATGGAAATGTTCAATATTGTCCTTTCATCAATTCAAGTGCAGGAACAACATTGAACATTTTATATAGTTTAGGGAATAAATTGAATCAGTATAAAAAATTTAGAGATTACATTGAACAAATTTTACGTTCATAAACTATATTAAACATTATGGTAAAATTCAGGGACTACATCATTGATTCATAAGTATTTTTGCCCGCCATTAATTTATAACGGTTTTATAATGTTTTCTAAAGTGGTCAGAGCAGATCTCTCAATTAGACAACTAAGAAAATAGTCAAATCTCAATCACCTCTTTTTTTTATCTTCTAATTAAAGATAAAAGCCCTAATTAGTCAACTAGATTGTTAGAGATATATTTAAATTATTACGTGATTGTACATTATTATGTGGTTATGTATATTTTCTTTGATTGGTCTTAATATGTTACTATAGATAGCAATTATATTAAGCCTATTAAATAGGCTCATGTACTCTTTATTTGATGTTGTACATAATATTACATTTTTCAGTCACTTCTCAACTTGGACTAAAAAAAATCAAACTCCTCGAAAGTAGAACCTAGTCAGTTTACTTGCCTAGCCACTTGAAACGTTATTAGTGATGTCGCTTCCTTAATGGTGATTCGATGTTTGACATTTTAATTACTGATTTTTTGGTCGAAAACCTTTTAATTACACCTTTTATTACCATTGGCACGGTGATTTTTGAATTCGACAAGGGCTGCCCAGTCAACCATGCAACGAGGGGATCAGCTTTGATCAATGGTAATTTTCTACGACAAGAAACATGCATGCATGCGTGATGACTGGAGTCTCCAAAGACAATTATTTGTTCCTGCAACACTGAGAACCCGACCTCCATGATTTGGCAATTTGCTTTTGTGTTTGTACTCTTTAAGGTAGAATTTATGCTATTGAGCTTCTTTGAATTTTCCGTGTCCCTATATTTTTCTTGTGATAGGAAACTTTCCACATGGTTGTTTCATCGTATTCACAAGAAATGTTGGTTTTTCATATCTGGACGATGGTTCCATTAATGTCTTCACACATTACACTATGAATGTATCAGTGCATGCATTAATGCAGTTGAGAGTTGATTTAAATGTCAATGAGAGTAAGTGCTGGTTGTATCGAAGATGTTCATTCAACTGGCGAATGTGTCAAATGTGGGAAAATTATCATATTAGGCAGGTAGAATATGATTTTTAGCATATTATTATGTGATTCCGTTTATTATTATGTGTTTATGTATATTTTCTTTGATTGGTCTTATTTTGTTACTTTAGATAGTTATTATATTAAGCCTATTGAATAGGTTCATACACTCTTTATTTGATGTTGTACAGAATATTGCATTTTTCAGTCACTATAATTCTCAACTTGGATGAAAAAAATCAAACTCCTCCACAGTAGAACCTAGTCAGTTTACTTGTCTAACCACTTGAAGTGCTATTAGTAGACCACACTATGTCATCGCTTCCTTAAAGGTGATTCGATGTTTGACCTTTTAATTACTATTTTTTGGTCGAAAACCTTTTAATTACTGTTGGCGTGGTGATTTTTTAACTCAACAAGAACTACCAGTCAACCAAGCAACGAGGGGACCATCATTGACCGATGGTAATATTCTACGACGAAAAACATGCATGCATGCATTGATGACTGAAGTCTCCGGAGAAAATTATTCATTCCTAGCAATACTGAGAACCCGACCTCCATGATTTGGCAATTTACTTTTGCGTTCATACTCTATAAGGTGGAATTTATGCTTTGAGCTTCTTTGAATTTTCCATGTCCCTCTTTTTTTCTTGTGATAGGAAACTTTCCACACGGACGTTTCATTGTGTTCACAAGAAATGTCGGTCTTTCACATTTGCATGATGGTTTCATTAATGTCTTCACACATTACACTATGAACGTATCAATACAATGTAGCTAAGAGTTGATTTAGATGCCAATGAGAGTAAGTGTTGGTTGGGTCAAAGATCTTCATCAACTGGTGAATGTGTCAAATGCAGGAAAATTATCATATTAGGTAGGTAGAATATGATTTTCAGCATATAAATGATATGAGTCAAAGCATCTAAAGTGACTCATCTTAAATTTTGAGATGGCCGACATGTATTTAAATTCTCTATTCCTTTATTATACTCCAGCTCGATTTACATGTTCCTAGTCTTGATCTTTTCTAATTTATTTTCATCTTAAATGCACCTGTCATCATTTAATCACACACATTAAATGGCAATGCGACTAGATGAGGTCCGCCACTTTTTTTAGCGAAAATTACAAAAATAGTCCTAAATATTTCACATTTGTTCTAATTCAATTAATCTAGCCGGTTTTGGTTGGTTAGCATCGGCCGTCTAGCTAATTCGACGTGAACAATTTTTAAATGATATATTATTTTTTTTCAAAATTTTTTACTTATTTCTTCTTTTCTTTTTCCTTTTTTTCTTTCTCTTTTTTTCCCCTTCTTCCTTCTTCCTTCTTCCTTCTTCCTCTGGCCGGTAAGCTCGCTCCCACTAGCCACCGGCGAGGGAATCGAGGCCGTAGTTGGGTCGGTGTCACGCATAGGTGTAAGTGGAAGTTAACGATGGTAGTGCCTCTGGGTTCAGTTTTTAGCGATGTTGACTGCATTGTTCTTGTCATAATTTGCTCTGCGGTCTTAAGCGTGTGATGCTCAACTGTTGCTAGGGGTGATCGGATCCAGGGTGGGTAGGTTCTAGATCTGGACAATGTACCTGATCCTGTTATAACTGGTTCCCCTTTTTTGGACCATGTACCCGACTCTGTTTGCATTGGATCCCGTACCTGACCCACCCTGTTTTTCTGGTTCGATTTCACGATTAACCATGTTTATATTGGAACCTGTTTTGCAACCGCTCATCTATATGACTTTGAATTTTATTTTAATACGCGAGAAAAGAACATAATTCTTCTAATTCATATTGAAATATTAAGCGTAATTAATAAGTAAATTTCTACCTCATTTCATATGTATTAAAAAAACTCTAGGTGGTTTACCTGAAATTAGGTCGTGATAGTTCGGCGAATCCACTGGTTTTTTTTTGGGATTGCTCGGCAGGGGGCCTTCTTCGTTCTTTGGAAAAAAGAAACCCAAAAAAAAAGGGAGGAAAAGCTTGATAGTAGGTCAATGTCAGGAGGCAGAGGAGACGTGGGCAGCGTAGAGAGGGGTGTGAGGGAGACGCGACAAGCCAGCAGGGAAAAAAAAAAAGAAGAAACAGAACAGTGCACTGTTCATCTTCTTCACGGGCTCCCTCCCCACGCCATAGCCGCCGACCGCTGCGCCTGCGTCGCCGCGGCCGCACCATCGCACCACCGCCGGAGCCCCCTCACCCTCGAGCTCGCACCGCCACTCGTCGCCCCTGCTGTGGCCGCGACGACCCAACACCTCTGACCGCCCGAAGCTCCGTTGCCGTTGCCCTTGCCCCTGTGAAGCCGCCACTGCACCAGCACCGCCGCTTGGCTCCTCGTGACACCAGCAACCAGTGAAGCCGCAAGGTCGACAAGAAGGCGTACAACCCGGTTCTCAAACCGGTTCCCTAACCGGTCCGGTCGATCCGGTTCCCGGGTGGGTAATCCCTCGGAAACGGTTCCCGGACCGGTTCAAACCGGTTCTGACTTTTGGGAACCGGTTTCCGGACCGGTTTCAACATGAACCGGTTCCCGACACTGCTTTCCAGGTGGGCCGGTCCAGGAACCGGGTTTACCCGGTCCGGTTGCACACCCCTAACTGTTGCCACCAGATGAAAGTAAGCGAGAATAACTCAGCCCTTTCCTTTAATGGATGTCTAAGTTTTTCTTTTTGACCCTCTGTGTTTGGGATAATTGCTCTGTGTGTTCTGATCGTGAATCTCTTTCTTGCTCCTCTGTCGAGGGATGACAAGTTAGTCATTATTAATTCCCGCCCCCGCCTCTCAAATCTCAGGGTGGGTAAATGAGCCCCTTGAGGCTTTAACTTGTTTTATTATATTTTTTTACATTAACCTATGACTGCTTTTGGCATTGACTTAAGAATACAGAACCATTGATGGAGTGAAGCACTGTGCTGATGAGGTAGTAATCCATCCGAAAAAAATATTGACAAGTTTCTGCACAAACTTTTCATGTGGGTATAGTATTGTCTTTTATCATTTCTTAAAGATGGGATAGATGAAGTCGGCCGATCACCATCCATACTAAAAGAGATAAAAACTCAAAAATTTTCTAAGAACAGTTCTTGAGTAGCAACATATAACGGGTCGGGTTCGTGAACAAAACAAATCCAAAAGCAAGAATGTCCCTCTTAGCACATATTGCCATTCAAACAATGAAAAGCTTCCATAATAGATTCCCTCCGTTGCGTCGGCAAGCATACACATCGTTATATTTTAAAGAGGAAATGTTGCAACATGCTCTCTGTTTCAATAACAATATTAAAAAAGAAAAAACCCATGTATACAACCATCAAACAACAAACCATCGTCATTTGGCTTTCCAAGTACTTAGTTCACAATACACAATCACTGCACCGCATAAAAGTCCCCATTTCCTTTGTAGTATCAATACCTTCAGTTTCAAATGTAATCCACTGAATGGATTACCAAATAAAGCCCAGTTCTTTCCAGAACTAATTAACTCAGAACGCTGCAGACCATTTCTTATTCTATGCTCTGGCAGTAATCAGTATCCAGAGGTATCGGATAGAGATCAACAGCAGATGGTAAAGAAGTGATTACAGTGCCCGATCCTTCAGTGAACATACTGTCGGTGATACTTTCACCAACTGCCTGATCTTTGTCACCTTCAAAATGCTTCCTTATGTCCTCAATTTTCTTCTCAGCCCTGATGGCGCCGTCAGAGTCCAGCACTGGAACAGCAACCTTGCCTTCAAGCATGCTAACCACAGACGATATCACCGGCCTGGGTGTTGGAGTCACATCGGTACACAGCAGAGCTACCTTTATCATCACCAACGCCTTCTCTTTGTCAAAATGAGAACCGAGCCTCGCATCAACTACATCTATCAAATTTCCTGTCTTCTTCAACTCGTGCCTAGAAACAGAAATGGAAAGTGAGATTTCTTCCTCAAATTTCAGGGATCATTAGCAGAATACAGGAAGAAGAAAATATATCCTGTCCCTCGATAATTCCATCACAAATGCAGTAGATGAACACCTGATAGGTTTTCATCTTCATTATAGGGTATAAACAGAAGAAAAGAACCGAATGAGTCAATACAGATGAAACATGATCTTTTTCGCATATTTAGACAAAAAGTTATTAACCTGCAGCATTAGTTGATCTCTTAATAACGGTTATCCGGTTGCGAAAAAAATTACCAGACTGCTTTATAATCACCAGCACTTACTGAGTATTACCAGCACGAATAATTTGTCAGTTTGTCATTACATGAAATGGTAGAATCATCCATCAATTGTTTACACCAATCATTGCATTTTACTCACAATTCCAGTTTAACAAGAATTACTTGACTACGAAAATTAGGTGAAAATTAGATTTAACGGGTACTAGCGATAATAATTTTCGCTAATGATTGGCTTGCTCAAAGCAAAATAAAATCTAAGGACTTAATTATATGAATGTGGAAAAAGTTAAATCTAAATCGTAAGTAAATGAATATTTGGGTCAAGATGCAGTCCTGAAAACTTTTTGATTCAACAGTAATTGTCAAAACTCAAAAGTACTCAAAGGACTTGTTTGGCCCTAATGAACTACAGGGAGAATGAATGTCACCCTTAAAACTATAAACACCAAAATTGAACTACCCCAAAGCTTAATGACCCAGTTTCAAGGAATAGAATTGTCTTCAATCCAAAATCTACATGATTCCTCTGGTCAGGAGGCAGCCCATCGTTTTGAGTTTGAATGTGTTACTGGGTAGGTTCCAGTTTCGATTTGTTAGAACCAGACTAATCCGTGGCCACCCCCAATCTCAAGTCGCACGTCTTGAGCATGAACACCGTAGACTGGTTATTGCAAGGACTACTTTCTCCTTTTAAATTCAGTGTAGACCAAGATAATAAGAAGAGTTGGATTATTCTGAAATGACAAATGCACTTAATGGCACGTGCAATTCGTTATAAATAACTGCGACGCTCCTCTGTAACCACTAGAAGTGCATAAGAGAAGTTATACACTATGCTCACGGTTCCATCTTTCCACCTGCACAAACAGAGATTCTAAAAACGGATATGATCCTAATTGAAAGCTTTTGAGTGCTAGAGTCAAATTCCCAATCAAGTAGATGAAAGCATTTGTCCTTTTTTTGGTAACTAATGTTGTACCAGCCACTAACGACTTCTAAGGCAACAACACCAAAGCTATAGATGTCGACTTTGTTAGTGAGGTAACCACGCATTGCGTACTCTGGTGCCATATATCCACTTCACAACAAGAAAAGAGCTTTCATGTGCGACAAGGCAAATGTCTTAGATAGCACATACTTAATTTTCCTAAAATTCAAAAGAAAGAGATATTCCCAAATGTGACACTATGGTCTCATGAGAAGAGGAAACAAACAAGTGCATCCAAGTGAATCTTAAAAAATTTCTAATAAAATTTACCGAAAATATTTTGAAAAGAAAAAGACCATTGTTGTTCCATATAATTGTCAAAGTACATACATGAGTTTATAACTCGGAAAGAGGCACTCCGACCCAAAAAAGAGCTGGAAACAGGCTGAGCCAATGTCTGTGAATACGTGAGCAGCAGCCGCAGGAGGGTTTCTAAAGCGAAAGCCTTGAAGCAGAAAAGCTTCTTGTTGTCATTGTTGTTGCTGTTCCAATAGACAGCCTTTCACTTCCTCGCTAGCTTTCTAACCCTTGCGATACATGTGCTTGCTTTGTATATTTTGGTATTATTTTTTCTTTAAATTCACTTGTAAGTGCATCATCTATGTTGATGTCATGTGACACATTTATTAAAATTGTGTTTTTCATACAAAGGAGTATATATAGATAATTTATAATGAAATTTTTAACATTAAGTAGTTGTTGTTCATTAAATTGTTTTGCATTGAATTGATTGCCATTGGGAAAACATAATAAAAAAAAAATAAATTACGTATCAATATAGTTCGTTAAAATGTATTGCATTATAATTGCATCATAATAATTTCATAAGCTTTTGGTTTGAGGGGACACATTAGGTAGGGCACACTAAATTACCTTATGAAATGTTTATCTTGAATTGTTCCTAATGTAGTAAAAGGATCGTGTAGGATATTATCAATCTTTTGAGTAAAATCTAGCGTAGGAGGATATGAATTTTCCAGAATTATATTAGATTATATAATTTAATTGAGAAAACTGAACTTAATTCATGTTGCAGTTCTTGTTTTGACTGAATTCAGGTTAGAGTTAGTAGAATGAACTTACAGTTCTATTTTTTCCTAATTAATCACATTTTTTCATAAACAAGTTGAATTTTCTCACATATTCATGGAGATGTCTGAACCTTGTGAACATGCTTATTATATTTTTCCATGTGTATACATCAGAAACATGGGCGAACTCTAATGCCCATAATACTAAGTTATTTTAAATAACAATTACATAGTCGATATCAGAGTATCATTACTTAATGGTAGAGTATGTGACATAATTAACATTTTTTTCCCTAATTAACGTGAAGAGTGGTGGGAGAAGCATAAAGCTTTGTGGTTAAGCCACATTTGTTGAGCATCATGCTTTGGGATGATGTGAATCCACCACAAACCTCCATTCAACTCAATTTTTTTAAAATCAAACTAAACGTCTCTATTCCATGCTATTGTGTTGCCACCGGCTCCTAATCAGGTGAATAGGAAAATAAAGCAAAAAACTTACTAAGTTCCAGCAATCCTGGTGCTAATATGTGTGTTGTCCTCCTCATCAAGCTTTGCTAAACCAAAATCTGATATTTTAGGGTTGAGATCCTTATCCAAGTAAAACTATCACGCCCGAACCTCGAGCGCCAACATCCCACCATGGTCATGCAAATGCGACATTCCCAGGTACTGTCACCAACCCCATTCATGATTTATTGCACAGGCGGAACGTATTATAAAAACCCCTGACAATGAAATACGGGATAGAAAAGCAGGAAGCAAAACCACAACATAACACTTTCATAATTCAACAAAATTACAAACAGAGGTCTACGGCCAAAAGTCTACAAAAGACTGGCTCTTAAAAAGGAATTGTCCTACGACCTACAAGTCGGACACGTTCTCCAATCCTTATGACTTCACCTCTGCAACTCTTCAAAGTCAACCAAAGCTATCTAGCCGCTTCGTTCACCAGGGACCTGAAATTGTAATCCCAAAACCGGGATGAGACAATGTCTCAGCAAGTTCAACCTCCTAAACCCCTATTAGAAAGAAAATACACCCAAGGGTGGCCTAACCACATCACACACAAAACTTACCTCGCCTTAGTTCCTTCCTGCAGGTTAGCACAGTTCATATCACTCAATCATATGTAGTAATAAAAACTTAAACAACCGGAATGCATTCACTTTCATATAACCAACAACCGCGAGGGTCCTGATTATAAGACTAAATCATTATGACACGTCCCATTCCATGCTACACAATTCCGTCCATAATCCGACACATCAACAACACTCAACATGCATTCCAATTGTTATTCACTGCCACACAAGGGCATAGCCTACTCACAGTTCGGCTATCTACTGGCATATAGCCAGGCATCGCCTTCCCACCTTGGAGCGCGGCTTCGTCAGTACGTCGACGGCATTCCCGAATGAGCATGGGCCCAGAATCTACTGCGACTCGCAACCACCGCGTGGGCATCCCATATAGTGGCAAGTCCGGCTCAATAGCCTAGGACGATTCCTCTTAATTAACACACAGCCAAATCATACTCGGCCCCAGGACACTTTGTATTTCACTCAACGCTTCCACTTAAAATAGTGATCCCGGCCATTTTTCTTCATATTAAAAATATTCTAGAAATTACTCACGTGTGTGGGGGCACGCTAATTTCGAACCAGAAAGCCAATATCTCACTTTTTCAAACCCCACTATTTAATATAATATTGAAAATCTAATTTTTGCATTAAAACCCGACACTTGGCTTTTTATGAATAAAATCCATATTTATTACAATCAACACTCATTTGCCACATCCATTCATCAAATTCAAATCCTAAATGCACAGCAACAATCAACACGAAATTCTGAGAATTTAGGGTTTCAAAATAATTTTCGAAATTTATTAAATAATTAAATTTATTTTGAAAATTAATTAAATAATAATATCCATATTTTTCACAATACACACTCAATTTATAATATCCAATCATCAATTTCAAAATCTAACTACACAGCAACGACTGGCATGAAATTCTGAGAATTTAGGATCCTGACAAATTTTTTGGAATTTAATAAATAATTAAATTTATTTCGAAAATTAATTAAATAATAATATTTTAATAATTTTGAATAATAATATATTATTAAATTATTTAATAATTTCGAAATATTTAAATAACTCAAAAGTAAATTCTTTTATGTCAAATCAAGGCTTATTCTAAATAAACCTACTTACCCTTAATTAAGCACACTTTAAATTAAAACACCACATTAATCTAATCTATTCTTAAATAACCTAAACTAACAACCTAATAATACTTAACATAAACTAAACCTCCCTAAGCATAATTAATCCTCTAAGCGAGGTTTAGTGAGCTAAACTCACCCGATTAACAAACTGAGCGAACCAAAACGACGAGGACGATGCGAGGATCAACTTTCCTCAAGGCGGGCCGAGCATCTGGACTCGGGAAGGTGGCCAAAACGGGCCAAACACTCGCTGCCATACCCATTTTCCGCAACCCTCTATTCGCGACCGGTTGAGGCGGATCCGGGGTTGAGATGGCAAGGCAAGGCCGGCGGAGGGCAAGTGGGGCTCCGGTGAGTCGAGGTGGTGGCGTACGGTGGTTGAAGGGAGCTCCGACGGCTCCTGCACGAGCTGAACAGCAGCTTGGGACGACGAGCTGGGCGAGAAGACCACCAAGACGTGACTCTGGCGACGGCAAGCAGAGCATGGGCGGCGAGCAGCTTCTCCGACGGTGCTGCAACCTTCGCTGGTCTTCAATCGGTCGAGCGAGCGGGCGAGGCGCGCGGACAGCACGGAGTGGTGGCGGTGACAAACAAACGGCGAGGCTCCAGCTGGTGGCATGCGACAGCCATGGCTACTCAGTTCCTTCCTCCATTTTCTGGTCTTCGCATAGCAGAGATGGAGGGGAAAACCAACGGGAGAGGGAGAGGAAGGAGAGAGAAGAAGGAGAGAGAGAGAGAGATGGGACCATTCCCTTTACTTTTTCTTTTTTTTCTTTAATCCAACAAAAATGGCCCACCATATGACCTTATGGATGATGTCACACTCCACTATCTCCCACAACCTTATTCCAATGGTTGCAATTCCATTTTCCGCCGGGGTATAAAATCTTGTACAACAAATTCTTCAATTCCACTTGATTCTCTTCCAATTGAATCAAATTGAAGTCCATAAAATTAATCTAATGTCACCACACTTCAATTCACATTTTCACTTGTCCATAAAACCAACTTAAGTCTTAAAAGCATGACCAAGGACGGGCCTACTAATTCCTCGAACCAAATTAGCCATTCTCTAATTTAATTCGCTAAAAAATTCTAACTACATGAAAAATCTTCTAAAGATGAGTTAATATTCCTAAAATGATTTGTAACACACCAGACTTCCAATTTCTAAATTCGATCTCAATTTCACGGTTAATTTCACTTTGGCACGATACTAGCGCGACCCAACCTACCGGGTAGCCTTTAGAAATTTTCATGCATTTGACCTATGGTTGATCATCTCAAGCCACAATGTACATCTTTGAAACATTTGCGACTTTCGGTTGTCGAGGTAATTTCAAGGTTTCAAATACGAACACAGGGTATCCAATCGACGAAAAGTCGGTCCGGTCCAAAGGCCGATCGACAAGAATTGTGTGATCCGGTGGAATCACCCACACCCGATCACATGCCTCGTCGAGTCGACCTATCTCCGATCTCTAATCGATTTTTAATTGTGCCGCAATGACCCTTGTAGATTAGCTCGGTCGAAAGATCGCTTCTTGATCATATTCTCGAGTTTGATGCATTAGAATTTCTTAACGGCTTCACCTGATAGACTAGTTTTCACATGAGGAGCCGACTCAATGAAAAGAATTATATACGTGCCAATGAAATGCCTGTCTCAATTTATTGAAAGTAGAATTGGAAAATCGGGATGTCACAAAAACATTAGTAGATTTGATGTCTCTATGTACAATCTTCAGCCTTGATTCTTCATGAAGATATGCCAAGCCCTTGGCAATACCCACACATATCTTGTGTCTTGTCGACCAATCCAACTTTAACGAAATTCTTTAGAACCTTCAATTGCATCAGAAGACATCAAAACCGCTTTACCACCATGTCATTAACTCAAGTCAGTGAAACACAATGTCATATATATTTACCAAATAAAGCCCGAGCAAGACTGTTATTCTCCATGTACTCGTAAACCGGCAAAAGTTGATTTCCTTCAACGCAGCATCGATAGAGTTTCACAAGATGAGGATGTTGAAAAGCAGAAATCATCCCAATCTCGTCACAAACTCATGATTTCCTTGCTTGGATTTGGATGAAAGCGCTTAATTGCAATAGTGGTGCCATTTGAGAGATGACCCCGCAATTGAATTTTGGCATTGATCTATGCTTTGTGAAAATGTAGTTACAATGAATGCCTGCTTTCTGAGATCATTTTTGTTGGGAATTGGGGGAATTTTGTTCACCGATTTTCCAGCATACCATACGTAACCAAAACCACCTTCTCCAATCTTATTGGCATCATCAAAATTGTTTGTGGCAACTTTAATCTATCGCAAGGTAAATGAACCATTTTGCAACCCTAGACCCTTCAAGTCTGCACCATGTTTTGGAACTTCTAAGAATTTGAAATAATCAACAGCTAAAGTATGAAATCCACTATCTAACAAAGACATGGCAATTCATTCTCAATGTACCAGAAAACCTTTATATGACGTTTGGTCCGAGCAAGTTCAAGATCGAATATCTTAGCATCCAGAAATTTATTCTATGAAAGTCGGCATCCGTTGGCGTATGTCCTTTGCAAAGTAAAATGAGAATGTCTTCAGGGTATTTAAGGAAAAGAAACAGCATAGAAAAAACCCACTTCAGAAGCGTAAGGCAAGTTTCGTATGTTTCAATGTCTCGTATATGTGAAGTTCTGGCATTTATTTTTGACGTCTTGAAACACAGACTTAGCGCGCACGTGTGCGCACAGTCGATTGTGCCCCCAAAGAGACCCAATTTATATATACACACAATTCAGAGAAATAATCTATCACTCTCCCTATAACTATCTATCCCTTTTTTGAGTGAATTAAATGGTCGACACTTTAGCTCTATTAAGACTTAATATTAATATTTTTTCTTTTTGTGCCAAATGGAATTCCCAAATGAATGCACAAATTTCATGCATCGACTTTTTACAAGGGAACCGGGTAATTTAGCTGGAATATTAATGATGCATTGTGATTACCCCTCTCCCAACCATGAAAGGTAAGAAGAAGAATCATGCACGAACAGTTTAATAGGACAACTGTGTAATTAGCTGAAACATAAATGATGCAATGTGATTACCCCTCTCCGCCAACAGAATACGGAAGGGGGAATATGTATTCAGAGTGCATAACATTCTCAAATTTCTTGACAGATGTATGTGAACTAAATAACAGACTCCAGCCTCCAGGAAAGCAACTACCTTATGCCATTTTATCTTCATGTCCAAGACATCCTTTTCACCAAAGGATAACCAGGATAAGGAAAACTATAAAAACTATAGCAGCCACAATTCCAACCACTATGCCAGCAGATATGCCAGTCGACTCTGGTGGGTAGGCCGACTCTGGTGGCCAGAGTGGGCTGGGCACCCGCCGCCCAACCAACCGGGCGGGGCGGCTGGCCAGCCCACTCTCGACTGGCCCTCCCTAATCTGGTGGCTGACGCTAGTAGTCTGGCTGACGCTGGTGGGCTGGCCGACGCTAGTGTGGTTGGAAAGCCTGCAGTGAAGAAAAAACACATAAATATTTACCCAAAACTATTCGGTTGGGTAGACATAAATGCAGAAAAATATTTGTAGCTTCTTGGTTAACGAGGTTATCGTTTTATATTTTGAATAGAGGATTTGTTGGAAAGTCCAACGCAAAAGGGTAAGCTAATAGATGGAGGAGACCACATGAATATAAAGAGTATTTAGGCCCATTGTTGAGCTGTATGTCAAATTTTTTACTACGCACATTCACATGGAGTTTTGACCATGCACATTCGCGAAAGGGATAGCATTGACTATGATACCATGTTAGAAAGTTCAACCTAAAAGTTTAAGTTAATAGGTAGAGTAGACTATATGAACATATAGAGCATTTATGATCCATTGTCAATCGATATGGGATAACGCTTTAAGAGGATTAGAGATACACAGAGAAAACATGCTCAGATAGAAAGAAGCCAAAGCAAACCATAGCCAATTTTCACCTCTTAAGAGAAAAATAATAGATCCTAGTCAGCTACCGGGGAAATTGATCTGATCCATAGTAACAGATGCCAATGATCTATATCCAACAGTGGGCATTTGCAACCAAACCAAGTAACTGTATAGCCTATTGATGACTTCCGGTGCAAGACAAAACAAGGGTATTTTTTCTAATATGAATACTAGTAACTTTCTCAACGGAGAAGCTCCAAGTGAAACAAGGAAGTGTCCGTCTACATACCAGGATAGACGGCGATAGCAGATATAAGAGGGCCATAGACTCCTCCCGTAGGTATAGCATTGGTTCCTTTCCCAGCCCAATAGAAGCGTATCTTCAGAGTGCCTTCAGTCACTGTCACAGTAAAAGTTTTCATGACTGGCTTTCCAACTCCACCTGCTTCAATCTTAATGTTGAAATCTTCCCACACCAATTTCCCCTGAAATAATGTTTAATCTGATTTAGATTAAGTGTCTCCACATTGAACAAGGTGAAACTTTCAGTCTCAATAGAATGTAGAAATTGTGATCAGACCATGATTTGCAAATACAAGATATATAGATAAACTTCCCAACCATAACATATTGAACGCTTTATACACTTCACATGTTAGATGTGAAGTAGCACTACGTAATGCCCAAAATTTACCTGTATATAAACATTAAAAGCTCGCCTTCCAAGGCTTGTATAACTTTCGTTGCCCGTGAAAATATCTCCGCAAAATGAAGGTTTACATCATAGGTCCATTCATCAGACAAAAACCATAATAAGTTAGAGAGACAGCGGAACATCGTGCCCTCTTGTAAACCATAGTGGACTACATATTTATCTATAGGCCGATTGTCATCAAGGAAGTGACCAGTGCTACTGTAGGCCCAGTTATCTCCGCTCAGGAAGAATCTTGGAGCGGTAGGCGCCTCTGTATCATTGCTGTATAAGTTGCGACCTGTTGTTACTTTGCTCCCACCGCAATTTATGAAGAGGTTATACCGATCTGGATGAGGTAAAGAAACAGCCACAAAGACAAAAAAAGTTTTCCTCTTTTTCTTAGTGTGGGATGGACTTTCCAGACACATTAAATGAACTTGCATTCCCTAACTGGAAAATCACATAGAAACTCCCAAGTTTATGAGCAACAAACTATTTCATGGAGGCGGCTTTTAAAATTTCTAGAGCAATTGTGCATTAACCATCAAAGATTGATACAATAGCCAAGAAGAGAGTTGATAAGGAGACAAATTTGATGCAAAAATACACAGAGTATGATGCAAAGATCGGGATCCGATGATAATGATAGGATATACAGTAGATCAACTTACTTTTTGACAACGCTGACTTTTTAAACATGAGACAAGTCCACTTCGGGCAAGTATAAGAGGTTCGAGCAAGTCAGTAAAGATTTTAAAGTTATAATCATCATCATTCTAAATAAAGTTCCATCGTTCGTACATAAATAATTAAATTGCAGGTCCTTGAAAACCAAGTCTCTTGGTGAAAAATTTAATCTTAAACATACGCAATGTCAACCACCGAGCTTGCGAACAAGTTGCTGTAGAGAAAGACAAAATCAACATTCAGTAGAGAAAAGGAAATTTTACACACAGGATTATAAGTTACTCAAAACTGCACCCTTGAGGGGAGACATGGACTTAGACTGAAGGATATAGTACATACATAGATCGATTTTGACATCCTGAGCCACCAGCATTGAAGGAGTTGTATGATAAATCACTACACAGAGAAATAGTAAGCCGTTTCCAAAATGTCATCAATTTCAAGAATACACTAAAAGTCATTCCCATCAGATAATTATTATGCACAAAAATGTAGATCAGTTGCAAAATATGGACAGGCAGGGCAAGTTGAAAGGCGAAAAAAGTGACAAGCTGATGAAAGTAATGTTTAATCTGTATTGAAGATATCCAATCTTAAATATTCAAAGGAGAAAGACTAATTGGAGCGAACATAGACTATAGAACTAGTTGGAGTGCATATATACATTTTTACACAGCACAGTATGACAGACATGTTGTATAAGGCAAAGAGGCAAAAATAAAACTGAGATTCCAACAATTACTAAGTCGGATCTTCCTATTAGAAAATATCCAGACCACCATTTAAATGTTTAAACTACCTCCGAAGAGCTTCATTCTTACGCTCTTAAGATAATAATAACTTTCTCCTAGGTACACTCATTTTAGTTGTAGAGTTTCTCAAATACACAAACCCATAAACATTGTTATCAGCAAGAAATAGCACAAGCAACTAATCAAATTATGCAGGAGATGCATTAGACAAACTTTCAAAGAGGATTTATAGGATATTAAATTTTTCCAAATGTTATTTCTATCATTCCAAGAGGTTTCAAAATTATCTAGAGCTGAGAAGGGCTTTTTGTATAGAAGAAAGTGGGGCTAACTTGACAAGAAAATCCACTTAATATTCTTTTATGTATAATCTACAAATCAGCCTCCTGTCTTGCATATAACTTTCCAAATAACAGATCCCAACAAGGAGAAAGGTACTCATGATGTTTCCCTTTACTCCATAGGCTGCAAACCATAAAGATGCAAGATGGGAATGCACAATAGCTTACTACAGTGCAAGACTAGCCAGATAGAACTAGAAGAAAATTGGTGATTAAGCAAGACATTTCTTCAGGCTGCAAAGCTTACACATTTTCTGCTTTCTCCAGGATTCAATCAGGAACTGCTCCAGTCAATTGGTTTCCGGTCAGATAGCTAAACAAAATCATTTAATTGAGTCAGTTCCTCATGTATTTTACCCACTCAAACCGAAAAATTTTAGAGTTACACCTTGAACATGCATTATTTTCGCAGATTAAAAGCATTAATTTTTAGTGGTGTAGAAAAAAATCAGTCAATGCATAATATCAATATGGAGCTTTCAGCGAGATGAAAGATAAATGAAGTCAATGACAGAGGAAAAACTTGGTCCTTGTCAAACCTGGAGTGCGTGAAGAAAAATTAGCATAACACTAGTACACAAAGCTGAACATGGTGAAGGATACTGGCGTACTAGCTTATTAACCATTTCCTCGCAATAATGTTCATGTACTTCTAAGGCATAAAATAAATAATTAGGGAAGATGTGCCAATGTCATACAATCAATCGTTGGGCAGAAAGATAGAAAGATGTGCCATTATTAAACAGTCCAAGAAGCTTGGGAATACAGTTTCTCATCACTTTCCAGACTAGGGACAAGACATCAAGGTCTTATCTGCAGACCTTCTAAATAGAGGATAAGAACTGCACTCACCAAACAATCTAGGACCATTGTTGTGGAAAGAACCAGATAGAGAGTCTAAGGACTTTCACTATCTTTAATCTCCCATACATCAAAAAACAGGCGCACTGGACATGCATTAAGTACACACACGTACAACTATCAAATGCTTAAGTAACACTGATCCAATTAACTCTTCCAGCATAAACAAGTGACACTACTGAAACTTGTGAATTGTGTTCCTTAAGGAACAGAATATCATTAATCTATGTCTGCTCCAAGACTAGAGTCCCACCAAAATAATTAGTTGATAATAATCACAAATTCAGAACCCAAATCATTGTAAGATATGGATGGTGATATAACAAGCATTCAAGATAACAGGTTCAAGGGTTATAAATGGGACCTGTTATCGTGGTCTAAGTTCAATTGATAGCTCAACTACTTTACAGTAAGAGTTGCCTATAGCTTGGCCAACGGAACAATTTGAGATTTTAGATTCTTATACAAAATAAGAAAAAGAAGCCTAGGTTCAGCATCAAAGTACTTACATATTATCTACTGCTACCAGGTTGCTGAAGGAGTTGGGGATTTTGCCACTCAGTCTGTTGAAGCTGAGGTCTCTACAAAACAATTGAATGGAAAGGAGACGAATATAATGAGAAGATAGTTTTCACCAACTCTCACTGGACACTCTTAGTATACTTTGGAGGATTGTACAAACACAGACGGCATCAATGAACCTGCAAGTCCAGTTCAGATGTTTAGACATACAGGTGCCTATGCTTTATAGTAGACAATCATTTCCAGAGGCATTCATCGCACAAAATCAATGTTCATCAAGTTGGTCACACGCTGTAAATATGCAAAAATTCTGCCGTAAATCAGATTTACGACCTGGAAATTTTAATTTATACAACTAGAAATGCTACTTGGGCACTAAATCGAATGCATTCCTTGGAATGCAACATATTATAGTTCAAATCAAGAGATTCTATTTATCTAAGAGGAACGAAACTAAAGCTAATCATAATTTAATGAATAGATCTCCTTCCTAACATTTTATTCATCAATAAAGCGATGACGACAAAATATAAGAGTGCTTAGAAAGTACAATATCGGCTTGAGTGAATAAAAAATAGAAAAAAAAAGTGAGGATTTCAAAAAATTGGAAGGCGTGATTTTGCAGTCCAATACAATTATTATTGGAGAAATTGCAACCTAGTCAAACCTAAACAAAAGGAAATGGAGTATATGATAAGCTGGACAGAACCACAGAAATTCGGTTATTCAAAATGTCAACAAAGAATAAGCCTTGATGGCTGATGACGACAGAATGGCAAAAAACTGCTGTTAAATGTAGGATTTATAAAATCTTACAGAGATGACCAGATGAATAAGAAGAATTGACTTGTGTAAAGATGCATTTGAAACCATGCTTTCATTCAAACAAAGAATATAATGGCTGACAAATATACGACGGTCAAGCATAAAACCCCAGTTAGATATTGTGGGTTGAGATTCGAGAATGTAAGGGCGCACATGATAATTATTTTGTTCCAAAAATAGTTTATGGAATAGAAATAGATTTTTCTATTTTTATTTTTAGAAGAGTTTCTAAGCAAAAAATAACCGTTTGATAACGACACAAAATTTCTACTCTAAAAATATAAATTCGTTTAATAACGACACAATATTTCTTCTTTTTCGGCGGCGGCGACGACGAACGACCTTTAATATAAAAAATAAAAATGATTTAGTAACAAAAAAAAATAAAGAATAAAATAAAATAAAATAAAATAAATCATAAAAATATAAAAATATCATTTTATTTTAAAATAAAAATATCCTTAAAAATAAATTTATTTATTTATTCTATTTTATTTTATTTTATTTTATTTTATTTTATGAATAAATTTATTTTAAAATGAATAAAAATTAAAAATTAAAATAAATTTATTTGGCAAAACACTCAAGGCAAATAAAAATAAATTATTTTTATTTATCATAAATAAATTATTTTTAATAAATTTCATAAATATATTTTTAATGAACTAAAAATAAAATGATAAATAAAAATAATTTATTTATTTTTAATAAATTTATTTTTATTTTTAAATGAATAAAATGAATACTTTTATTTTTATTTTTAATAAAATGAGGAGAGGCGGAGGAGGAGGAGGAGGAGGCAAAGATGTGGAGGAGATGAGGGAGGATTCACTGAAATTAGGGTTTAGTAGGAGAAATTATTTCGATTTCTCTTCCGTAAATCGAAGTAGAAAATTTCTACTTTTGATTTCTTTTCCAAATCAATTTATGGAATAGAAATATATTCCAGAAATAGAAAAACTCAGTAGGTTTATCAAACAAGTTTCTATTCCAGAAACAGGTTTGAAATAAAAAAATTATTTCTGGAATAGAAATTTTGGTTATCATGCACCCCCATAGCAAAAATATTTCCAGATGATCAACCACTACAAGCCTCCATTGAAGTTAGTAAAATAGACAAAATGGGCACCACAACCAAGGTAAGAATTCTTGTGGTTTCTATTCCTGAAAAAGTGAAAACAAAAAAAGAAAAGGTCCATCTACTTTTGTGCGAAACTATATATTCTATGACAGAGGCCACAATCACTAGACACTTAAATGCCACATCGCGATTCGTAATTCATCAATATCAACAAAAAAGATCAAAACACCCTTTAAGTCAGTAAGGGACCTCCAAGCCATCTCAAATGGGTTAACTATTCAATCAAATGATATTGAGCCAATTTCCCATCTCTTCCCGAAAAAGAAGTGGGCTATTTCTTTGCAAATTGCAACCAATAGTCAACGATAAACTAGTAGAAATTTCACTTATTAAGGGTAAAATTGTCTATTATGCTTGGAATAGGAAAAAGGGAAAGCCGTTTTCCACTCACAATATTTAAGAAAGGAAACAAATGAAAAAAAGAAAGTGCATTAAGTAAAGTAAAGTATTCGAAGTGCAAGAACATAAAAAACCTATAACTTACAGAGTATTTATTACAAACTTGAATTGAAAACCTAAAACATGGTTAGGTGACAAATTGGGTACAAAAAGAGATCAGATTCAATGATAAGAACTACGGCCATCTCCTCCATAGTGCCTCAATGGCGTTAACTTCACACTTGAGCCAATTGAATTATAGTAGCAAACAAGTCGTTGATTCAAAGCAATAGCAAACAAGAACAAACAAGTTGTTGATTTCAAATTGGGCCTTTGGATCGGCCTTTGTATTGCATACATAACAACCACCCCAAATCACTTAATTGGTAAATTTGTGGTTAATGATAATCGGTCATCATTTGTATTCACAAAACGGTGGTTGATATCAATTAACCTTAAATTAGGGTCTAAGTGTTCATTGCTTTTTCCCCACTCATGCAGCATATCTTGCCATTCCTTCAACAAGTACACACATTTACATGAAATTGAGTATGTATTTAGGTTAATGGGCCTTGTTTCTCAAATAATCAAACAAAATTAAGTGAATTAATAACATGTCACTTAATTAATTTACTGAAAATGGGTCAATTATGTTTAAAAGTGATTTAGGCCCCGCATGGAAACATTTTCGTTCCATTTACATTCCTCCTGAAAAAAAAAAATTGTTTCTGTTCCCGGGGAACAGTTTTGAACAAAAGAACACGTTTGGTAACGTTTGGTCCGAGAATAAAAAATGAACGAAAACACGTTTGGTAAATTTTATTCTTTTTTTTTATTTCTTTTAATTTTTTAAACATTTTTATTATATTTTTTATTTTTTCCTCTTTTTATTTTTCTTTTTTTTCGGCCGGTCCACATAGGCCTCCGCGACTCGGCCGACGGGGCGGGGCGGCCTCGCCCGGCCACGGCGAGGCTCGCCGGCCCTCGGCGAGGCCGAGCCTCGCCGTGGTTGGCCGAGGCTCGGCCTCGCCTTGGCCGGGCGAGCTCGAGCTCGCCCGGATCCGGCGAGGCCGAGCGTCGCCGGCCCCCGGCGAGGCTCGGCCTCGCCGGATCTGGCGAGCTCGGGCTCGCCCGACCATGGCGAGGCTCGGCCTCGCCGGATCGGGCGAGGCCGAGCCTCGACGGCCGGTCGCCGGCCATGGCCGAGGCCGGCGACCGGCAAAAGAAAAAGAAGAAAAGAAAAAAAGAAGAGAAGAAGAAGAGAGAGAGAGAGAAACGTTTTTTTTTCATTTGTGTTTTGGAACAAGAAACACAAATTTTGTGTTTCTTTTTTTGTTCCAATTAGTTCAGAACAAAAAAAAAAAGCTTAATGTAAAACGCAACCAAACGCGTTTTTTTTTTTTTTTGTTAAGACACTTTCCGCATGAAGTGTGCAGTGTGTGGAACACTTTTTGGGAGTGTTACTACGCACACCCTTATTAATCAAATTGCGTTCAATTGACATGATTCGGGTGTCATTAGAAAGTTTAAGAATCTTCCTAATCGAAGTATTATTATATATGCTATATTGAATTTTTTTTTGTTTAAAATATATTTAATAGTTGAATTTGGTGAATCTCACGCGAAGTACGACAAATTTGAAATGAAATATTGTCAAATTCAACACATGCTGCTGGTGACCAACCGTGAGCTTGACGGACTTCACCCACCGGTGAGTTTTGTGATTCCCAGAGAAAACGAATCTTTGTCATTTTTTGGCTCTATCTACTCCCACGCGCTCTGCCACGCGTGGTTGAAGACGGCCCAATCAACGCTCGAGGAGTTAGTATCGTCCTATTGCCGTAACGTACACGGCGCCACTGCTCCGTGGAACAGAGCAGGCGTGGGAAATCATTAACTTTGTCGCCTCCCGGGACATCCCTCGGGCCGGCGGACATGGGAATGGTTGAAAAAATGAAGAAAAGATTTTGTTACTAGAATAATAAAATAAGAATATTAATTACTTATTCTTACATTTACCAAAAAAAAAAAAAATATATATATATATATATATATATATTAATTACTAATTTAAAAATAATGTCTAACAAGGAACGTAAATAGTTAATAAAAAAAAACAAGGAATGAATGTAAATATGGACTACAGTAACATAAAAAAAAATGAATCAAGGACAGTAAACTTTTCTTATTTGGAGCATAATCTAATATTGAAATAGCAATATATATTGAAAATCGAAAACTCCTCTTTACTTAAAGCTTATGGGATATGCTATATATGAACCAAAAATCTATCTTTTAAAAAAAAATTCAGAAATGGTGTTTGATAATAATCAAAATGGCAACATATATAACAACATTATATTGACAAATTAATAAGACATTTTACGATGGGTGAAATTGTCAAATAGAAAGAAAAATCTTTATTTATTGTGTGATTTTATTGAAGGTCGAATGTCAGGATCTCATGCAAATCTGCTATTTACTATTGAACCTGGAGTAATATGTACTTTGTTATAAGATTTAAGGTGAGTGGCTTTTACAATAGGGGCACAATATCACTCAAAAGTTTAGTATGAACAGATTGTTGCTGCTGTCTACTGTTGGCGGAAACATTTGTGTGCACAGTAATCCTTGAAAAGACATTCTTTTTTTTTTTTGCGTCACGAAATAAGTTGTTGCGAGGGAGTTGTGCAGCCGCATCGCAATGGGGACCATGGGACCATTTCAGAACATAAAGACGCATGTCAATTAATCAAATCAATGCCATAATGGGTTCCACCTTTTCTGCACCTAAGGAAGTGATAAAAGGCGAGTGGAGAGGGAGAGAGTAGTACTTGGACAAGGAGCAACCGCTAAGGGGCTACCACCGATACTTGGTGAAGGCGACGCCTGGGCGGCCGTTCCGGAGGTAGGCGAACTCGCGCTCGATAAAGGGGCAAACGGAGGAGTTGTAGAGAGGGTAGGACAGGTCTGCCACCCAGCTCCCTTAAAACACATCGGGTGCGTTTGGATCAATATTTCTAATGGATTTTCAGCCTCCAAAGCCACTGGGGAAAATACTGGACTGTTTGGCAATCATTTTAAAGTAATTTTCAAGTGAAAATTAACATTGGGAAGGTTGAAAGCCCAATATTAGTAAAAACTAACTTTAAGCTTTCAACATTTAGTCAAATGCTGAAACTTATTTTTTTTCTTCCAAAATTATTCTCACTCATTCTTCAAATTTTTTATTTTGCCATAGTTATTATTTTTTTAAATGCCAAAGTAATGCTAAAAAAATCAAATATATATAAATGCTAAAAAATTAAATATATTTTGGTATATTTTTTAAAATTTTTTATATATTTTATTTTTAGCATTATTGTCAAAAGACTATATTTAAAAAGTTGCATACATTATTTTTTCTAATTTTAAACAAGTAAAAATTTAAAAAATTCCAACGAAGGGTTTGATCTTTTAGAAAAAAATAATATATATGTATTTGATTTCTTAGCATTATTTTCAAATTTATATTTAAAAAGTCGCATATATTATTTTTTTCAAATTTTAAAAAATAAGAATTAAAAAATTTCAACGAAGGATTTGGTCTTTTTTATATATATATATATATGTGTGTGTGTGTGTGTGTGTGTGTGTGTGTGTGCGCGCGCGCGTGTATTTGATTTTTTTAGTATTATTGTCAAATTTTATATTTAAGAAGTTGCATACATTTTTTTTTTCAATTTTAAACAATTAAAAATTAAAAATTTTGATGAAGAATTTGATTTTTTTTTAAAATTATATATATGTATTTGATTTTTTTAGTATTATTGTGAAAATTTATATTTAAAAATTTGCATACATAATTTTTTTTTTTTCAATTTTAAGCAAATGCAAATTAAAAAAATTTGGGTGAAGGGTTTGGTCTTTTTAAAAAAATAATAATATATGTATTTGATTTTTTTAGTATTATGTCAAAATTTATATTTACAGAGTTGTATACATTATTTTTTTCAATTTTAAACAAATAACATTAAAAAAAATAATATTAATCACCTAAAGAGTTTTTTAAATGTGTTTTCTACCAAACGGTATTTATCTTAAAGTTACTTCTCAAAACATAGTTTACTAAACAGTCTTTACATTTGCCTAAAGTCTTATAGGCTAAACTGTTTTGCATTTTTCTAATCAGCTAAACGCACCCATCACACCTTCCCAGGCTGCTTCCACACCCCATACCATCAATGTCAAAAGAGCCAGTTTCCAGTGAAAAGAATGAGGAGGAGCCCATTTGCATTGCCTCTGTACCCACCAACCCCAACCCATTTTGCTCTCACTGAAACATAGCAACCCAAAAGGCTCTTTTTGGAGAGAGAGAGAGAGAGTTTGGATTCTGGGTTACATTTAACGTAGGTGGGCGTGGGGGTGAGAGAAAACCTGAGGTCATGGGTCCACTGAGATAAAGGGCAGTGTTGGATTCTCCTTAATGTACCTTCTTTGTTATTCTTTTTCTGGTTAGCTACTTAAAATACAGGATTTGGTTTCCATTTTCGGTGAGGAGCGGGGCTAGGGATGATATAGGATTTAGGAAGTTGCTGCAGATATCTCTCTCTCTCTCTTTTTAATTGGCTTGGCTTTGCTTGGCTGAGCTGTAGTTGTAGGGAGTAGCAGCCAATCATCGCCTTTGATGTTGACACTTCAAATTGGTGGGGTCAACCAATTCACTGCGGGACGACAAGCTAGTCCCATTGGATTTCAAGGAGAGCAAACGAGGCCCCTACCTGTTTAATTCTCTTGACATTAACATAAGACCTTTTTGGCGACCTAAAAATATGTCCTTAAAAGATATTAACTGAGATTTAGTCCACACATCGAGATCCCTAAATTTAAGAATACCAAGAAGATAAAGTTAGGTACAGAATTCGATAAAGATACTGACCAATTGAGGATATGGGATAATGTGGGTATTGACACTCAAAAATAAGTAATGCATCTAGAGTCCGACGTCTCTATAAATTAAATGGACAGGAAAAGTGAAGACCCTGCTGCCTTCCTTTGGTGAGCCTCCATGCTTAACCGTCATCAAGAATCCAAGGCAAGGACTCACAACAGGGAGACAATTAATAGAAATGCAGTGTGCCGACAAGGCAAGTAATCTACCATCCGTAGGAAACACCGACTAGACATGCAAGTTTTTAAAGATTTTTTTTTTTTGGTGGATGTAGTATTCTGTATTATCATTTCTCACAGATGGGATAGATGAGGCGGAGCATCATCCATACTAAAGAGAGAAAATCTGGCACTTCCTTAAAATAATTCTTGAGGAGCAACGTACAACAGGCCTAGCTCGGGGAGTAAAACACATTCAGAGCAAGACTCCGCAACTTTGCCATTCAAACAATGAAAAGCTTCCATAATAGATTCCCACCCTAGCAGTGGCAACCATACACATCATCATTGCATGAAGAAGTCCCAACATCGTCTTTGATTGATTAACAATATCGAAAGAAACGGCACGAATACAACCATCAAACAACAAGCCATCGTCTTTTGGCTTTCCCCAATAAGTTGTTTACAATACACAATTACTGCACTGCATAATAGTCATCGTATTCTTCATAGTATCTATACCTTCGTTTCAAATGTGAACAAAAGAGAAACTTAGAAGCGAAATTTAAGAGTTCCTTTGGATGGATTACCAAATAAAGCCCTAGTTCTTTCAAACCAAATTAACTCGAAACATAGCAAATCATTTCTTATTTTCTGTTCGCCGTGAATCGTATCCGATTTATCGGATAGAGATCATTAGCGAGATGTAGAAGAAGCAGTTCCAGTCCTTGGCCCATCAGTGAGCGTGCTTTTGGTGATATTCTCATCAACTGCCTGATCTTTGTCACCTTTGAAATGCTTCCTCATGGCCTCAATTGTCTCCTCCGTTATGATAGCACCCTCGAGTCCAAAGACTGGAACAGCAGCCTTGCCTTCAAGCATGCTAACCACAGATGACATCGGTGGCCTGAGTGCTGGAGTCGCATTAGTACACAGCAGAGCTACCTTTATCATCGCTAGCACCTCCTTTTCGTCAAAATGAGAACCCAGCCTATGATCAACTTGTTGGAATAAGTATTAGAATACATAAAGTAATAATAATTATTGGAAATGCATTACAAAAGATTAGAAAATAAAATGAAATGTCCGAGGCGTGCAAACACTGCCCTTAAGGATAATTCCGCCCCTCGGAGTACGAAACTCGATGCGTAAGGCTTCGGCGGCTATCCTCCCAAGATACAAAGACCTTCTTCTATACTCCGCACCGAATATTAGAAGGAAACAGAACAACTTTTGTGTATAACCCAGCAAAAGGAAAAGAAAAGATGTGAGAACATATCGTATCTCCTACTATTGTTGTTTGAAGTTTAATTTATATTCAAACAAGAAAAAAAAAGAGAGCCGTTAGGATATCATCATAATCAATTGGTAATTAAAAAGATGACCGTTATAAAATAATGAAGAGTTTATGAAGCAATAAATCAAAAGTTATAAAGCCGTTAGACGACCGTTATACAACCATTAGAAAGTCATTATATGACCGTTGAAAAAACCGTTACAAAAATGATGACTTTCATGACGATCATAATTTCTAATAAATATTTCAAAACTACTGAAATATCCAACAATCCCCCACATATTTCAGAAAGTTTTGACAAGAAAAATAAAATAATGTTGGGTTATTGGAGAGTAATGCATCGGAATTGGTGCTTGTTAGGCTATGAACCAACCCTAGAAAGAATGAAATATAATTCACGAAATCATTGGTGAAGTTGAAACTTCTATGAACCAAGAATTTCTTTTTGTGAGTTATAATTTTCACCAATCACATTACACTCCCACAAACTTTGTTGTTCGACGCGGTTTTGCGCTAATAGGCCATGCGCGTGCTTGGTTTATTCATAAGTGCTTTAGAGATTTTCGCCAAAAAATCTCATAGGAGCGGCCCCACTCCACACTTATATAGGTGATTCCATCAGGTGTATTCTGCAGCTTAATACACCACCAATAATGGCTATGGAATTTCATTAAGAGTTTAGCTCAACCTCTATTTTCCTTGCAGTTTTGCACCATTCTCATCTTAGGAAGGACAATAATTTTTAATAGTGCATCACTAGAACAACAAGTGACTTGTTATTACCCATATGAACCTAATTCATGGGATCGCCAATCACATAGGTTGGGTTACCATCACTGTTGATTTTCTTCAATTGGCTTGTCCCATTCCCCTCGATGTATAGTCAGAGGATTGGCCAAAATCCATTTCCGACTTCATATAATCAATGGACATAATTCCATCATTAAGCAATTGCTTTATCACATCATCCTTCAATCGATGTGTCCATTTTTACCATTGAAAATTTTTCATTGCAATGGTTATTGCCACTTGGCAATCACGATACTTAGACACATAAGGTGTCAATTTATTCCCAAAGGAATATCTACTAAGAGTTTCTCAACTACTTAGCCTCATTTTCATATATGAGTGAGAAGAATTTTCTCTTTTTCTCAAGAACTTGAATAGTTCTCAATTTACCAAAAAATAGTGAATATTTTCTTCTCCTTCACCCATTGGAGCTTATGAGGATAAGGCATTTTGTTTACACGCATATGCCTGGCAGCACTTGAGTCTACCACCCATAATTTTGATTAGCCATATATTGGCATGGGAATGACCACAGCAATTACTTTATCAAATCATCTGCTTCAACCAAGTCAACTTTTGGTTTAGCAGGATTGCCATTTCCCCCACAATTTCATTCGATTGCTTTTTATGTTACGACACCTCCACAAGGTGAACACATATTCATTAGTGGATTTTGTCTCATATGAATCCGAGATCCACTTAACATCACTGTATTCTTCCAATACAGTGGAGAATCCACTATGTAAAATACCTTACTTATATCACTGTGAGGCATCCCATACAGTATGGAACATGTAGCCTTTAGCCCTGTTGATGTGGTGTATGATAGCCAATGACAACTATAACCTTGATGATTCAAAATAGCAATAAGCTTTTCCACATGAAGTCTAAAGGACCACAAGATTAGCCATCAGACTTTTGCTCGACAAGACTATTAAGCACGCTGCGTTGCCCGTTGCAACACAACTAACCACCATGTGCCAAAACATAGTATGAGTAAATTGCTCCATTAGTCAAGAAAATTTATCTAGCAATATCACACTCTTGACTTTCCCTGTGGAAGACCATTAGCAAGACCAAATACGAGGATGATGTATGATGCTTCTTGCCGGTCTCAATGACCAACACCTTCAGAATCCTCTAAACGAGATGAGCACATTCCTATATCCTCAATAGGAGAATCAAATTGGCCACCTCGAACTCCATTAAGCAAGCCCTTGGAATCCCTAAGGGAATTATCCTTAAGATTGTTGGAATAAGTATTAGAATACATAAAGTAATAATAATTATTGGAAATGCATTACAAAAGATTAGAAAATAAAATGAAATGTCTGAGGCGTGCAAACACTGTCCTTAAGGATAATTCCGCCCCTCGGAGTACGAAACTCGATGCGTAAGGCTTCAGCGGCTATCCTCCCAAGATACAACAGACCTTCTTCTATACTCCGCACTGAATATTAGAAGGAAACAGAACAACTTTTGTGTATAACCCAGCAAAAGGAAAAGAAAAGATGTGAGAACATATCGTATCTCCTACTATTGTTGTTTGAAGTTTAATTTATATTCAAACAAGAAAAAAAGAGAGCCGTTAGGATATCATCATAATCAATTGGTAATTAAAAAGATGACCGTTATAAAATAATGAAGAGTTTATGAAGCAATAAATCAAAAGTTATAAAGCCGTTAGACGACCGTTATACAACCATTAGAAAGTCATTATATGACCGTTGAAAAAACCGTTACAAAAATGATGACTTTCATGACGATCATAATTTCTAATAAATATTTCAAAACTACTGAAATATCCAACACAACTAGATCCATCAAATTTCCTCTCTTCTTCAAAACTCGTGCCTAGAAACAGAAATGGAAAGGAAGATATTTCCCTCAAGCTACAGGTACTGATCAGTTGTAGAATATGCTCAGAACACTAAAACAGGAAGAAGGAGATATATTCTGCCCTCGATAATTTCATGACAAATGCAGTTGATAAACACCTGCTAGTTTTTCATTTTCATTATAAGTTATACTCGGAAGGAAAAAATCGAACAAGTCAATTCGGATGAAACATGATTTCTTTTCCAATTTTAAGTAGAAGTTAGTAAACTTAAACACTTGTTAATCACTTACTAACATTCACCGGTCACCAAAAAACTACCACCACTGCTTTAAAATTACCAACTCTTATTGAGTTTTACTGGCAGGAATTATTTGTCAGTTTGTCATTACATGAAACAGGAATCGTCCATCACTGGTTTACACCATTCATTGCCTTTTACTCTCAATTCCAGTTTAACAAGAATTACCTTATTATGCAGCTTAGGTGAAAATCAGATTTAACAGGGACTAATAATGATTGTTTTAGCTAATGATTGGCTTACTCAAAGCACAATAAAATCTAATTTTTGGACTCAATTACACAGATGTGAAAAAGTCAAATCTAAATCGAAAGTATATCAATATTTGCATCAAGCATGGTCTTGAAATCTTTTTAAATCCAAATACTAATTGTCAAACTGCAAAGTACTTGACCAACTTGTTTGGCGCTAATGAAACTACAGGGAGTATGAATGCCAAGGATAAAACTATAAAGACTAAAACCAAACCAACCCAAATTTTAAGGACTCCAAATTTCAATGAATAGAATTTTCTTCAATCCAAAAAAAGAATCTACATGATTCCTTCTTTCAGAAGGCAGCCCATCGTTTTGAGTTTCAACGTGTCACTAGGTAAATTCCAGTTTCAGTTTCTTAGAACCAGACTAATCCGTGACCACCCCCACCCAGAGTCGCTCATCTTGACCACGAACACATAGGCCGGCTACTGCAAGGATTACTTGCTCCTTTCAAAGTCAGTATAGACTAACATAACAAGAATAACTGGATTAATTTTAAATGACAAATTGCACTTAACGGCATGACAATTCGTTAAACAGGTTTCAATAGCTGGTAACTGTAACTCTCCTCTGCAACCATTAAAAGTGCATATGAGGAGTCCTATACTATGTTTACACTTAATCCATCTCTCAACCAGTACAAGCAGAGATTTAAATATCATAATAAGAAACTTTGAACACTAGAGTTAATTACCCAATCGAGTAGATAAAAGCATTTCTCCTTTTTTTGGTAACTGGTGTTGCTCCGGCCACTAACAACTTCTAAGGCAACAATGCCAAAACTATAGACGTCGGCTTTTTCAGTGAGGTAACCATGCATTGCATACTCTGGTGCCATATATCCACTGCATAACAAGAAAAGAGCTGGTGTTTTCAACATGGCAAATGTCTTAAATAGCACTTACTTAATATTTTCTTACAAAGATTGTCCCTCTTATCTTCCTAAAATACAAAAGGAGATATTCCTAATCATGACACCATGGTCTCAAGAGTCAAGGAAAAAACAAGTGCATTCTAGAAATTTTTTAATAGGATTCCGCTAAGAATATTTCAAAAAAAAGAAAAAAGAAAAAAGACATTTGTGGTTTTTATATAACTTTCAGGGTACGCATAGCTTCGTAGTTGGGAACCAAGTACATCATTATAACTTGGAAAAGAGGCTTACTAACTGAACAAAGAGTTGGAAACAGGCTGAGACAAGGTCTGAATACATAGGCAGCAGCAGTAGGATTTCTAAAGCCAAGCCCATGGGCAAGAGAACTTCTTAATATTGTTGTTGTCAATGTTGCTGTAGCAATAGAAAAACAGCCTTACATTTTCTCACTAGCTTTCTAACCTTTGCGATTCATGTGCTTGCTTTGTAATTTTGGTTTTATTCTTTTGTAATTCACTTGAAAGTGCACCATCTATGTTTATGTCATGCAAAATATATTTACGAAAAATTGCACTTTTCATGCAGAGGAATATATATATATATATATATATATATATATATATATATATATATATATATATATATATAGATAATTTACATTGAAATCCTTAACGTATAGTATTTGTTCTTGTTCATTAGATTGTTTTACATCAAGTATATTGTCATTTGAAAAACATAATAGAAACAATTAAATTACATGTCAGTATAGGTTGTTAAAAAGTATTGCGTCATAATTGTATTGTAATATTTTTATATGCTTTTTGCGTGAGAGAATATATGAGGTAGGGCATACTTTTACCTTCTGAAATGTTTTTCTTGACTGCTGTTAATGTATTAAATGAAGTGTTTAGAATACGATCAATCTTTTGATTAATATCTCAGGTAGGCAGATAAAATTTTTCCAGAAACTGTATTAGATCATCTTAAGTTTGTTAAGATAATGGAATTGTTTAATGTTATAGTTATTTTTCGTTAAGCAATTACTGTTAGAGTTAGTAGAAGGAACTTACAGTTCTATTTTTTCCCTAATGAATCACATTCTTTTCATGAACCGGTTGACTTTCTACACATGTCAATGCAAACGTTTGAATCATTTGAACATGCTTATTATATATTTTTCTGAGTGTATACGACTTCTATATGCAAAAAAATAATTTCCTTATACAATAAGCAACAGAAACATAGGCTAAGCTCTATTGCCTATAATATCAACTTATAGCCAAATTAACAATTACATAAGTCAATAGTAATGGTAGAGTATGTAATATAGTTAACATTTTTTTCCTAGTTAACATGAAGAGCAGTGGGAGAGGCGTGGAGCTTTGCAGTTAAGCCCCATTTGTTGAGCACGATGCTTTGGGATGATGTGAGTCAACCACACAGCTCCATTCAACTCACTTCTCTTAAATTAGACGAGATTTTTCTACTCCATTCTTATATGTTGTCACTGACTCCTAATTAGGTTAATAGGAACACAAAAAAAGAAACTTACTAGGTTCCAGCAATCTTGGTGCTAATATGTGTGTTGTCCTCCTCATCAAGCTTTGCTAAACCAAAATCTGATATTTTAGAGTTGAGATCCTTATCCAGTAAAACATTAGTAGCTTTAATGTCTCTATGCAAAATCTTTAGCCTCGACTCTTCATGAAGATATGCCAACCCCCCGGCAATACCCACACATATCTTGTGTCTTGTCCTCCAATCCAACTTTAACTGAAATTCTTCAGGACCTTCAATTGTATCGAAGACATCAAAAGTGCTTCGGTGCCATGTCATTAATCGAAGTCGGTGAGGCACAATGTGATATCAAATTACCAAATAAAGCACGAGCAAGACTGTTATTTTCCATGTACTCGTAAACCAGCAAAAGTTGATTTCCTTCAATGCAGCATCCATAGAGTTTCACAAGATGTGGATGTTGAAGAGCTGAAATCATCCCAAGCTCGTCACGAACTCATGATTTCCTTGCTTTGATTTGGACGAAAGCTGCTTCACCGCTATAGCGGTGCCGTCTAACAGAAGACCCCGCAATTGAACTTTGGCATAAGATTTATGCTGTGAAGATTTAGATACATTGAATGCTGCTTTCTACAATTCTTTTCGTTGGTAATCGGGGAAGTTAGTTGACCGACTTTCCAGCATACCTTGTATACAGAACCAAAACCACCTTCTCCAATCTTATTGGCAGCATCAAAATTGTTTGTGGCAGCTTTAATCTGTCGCAAGGTAAATGAACCAATTTGCAATGCTAGAACCTTCAAATCTGCACAACATTTTGAAACTTCTAAGAATTTGGAGGAGTCAACGGCTAAAGTATGTAATCTACTATCTAACAAAGACATAGCAATTCCTTCTCAATGTACCAGAAAACCTAATTATAACTATTTGGTCTGAGCAAGTTCGGGACAGCATATCTTAAAATCTTGAAATTTATTTTCTAGGAAACTCTGGCATCAATTGGCAGTATGTACTTTGAAAAATGAAATGAGAATGTCCTCAACGTATTTAGTAGTAGGGGAAAAGAAAAATCACAGAAAAAACCCACTTTGGAAATGTAAGGCAAGGTTTGTATGTTTTGACATCTCGTATATCCAAACTTCCAGCATTTGTTTTTTATGTCTTGAAACATAGACTTATTATATATATGGCCAATTGTGCCCCAAAGGAGACCCAATACACAAAAACACACACATCTAAGAAACAATCTATCTTCCTTTTCCTATAAATATCTACCCCTTCATTTTTAGGATTTCTAAATAAAAATTTAGTTCGTTGAGTGTGACAAATGGATTGATGACACTTTAGCTGTACTATGGCTTAACAATTTATTTTCTTTTTGTGTCAAATTGAATTTCCAATGTAATGCACAAATGTCGTGCATCAAAAATTTTACAGGAGAACTGTGTCACCTAGTTGCAGTAATGATGATGCATTGCGATTACCCCTTCCCCCAACCAGAAAAGATAAGAAGAAGAAGAAGAGTCACGCACCAACAGTTAAATGATGAAATGTGATTAACAACCCCACCACCACCCCCCCCAAAAAAAAAAAAAAAAAAAGGGAATAGGGAAGGGGAAGTGTATTCAGAATGCATAACATTCTATTTCTTGATAGATTTATGCAAACAAAATGACACAGATTCCAGGTAAGCAACTACCTTGTGCCATTTCACCTTCACCTCCAAGACATCCTTTCCACCAAAGGATAACTAGGATAAGAAAAACTAAGAAAACTATAGCAGCCACAATCCCGACCACTGTACCAGCAGATATTTTGGCCGACTCTTGTGGGATTTCAAAGTCTGCAGTGAAGAAAGAACAACATATGTTTACCCAAAAATGTTCAAGTAAATGGAGTAGGCATACAAGCTGAAAAATATTGGTAGCTTCTTGGTGAACACAGAAACCAACAGATGGGACAGCACACTAATTGAGAACGAGAAATGCTCAGAACCCTCCACAGAAACTATCAGATTAATGAGCACAGTAGAATATCATCTTTGGAACATGTAATACTATATACAAAGGGAAAAAGAAAAAGCAATATGTTCTTCATTCTCAAGGCTGTACTATATAATACAGGCGCAATGGTCGTTGATTCGTAGAAGGAAAGTGAACGAGGCTATAGTTTCATAGTCTGAATGGAAGGATTAAAGACACATGGTGAAAATGCCAAGATAGAAAGAAAACAAAGAAAACCATAGCCAAATTTTGCCTCTTTAGAGATAAATAATATATCCTAGTCAGCTCCTATGGAAATTTATCTGATCAACTGTAACAGATGCCAAAGGCCTGAGTTTAATATTGGACATTTGCGACCAAACAAAGTAACTGAATAGCGTATTGATGACTTCTGGTGCAAGACCAAAAAGGTACTTTTTTTTTTCCAATATGAATATGAGTAACTTTCTCAATAGAAAAGCACCAACTAAAACATGGAAGTGTTTGTCTGCATACCAGGATAGACAGAGATAGCAGATATAAGAGGACCATAGACTTCTCTTGTAGGTATAGCATTGGTCCCTTTCCCAGCCCAATATAAGTGTATCTCCAGAGTGCCCTTGGTCACATTGGCAGTAAAATTTCTTATGACCGGTTTTCCAACTCCATCTGCTTCAATCTCAATGTTGAAATCTTCCCACACCAATATCCCCTGAAATAATGTTTAATCTGATTCAAGTTAAGTGTCTCCACACTGAACAAGGCGAAACTATCAGTATCGATAGAATGTAGAGATTGTGATCAGATCATGATTTGCAAATACGAGATATCCAGATAAAACAACCCAACCATAACATATCAAATGCTCTATATGCTTTGCTTATTAGAACCAGCACTACATGACGCCCAAAATTTACCTGTATATAAACATTAAAAGCTCGCCTTCCAAGGCTTGTATGAATTTTGTTGTCTGTGAACATTATCTCTGCAAAATGAAGGCTTACATTGTAGGTCTCATTCATCAGACAAAAGCCATAATAAGTCAGAGAAATAGCAGAACGTCGTGCATTCCTGTAAAGCTGGGCATTATCCTCAGACAGTACGGATACATTGTCAGCTATATAAGGATCTTTTTGAACACCATTATCAAGGAAGTGACCAGTGCTACTGTAGCCCCAGTAATTTTCACTCTGGAAGAAACTTGAAGCAGCTGTAGCCGATGCTGTATCTTCGTTGTATGTATTCTCCCCCATTTTTACTGTGCTCCCACCGCAGTTTATGAAGAGTTTATACCGCTCTGGATAAAGTAAAGAAATAGCCACAGAGAAAAATCAGGCTTTCTTCTTCTTCTTCTTCTTCTTTTTTTCCTTAATATGGAGAGGACTTTCCAGACACTAATTAAACTAGCATTCATTTATTGGAAAATCACATAAGCTCCCAAGTTTATGAGCAACACATCATTTCATGGGGGCGGTTTTTGAATTTCTAGAGTAATTATGCATTAACAATCAAAAATTGACACAATAGCCAAGAGGAGAGTTGACAAAGGGATACACAGAGAGTGTGATGCAATATTAGGATCTGGTTAGAATGACAGGATATACAGCAGATCAACTTACTTTCTGGACAATGCTGACTTTTCAAACATGAGACAAGCCCACTTGTGGCAGGATATGACATTCTGAAAAAGTCAATAAATATTTTAAGGTTACGATCATCATCATTTTGAATGAAGTTCAATGCTACGTAGATAAACAATTAAAAAGCAGGTCCTTGGAAATCCAAGTCTCTTGGTAACATACGCATTGTCAACCACCGAGCTTGCGAACAAGTTGCTGCAGAGAAAAGACAAAATCAACATTCAGTAGACAAATGGTAATCTTGTGCCCACAAATGCATATTTGAGGGGAGCCCTGAACTTAGACCAAGGAAAGTAGTGCATACACAGCAGATCGTACTTGACACTCTAAGTCTCCAGCAGGGAACTTGTTGTATGATAGGTCACTACACAGAGAAATAGTCAACCATCTCCAAAATATCAGCATTTTGAAGAGTACACTCAAAGTCATTCCATCAAATGATTATTGTGTACAAAAATGCAGATCAGTTGCAAAATATGGACAGGTACAGCAAGTTGAAAGGCAAAAACATCACAAGATATGAAAGTAATATTTTATCTTTATTCAAGATATCTTATCTTAAAAAATTAGAAGGAGAAAGACTAACTGGAGTCAACAGAAACCTTAGAACTAGTTAGAATGCATAAATAAATTTTTACCCAGCAACAGTATAACAGACATGATGTATAAGGCAAAGAGGCAAAAATATAACTGTGATCCCAACTACTCAGATCGTGTTTTTAGAAAGCATCCAGACCACCATTAAAATGTTTAAACTACCTCACAAGAGCTTCATTCTTACACCCATAAGATAATATCAACTTTCTCCAAGGTACACTCATGTTTACCCAGCAACAGTATAACAGACATGATGTACACAGTTTTGTAAGTTATAGCCTTAAGCAAGACGTCATCTTGTATGCATGTCTAGTCAGATTAACATCAAGTCATTGAGGGTTGTTTTAATACTGTCAACCAACGCAATTATATTCAAAACAGTTTAGGAGAGCCTTGAAAATTCCATGTTTCGAAAATTCCAAGAATTCTAAGTATGTAAGGCACGTTCGTTTTGACAGATAATAAGTGATTCAGAAAATATTTTCTGAAAAATGATCGGTTATATCGTTTGCAAAAATTAGTTAACAAAAAATATTTTCATAATTGATAACAATCTATGCCTAAATGATATAAGTAATCATTTTTCAAAAATGTTTTCCAAATCACTCATTTTTCACGAAACAAATATATCCATAACATCGTGTAGATGGGGACAATTTTCAAGCCTATTTGGGACGTGTGTATGGGACGTTCAGATGAACACGTGAATTTATTGTGTTATTCCAATGAAGTCGATCGACCAATGTGTCTATTTGATTAATATATCTTGAGCAAAAGGTCTAATATTCTCACAATGTAACCCTCGTTCCTCCGCATGACATTTGTTGTGAAAACCGCACACGAACCCCATTAAAAACCTATGACATATATTTTCGAGTAGCATCCATGAATAAAAGATATGAAGAGATTGCTAAACTGAGAGAAGGATTACCTTTCAATAGGATCTAGGTATGTAAATTGCACCGGTCCGTCAAGCTTGCTTCATCTCCTAGGTGAATGATCAAGTGACCACAATGGTAAAGATTATGGGAGGGATTTTTTTTTTCTTTTAAACATTTCATCTACTAAGCGACGGCGACGGCGATGAAGAAGAAGAAGATCGAAATGGAGAAGGGGAAGATGAAGAGAGAGGGGTTTACAAGTTCTGGAGTCGGAAGAGTGCCGGAAAGAGACCGCTCCTTGAGAACTTTGTTTTCACAATGACACAAAAGGCTTTATTCTATTGTTATTTGTATTTTATAAAAAAAAAATGTTATTCTATTATTAATAGTAATAGATGAAATAAATAATAGCATGATAAATGATAATTATATAACAATTCGAGCATTAATTCATTTAATCAGCAATAAACATCATTATACGATGAATAATGCGAAATCAAATTATGACAATTTAGGTAATCGTACGTCGTATTCTTCATAGTATCTATACCTTCAGTTTCAAATGTGAACAAAAGAGAAACTTAGAAGCGAAATTTAAGAGTTCCTTTGGATGGATTACCAAATAAAGCCCTAGTTCTTTCAAACCAAATTAACTCGAAACATAGCAAACCATTTCTTATTTTCTGTTCTGCCAGTAATCAGTATCCGGATTGATCGGATAGAGATCATTAGCAGATGTAGAAGCAGTTCCAGTCCACGGCCCATCAGTGAGCGTGCTTTTGATGATATTCTCATCAACTGCCTGATCTTCGTCACCTTTGAAATGCTTCCTCATGGCCTCAATTGTCTCCTCCATTATGATAGCACCCTCGGAGTCCAGCATTGGAACAGCAGCCTTGCCTTCAAGCATGCTAACCACAGATGACATCGGTGGCCTGAGTGCTGGAGTCGCATTAGTACACAGCAGAGCTACCTTTATCATCGCTAGCACCTCCTTTTCGTCAAAATGAGAACCCAGCCTATGATCAACTAGATCCATCAAATTTCCTCTCTTCTTCAAAACTCGTGCCTAGAAAAAGAAATGGAAAGGAAGATATTTTCCTCAAGCTACTGTGTACCGATCGGTTGTAGAATATGCTCGAACACTAAAACAGGAAGAAGGAGATATATTATGTCCTCGATAATTTCATGACAAATGCAGTTGATAAACCCCTGCTAGTTTTTCATTTTCATTATAGTTATACTCGGAAGGAAAAAATCGAACAAGTCAATTCGGATGAAACATGATTTCTTTTCCAATTTTAAGTAGAAGTTAGTAAACTTAAACACTTGTTAATCACTTACTAACATTCACCGGTCACCAAAAAACTACCACCTTTGCTTTAAAATTACCAACTCTTATTGAGTTTTTGGCAGGAATTATTTGTCGGCTTTTGTCATTACATGAAACAGAATCGTCCATCACCGGTTTACACCATTCATTGCCTTTTACTCTCAATTCCAGTTTAACAAGAATTACCTTATTATGCAGCTTAGGTGAAAATCAGATTTAACAGGGACTAATAATGATTGTTTTAGCTAATGATTGGCTTACTCAAAGCACAATAAAATCTAATTTTTGGACTCAATTACACGGATGTGAAAAAGTCAAATCTAAATCGAAAGTATATCAATATTTGCATCAAGCATGGTCTTGAAATCTTTTTAAATCCAATACTAATTGTCAAACTGCAAAGTAGTCGACCAACTTGTTTGGCGCTAATGAAACTACAGGGAGTATGAATGTCACAGATAAAACTATAAAGACTAAAACAAAACCAACCCAAATTTTAAGGACTCCAAATTTCAATGAATAGAATTGTCTTCAATCCAAAAAAAGAATCTACATGATTCCTTCTTTCAGGAGGCGGCCCATGGTTTCGAGTTTCAACGTGTCACTAGGTAAATTCCAGTTTCAGTTTCTTAGAACCAGACTAATCCGTGACCACCCCCACCCCAAGTCGCTCATCTTGACCACGAACACATAGGCCGGCTACTGCAAGGATTACTTGCTCCTTTCAAAGTATAGACTAACATAACAAGAATAATTGGATTAATTTTAAATGACAAATTGCACTTAACGGCATGACAATTCGTTGAACAGGTTTCAATAGCTGGTAACTATAACTCTCCTTTGCAACCATTAAAAGTGCATATGAGGAGTCCTATACCATGTTTACACTTAATCCATCTCTCAACCAGTACAAGCAGAGATTTAAGTATCATAATAAGAAAATTTTGAACGCTAGAGTTAATTACCCAATCGAGTAGATAAAAGCATTTCTCCTTCTTTTGGTAACTGGTGTTACTCCGGCCACTAACAACTTCTAAGGCAACAATGCCAAAACTATAGATGTAAGCTTTTTCAGTGAGGTAACCATGCATTGCATACTCCGGTGCCATATATCCACTGCATAACAAGAAAAGAGCTGGTGTTTTCAACATGGCAAATGTCTTAAATAGCACTTACTTAATATTTTCTTCCAAAGATTGTCCCTCTTATCTTCCTAAAATACAAAATAAGGAGATATTCCTAATCATGAACCACGGTCTCAAGAGTCAAGGAAAAAACAAATGCATTCTAGAAATTTTTTAATAGGATTCCACTGAGAATATTTCAAAAAAATGAAAAAAGACAAAAGAAATTTGTGGTTTTTATATAACTTTCAGGGTACATATAGCTTCGTAGTTGGGAACCAAGTGCATCCTTATAACTTGGAAAAGAGGCTTACTAACTGAAAAAAGAGTTGGAAACAGGCTGAGACAAGGTCTGAATACATAGGCAGCAGCAGTAGGATTCCTAAAGCCAAGCCCACGGGCAAGAGAACTTCTTAATATTGTTGTTGTTGATGTTGCTGTAGCAATAGAAAAGCAGCCTTACATTTTCTCACTAGCTTTCTAACCTTTGCGATTCATGTGCTTGCTTTGTAATTTTGTTTTTATTCTTTTGTAATTCACTTGAAAGTGCACCATCTATGTTTATGTCATGCAAAATATATTTATGAAAAATTGCACTTTTCATGCAGAGCAATATATAGAGATAATTTACATTGAAATCCTTAACATATAGTATTTGTTCTTGTTCATTAGATTGTTTTACATTAAGTATATTGTCATTGGAAAAACATAGTAAAAACAATTAAATTACATGTCAGTATAGGTTGTTAAAAAGTATTGCGTCATAATTGTATCGTAATATTTTTATATGCTTTTTGCGGGAGAGAATATATTAGGTAGGGCATATTGAATTACCTTTTGAAATGTTTTTCTTGACTACTCTTAATGTATTAAATGAAGTGTGTAGAATACGATCAATCTTTTGATTAATACCTCAAGTAGGCAGATAAAATTTTTCCAGAAACTGTATTAGATCATCTTAAGTTTGTTAAGATAATGGAATTGTTTAATGTTATAGTTATTTTTTGTTAAGCAATTACTGTTAGAGTTAGTAGAAGGAACTTACAGTTCTATTTTTTCCCTAATGAATCACATTCTTTTCATGAACGGGTTGACTTTTTACACATGTCAATGCAAACGTTTGAAGCATTTGACCATGCTTATTATATATTTTTCTGAGTGTATATGACTTCTATATGCAAAAAAGTAATTTCCTTATACAATAAGCAACAGAAACATAGGCTTAGCTCTATTGCCTATAATATCAACTTATAGCCAAATTAATAATTACATAAGTCAATATTAATGGTAGAGTATGTAATATAGTTAACATTTTTTTTCTAGTTAACATGAAGAGCAGTGGGAGAGGCGTGGAGCTTTGCAGTTAAGCCCCATTTGTTGAGCACGATGCTTTAGGATGATGTGAGTCAACCACACAGCTCCATTCAACTCACTTCTCTTAAATTAGAAGAGATTTTTCTACTCCGTTCTTATATGTTGTCACTGACTCCTAATTAGGTTAACAGGAACATAAAAAAAAGAAACTTACTAGGTTCCAGCAATCTTGGTGCTAATATGTGTGTTGTCCTCCTTATCAAGCTTTGCTAAACCAAAATCTGATATTTTAGAGTTGAGATCTTTATCCAGTAAAACATTAGTAGCTTTAATGTCTCTATGCAAAATCTTTAGCCTCGACTCTTCTTGAAGATATGCCAACCACCTGGCAATACCCACACATATCTTGTGTCTTGTCCTCCAATCCAACTTTAACTGAAATTCTTCAGGACCTTCAATTGTATCAGAAAAAATCAAAAGTGCTTTAGTGCCATGTCATTAACTGAAGTCAGTGAGGCACAATGTGATATCAAATTACCAAATAAAGCATGAGCAAGACTGTTATTTTCCATGTACTCATAAACCAGCAAAAGTTGATTTCCTTCAATGCAGCATCCATAGAGTTTCACAAGATGTGGATGTTGAAGAGCAGAAATCATCCCAAGCTCGTCACAAACTCCCGATTTCCTTGCTTTGATGTGGACGAAAGCGCTTCACTTTGCTATAGTGGTGTCATCCGACGAAGACCCCGCAATTGAACTTTGGCATAAGATTTATCTTTGTGAAGATTTAGATACATTGAATGCTGCTTTCTACAATTCTTTTCGTTGGGAATCGGGGAAGTTAGTTGACCGATTTTCCAGCATACCTTGTATACAGAACCAAAACCACCTTCTCCAATCTTATTGGCAGCATCAAAATTGTTTGTGGCAGCTTTAATCTGTCGCAAGGTAAATGAACCAATTTGCAATGCTAGAACCTTCAAATCTGCACAACATTTTGAAACTTCTAAGAATTTGGAGGAGTCAACGGCTAAAGTATGTAATCTACTATCTAACAAAGACATAGCAATTCCTTCTCGATGTACCAGAAAACCTAATTATAACTATTTGGTCTGAGCAAGTTCAGGACAGTATATCTTAAAATCTTGAAATTTATTTTCCAGGAAACTCTGGCATCAATTGGTAGTATGTACTTTGAAAAATGAAATGAGAATGTCCTCAACGTATTTAGTAGTAGGGGAAAAGAAAAATCACAGAAAAAACCCACTTTGGAAATGTAAGGCAAGGTTTGTATGTTTTGACATCTTGTATATCCAAAGTTCCAGCATTTGTTTTTTATGTCTTGAAACATAGACTTATTATATATATGGCCAATTGTGCCCCAAAGGAGACTCAATACACACAGACACACACATCTAAGAAACAATCTATCTTCCTCTTCCTATAAATATCTACCCCTTCATTTTTAGGATTTCTAAATAAAAATTTAGTTCGTTGAGTGTGACAAATGGATTGATGACACTTTAGCTGTATAATGGCTTAACAATTTATTTTCTTTTTGTGTCAAATCAAATTTCCAATGTAATGCACAAATGTCGTGCATCAAAAATTTTACAGGAGAACTGTGTCACCTAGTTGCAGTAAAGAAGAAGAAGAAGAAGAAGAAGAGTCACGCACCGAAGAAGAAGAAGAAGAAGAGTCACGCACCAACAGTTTGACCGGACAACTGTGTGAAATATGAAAAGGAATAGGGAAGGGGAAGTGTATTCAGAATGGATAACATTCTATTTCTTGATAGATTTATGCAAACAAAATGACAAAGATTCCTGGGTAAGCAACTACCTTGTGCCATTTCATCTTCACCTCCAAGACATCCTCTCCACCAAAGGATAACCAGGATAAGAAAAACTACCAAAACTATAGCAGCCACAATCCCGACCACTGTACCAGCAGATATTTTGGCTGGCTCTTGTGGGATTTCAAAGTCTGCAGTGAAGAAAGAACAACATATGTTTACCCAAAACTGTTCAAGTAATTGGAGTAGGCATACAAGCTGAAAAATATTGGTAGCTTCTTGGTGAACACGAAACCAACAGATAGGACAGCACACTAATTGAGAACAAGAAATGCTCGAGAACACTCCACGTAAAACTATCGATTAAAGGGCACAGTAGAATATCATCTTTGGAACATGTAATACTATATACAAAGGGAAAAAGAAAAAGCAATATGTTCTTCATTCTCAAGGCTGTACTTACAGGCGCAATGGTCATTGATTCGTAGCAGGAAAGCGAATGAGGCTATAGTTTGATAGTCTGAATGGAAGGATTAAAGACACATGGTGAAAAATGCCCAGATAAAACAAAGAAAACCATAGCCAAATTTTGCCTGTTTGGAGATAAAAAATATATCCTAGTCAGCTCCTATGGAAATTTATCTGATCAACTGTAACAGATGCCAAAGGCCTGAATTTAATATTGGACATTTTCAACCAAACGAAGTAACTGAATAGCGTATTGATGACTTCTGGTGCAAGACCAAAAAGGGTATTTTTTTTTTTTTTTTCCAATATGAATACAAGTAACTTTCTCAATAGAAAAGCACCAAGTAAAACATGGAAGTGTTTGTCTGCATACCAGGATAGACAGAGATAGCAGATGTAAGAGGACCATAGACTCCTCCTGTAGGTATTGCATTGGTCCCTTTCCCAGCCCAATATAAGCGTATCTCCAGAGTGCCCTTGGTCACATCGGCAGTAAAATTTCTTATGACCGGTTTTCCAACTCCACCTGCTTCAATCTCAATGTTGAAATCTTCCCACACCAATATCCCCTGAAATAATGTTTAATCTGATTCAAGTTAAGTGTCTCCACACTGAACAAGGCGAAACTATCAGTCTTGATAGAATGTAGAGATGGTGATCAGATCATGTTGCAAATACGAGTATATCCAGATAAAACAACCCAACCATAACATATCGAATGCTCTATATGCTTTGCATATTAGAACCAGCACTACATGACGCCCAAAATTTACCTGTATATAAACATTAAAAGCTTGCCTTCCAAGGCTTGTATGACTTTTGTTGCCTGTGAACATTATCTCCGCAAAATGAAGGCTTACATTGTAGGTCCCATTCATCAGACAAAAGCCATAATAAGTCAGAGAGGTAGCAGAACGTCGTGCTTTCACGTAAAGCCGGGCATCATCCATGGACAGTACGGATACATTGTCAGCTATGTAATTATCTCTAGGAATATCATCATCAGGGAAGTGACCACTGCTACTGTAGCCCCAGTAATTTTCACTCTGGAAGAAACTTGAAGCAGCAGTAGCCGATGCTGTATCTTTGCTGTACGTGTTCTCCCCTATTTTTACTATGCTCCCACCGCAGTTTATGAAGAGGTTATACTGATCTGGATGGAGTAAAGAAATAGTCAGAGAGAAAAATCAGGTTTTCTTCTTTTTGTCTTTTAATATGGAGTGGACTTTCTAGACACACTAAGGACACGTTTAGTAACGATTCTATTCTCGGAAACAATTTTTGATTAGAAATGGTTTTTTTTTTTTGTTTCTATTCCCGGAATCAATTTCTGAGTATAATAATTGTACAAAATTTTTATTCGGGATAGAAATGTATTTAGTAAAATTGTATAATTTTGTTATTTCTTTTAATTTTTTAATATTTTTATTATATTGTTATTATATTTTTCTTTTTTTTTCTTCTTCTTCTTCCTCCTTTGTGGCTAGTCGCTAGCCATGGCGGCGGCCGGGGACCGGCTGGGCTCGCCTAGTCACCAGTGAGGCTCGAACCAACGAGCCTTGCCATGGCTCGGCGTTGCCAAGGGCTGGCGATGCTCCAGCAAGGTCGCCAGCACTCGTCAGCCGGTCGTTGGCCATGGCCAAGGTTGGCGACCGACCAAAAGGAAGAAGAAGGAAAGAAAAGAGAAGAAGAGGAGAAGAGAAAAGAAAAAATTGTTCCCGGGAACAAGAAGTTATTTTTTTCTACTTCTTGTTTTTGTTTCAAATCTATTTTCGGGAACAAAAATTTTATCAAACACGTTTCTATTTTTTTTTGTTTCCTAGAACAAAAGAACAGAAATAATTGTTCCGGAGAACATAAATTATTTTTACCAAACAGGCTCTAAGAATGCGTTTGATAACGATTTTGTTCTTGAGAACAATATTTTATTAGAAATGATTTTTTTTTGTTCCGGAATCAATTCTGAGTATAATAACGCGTTTGGTAACTATACAAAATTTCTATTCTCGGGATATAAATGTGTTTAGTAGAATTTTATAATTTTATTGTTTATTTTATTTTGTTAATATTTTTATTATATTTTTCATCTTTTTCTTTTTCTTTTTCTCCTTCTTCCTCCTTTGTGGCCGGTCACTAGCCACGGCGGCGGCCGGCGACCGATTGGGCAAGGGCCGGTGAGCTCGCTAGAGGCTCGCCTGGCCACCGGCGAGGCTCGACCTCACCTAGCCATGGCAAGGCTTGGGCCAAAAAGTCTCGCCATGGCTCGGCATCACTGGGGACCGGCAATGCTCCAGTGAGGTCGCCTACCATCGTCGGCTGGTCGTCGGCCATGGCTAAGGCTAGCGATCAACCAAAAGGAAGAAGAAGGAAAGAAAAAGAGAAGAAGAGAAAAGAGAAGAAAAAGAAGAGAAAAGAAAAATTGTTCTCGGGAACAAGAAGTTAATTTTTCTATTTCTTGTTTTCATTCCAAATCTATTTCCAAGAACAAAAAAAAAAAAAGATTCTTTGTTCCCGAGAATAAAAATTTTACTAAACACGTCCCTATTCTTTTTTTATTCCCTAGAACAAAAAAACAGAAATAGTTGTTCCAGGGAACACAAATTATTTTTACCAAATAGGCACTAACTAAACTAACATTCATATATTGGAAAATCACATAAGCTTCCAAGTTTATGAGCAACACATTATTTCATGGGGGCGGTTTTTGAATTTCTAGAGTAATTATGCATTAACAATAAAAAATTGACACAATAGCCAAGAGGAGAGTTGACAAGGGAATACTCGGAGAGTATGATGCAATATTAGGATCTAGCTATAGTGACAGGATATACAGCAGATCAACTTACTTTATGGACAATGCTGACTTTTCAAACATGAGACAAGCCCACTTGTGGCAGGATATGACATTCTGAAAAAGTCAATGAAGATTTTAAGGTTACAATCATCATCATTTTGAATGAAGTTCAATGCTACGTAGATAAACAATTAAAAAGCAGGTCCTTGGAAATCCAAGTCTCTTGGTGGAAAATATAATCTCAGCATACGAATTGTTAACCGCCGAGCTTGCAAACAAGTTGCTGCAGAGAAAAGACAAAATCAACATTCAGTAGAGAAATGAAAATCTTGTACCCACAACCACACATTTGAGGGGAGCCCTGAACTTATACTGAAGAAAGTAGTACATACACATCAGATCGTGGTTGACATTCTAAGTTTCCAGCAGTGAACTTGTTGTATGATAGGTCACTACACAGAGAAATAGTCAACCATTTCCAAATATCAGCATTTTGAAGAGAACACTCAAAGTCATTCCATCAAATGATCATTGTGTACAAAAATGCAGATCAGTTGCAAAATATGGACAGGTACGGCAAGTTGAAAGGCAAAAACATCACAAGATGATGAAAGTAATATTTTATCTTTATTCAAGATATCTCATCTTAAATAATTAGAAGGAGAAAGACTAACTGGAGTCAACGGAAACTTTAGAACTAGTTGGAGTGCATAAATACATTTTTACCCATCAACAGTATAACAAACATGATGTATACGGCAAAGAGGCAAAAATAGTACTGTGATACCAACTACTACTAAGTCAGATCATCTTATTAGAAAATATGCAGACCACCATTAAAATGTTTAAACTATCTCATAAGAGCTTCATTCTTACACCCATAAGATAATATCAACTTTCTACAAGGTACACTCATGTTGACTGTAGAGATTTTCAAATACACAAGCCCATAAATATTATCAGCAAGAAATAGCCCAAGCAACTAATCATATTCTGCAGGAGATGCGTTAGACAAACTTTCAAAGAGGATTTATACAAAGTAAAAATTTTCCATGTTATTTTTATCATTCCAAGAGGTCTGAAAAAGATCTAGAGTTGAGAAGGCCTTTTTGTAAAGCAGAAAGCGGGGCTAACTAGGCACTTCCAAGACAATCCACTTTATATTCTTTCATGCATACTGTTGACACCTAATATTTTAAAAAATAATAAATTAAATAAAATTTGGTTTTTGAAAATTTTTGTTGTTGAAAATATATTCTCATTTCAAAATTTAAAAAATTAATCATTTGATTTTTGGAGCTATTTCTTTGTTGAAGAAGTTGAGTGAATATCGCCGGATTTTTAACAATTTCAAATCTTTCTTCTATAAAAAGGAATGCAAGATTTCGGAGCCGGGGGGCTTCTCTTCGTCTTTCATCGAAGAAAAAAAGAGAAAGGGAAAAAAGAGAGAAGGGAGCTTCGGTTTGTGGAAGAGGAAAAGAGGAAAAAGTCAAAAGAGTCAGAGAGAAAGTGACGTGAGAGAGAGATGTGAGAGAAGAGGAAAAAGGAAAGTATAATAAAGAAAAAGTTGCCAAGACCCTTACTGTTTACTTTCTTCCCCATCTGCTTCTGCTCGTCGAGCTCCTTTGCCACCGCCCTCCACCCGCAGCCGCGAAGACACCACCAGCCGCCTGCAACCTCCACGCGACGCCGGACCCGCGCCCGACGCCGTCCGCCGCTCCGTGTTCTCCCCTCGCGACGCCGGACTTGCAACTGAAGCCTCGCCAACGACCCAGCGATGCCGGAGCCCCTCTATAGAAGCCCTGACACTCCCCGCTGCTGCAGATCGCAACACCAGTAGCTCACCGAAGTCCATTGACGCCGCCGTTGCTGCTTCCCCCTTGCCGTCGCCGAGCACCACAGAACCGACGCCCGCGCCACCATCTCTCGCACCGCCCGCGAAGTTGTCGCTGTCCCATCTTGCCAGGAACCCTTGCCCGCGAGCCCGCGTCCCCGCACCTCGCCGCACCACTGAGACTCCGAACGCCGGCGTCTCGCTCCGACAATCCGACGTCTCCGCCCGCTGCTACCTTACCGACTCCCCTTGCCGGAGCCCCGAACCAGCTGCCAAGTTTTGCCTGGAAGGGAAAAAAAAAAACAAAAAAAAAAAGTAAAATCAAATTAGGTAGTTTGTTTTTCTTTATTTATTTCGTTATTATAGTTCAATTTAGAATATTGAAATGTGCTTTTCTTTTATAAATCTCGTAGGCATTAATTGTAGGTATTTAATCCTAAATTAGAGTAATTATTAATTTGACCCGTAAGACTTCGGGTCATTTTTTTAATTACTTTAATTTTTAGGAAGTTTTATAGCATTTCAATTGTTAAATCATTATAGGGTTAAAATAATTGTTGATTTAATCCGTGAGACAACGGATTATTTTTTCGGTTATTTTAATTCTTATCTTCATTCCTTAAAAATAATTGCTTGTTTGGAAAGATTAAAAAAAATAAAAAATCAGAAAATACATAAAAATCTAAAAATTGTATTAGAGCATTTAGGTTTAGTAAATTAGGACTATATTTTTAGGGTCAGTAAGTTAGAATTTGCATTTATAGGATTATAATTTTTAGATTATACTTTTAGATGGGTGATTTTTGTTAGGAATAATTTTAAATAATGTTGGCATGTCTTGATTTTAAGATAAGATATAGTTTAGGTTAAATTGATTCCTAAAATAAATTAGAATATCATTCACTTAGTAGTCTAATTAGTTTTCTTTAATTCCGAATTTCAATAAAAAGAATCCAAAAATATTAGGTACATGTTAGTTAATTTGCATAATAGGTTTAATTATAATTTGTTTATTAGTAAAATATTGTCATATCTAGAACTTAGGCATTTAGGTCCATACACGTCATATCAAAGCAACATACCTAGATTAAGTCAACTTTCATTTAGCAAAACAAAAAGAGAAAAAATGTTATGCATGCCATATGAGTTATAGTTTAATTTTTTTATAAAAAAATAAAAAATGCCAAAAATTAGCATTGCATCATTACGTTACTTTTTAATAAAAATTATCAGGTCATTTCATTTTAATTAAAAAAAACACAAAAGGCCATTTATTTGGTTAATTAATAGATTAGTTCATAATTAATCTCATTTCATGTCATCATTGTTAGCATAGGCTGCATATATGCATTAAAAAATGAATCATCATAAAAAAATCATAAAAGAGCATGCATGTAAAAATACCATGTCATTCATCCCATATCACGTAACACATGCATATTTAGGATTATATAAATTAGATTGCATACATATAGTGATAATTTTAAGTCATATCATATGAATTGCATCTCGCATGTCATTAAAATAAATTCATGTATATTAAGTTAGATTAAGATTGCATAATAATAAAAATTAGGTGTCATGTCATTTAGAAATCATGTTTAGGGCATGCATTTTTATTAGCATTTTTTTATTTGAATGTTATTTTATTGATTGCGCACTCGCATGACCACCATTTGCATGTTAATAGCTTAGGTTTAAATTAATCAACATTGCCTGCAAAATATTTTTAAAATTAAAATAAAAGGTACTGAAATGGCGTTAGACTAATCTAGCGTAATCATGTCCCTGGACCTATTGAATCTCTGGTTCGTAATAGTAAAGTATTCTTCCATACTTTACTTGGGTTTCTAACCAGCCCTAATTGGTTAGTGGCGGCTCCAAATTCAAATTGCATGTTTAAATGAATTAATTTCTATCAAGTCGCGATTGGTAGGACTTGGGAGGGTCCGTACCAAGTCTTCTAACTTAGTAATCCATTAGCCTTCTTTAGGTAATTCACATTTAAAAAATTCGGGAAGGTCGCGACACATACCATACAATTCAACCTCTTGTCTTACATATAACTTTCCAATTAACAGATCCCAACAAGCAGAAAGATACTTATTAACTCCAAAGGCTACAAACCATAAAGATGCAAGATGGGACTGCATAGTTGCTTACTACTGTGCAGGATTAGCCAGATAGAGCTAGAATCAAATTTGTGATTAAATAAGACATGTTCTTCAGGCAGCGAAGCTTACATATTATTTGCTTTCAGGATCCAACCAGGGATTGCTCCAGTCAATTGGTTTCCAGTCAGGTAGCTAAACAAGATTATTTGATTGAGTTAGTTCCTCATGTACTTTGTAGAAATTAATATAGGAGAAGAAAAGAGAGCGATGAGAAATTGATAAAGAAGGAATGAGGAGAACGTGTAAAACTAAAAGGAGGAGAATTAGAAAACTGATTAGGGTTTTTACGTCTCACACTTTTATTTTTAAATAATACTTAATGAACATAATAACCCTATTAGCGTTAATGACCATAATAACCCTCACACTGTAACACTCCCCCTCAAGCTGGAGCATAGATATCAAGCATGCCCAGCTTGTTACAAATATACTCAACTCTACTACTCCCTAATGACTTGGTGAAAATATTAGCTAGTTGCTCATTGATCCTAACATGACTAGTAGAAATAACTCCAGCTCGAAGCTTCTCACGAATAGAGTGACAATCAACTTCAATATGCTTGGTACGCTCATGGAATACTGGATTTGAAGCAATATGGATTGCTGCCTGATTATCACACCACAACTTCAATGGCGCAGGATCTTCAAATCCAAGTTCAACTAATAGCTAACGTATCCAAATTAATTCACAAGTAGCTTGAGCCATAGCTCTGTATTCTGATTCTGCACTGAATCTAGCCACAACACTTTGCTTCTTACTCTTCCAAGATACTAGGTTTCCCCCCACAAAAGTGCAGTAGCTCGATGTAGATCTTCTATTTGTAGGAGATCCAGCCTAATCAACATCCGAAAATACTTCCACTTCTCTGTGACCATGATCACTAAAGAAAAGACCACGACTTGGAGTCTTCTTCAAGTATCTCAAAATTCTGACTACAGCATTCCAATGAGAGGTACGAGGAGAAGACATAAATTGACTCACAACACTCATAGAAAAGGAAATATTGGGTCTAGTGACAGTCAAATAGTTCAATTTTCCAACAAACCTTCGATACCGTTCTAGATCATTCAATAGCTCATTTTCCTCTGCCATTAATTTTGAGCCAACTTCCATCGGTGTATCTAGGGGTTTTGCTCCTAGCATACCTATCTCTATAAGCAAATCCAAAACATACTTGTATTGTGAGATATGGATACCTTTCTTTGCTTATGCCACTTCGATACGCAAAAAATATCTAAGTCATCTCAAATCCTTTGTTTGAAACTGCTGTTGCAAATGCAATTTCAATTCATCAATTCCTGTAGAATCATCTCCAATTATAACAATATCATCGACATAAACTACAAGAAATATCCGACCAGCTCCTAAAACACGATAAAACATAGAATGATCTCCACTACATCTAAACAATCCAAACTGGAGCACCACTTCTGTAAACTTCCCAAACCAGGCTCTAGGAGATTGCTTCAAACTATATAAAGATTTCTTCAAACGACAAACATGACCAGACTCCCCCTGAGTAACAAATCTAGGTGGTTGCTCCATATACACTTCTTCATTTAAATCGCCATGAAGAAAGGCATTTTTCACATCAAGCTGAAAAAGAGGTCAACAAGCAGAAGCGGCCAATGAAAGTAAAAGACGAACAGATGTCATCTTAGCAATTGGAGAGAAAGTATCACCATAATCAACCCCATAAACTTGTGCATAACCTTTAGCAACCAATCTGGCCTTGAGGCGAGCAAGAGAGTCATCGGAATTAACCTTAGCAGTGAACACCCATTTACATCCAATGGTAGTTTTTCCTTCAGGTAGAGAAACAAGATCCTAAGTCTTGTTTTGGTCAAGTGCCATTAGTTCCTCCTCCATAGCTGTCCTCCAGCCTTGATTAAATAATGCTCTAGCAACAGTTTTAGGAGTAGGATGTTTATCAATAGTGTCTAGACTAGCTTGAAAAGAAGCAGACAGATCAGAATAGGTGACAAATTGTGCAATAGAGTGTTGGGTACAACTGCGAACCCCTTTGCGGTGAGCTATAGGGATATGAAGATCATTATGCGATAGACTTACCTGAGACTTAGAAGATGAAGAAGAAAAAATAGCGGAGGTACATCTGCAGGGGGCTCCACATGCTAATGATGACGTCTACTATATACATGCTGAATTGGTGGAGGGATTGGAGCAGAATGCGAAGTGGGTTTCATAATGACATATGTAAAGGAATCATCATCCACTGTAGGAGGCTCCATTGGTTCATCAGAATAAGTAGTCGACTCAAAAAAGGAAACATCTACAGTGGTGAAATACTTATGCAACGAAGGACAATAATAACGATATCCCTTTTGTGTACGAGAATACCCCACAAAAATACATTTAAGAGACCGAGGGTCTAGTTTGGAAAGTCCTAGACGATGGTCACGAATATAATAGACACAACCAAATATACGAGTGTTGACACCTAATTTTGGAAAAATAAAATTGCATTTTTTGAAAATAGGGGAAATTGATTTGATTGAAGTATGCAAGGAAATTTGAAATTCTGATAGATATTCAGATTTTGATAAATGCAGAAACAATTAAAAATCAGGTGAACAAAGGGTAAGAATTTTTATAAAACGGAATAAATCGGAGCAAAATCGAGTTGATTGCGAAATCACGCTTTGATTTGCAGCTTTGATTTAATGCGACAGAAGATAGAAACTCGAAAAATACCATTCAAAGCGGCCATTCGGAATTAGTATAAAAGAGAGTTTCATTTTTCGTAACTTGGGGGGTTTTTGGGGAGCGAATTCAGAAAAATTTTCAGAGGTGCAAAAAATTGAGAGAGAATTCGTGAAAAGGGTTTCTGGGGGGTTTTCGAGGTCAACAATTCAGGAAAAAAGAGAAGTGTTGGTTCTTTGGGGAAAAAGAAAAAAGTCAGCAAAGAATTTTCCCTTTTGCTGAAAAGCACTGCAGAAAGTACAACAGCAAGAGGGAGAAGACGTGAGAGGGACAGGTCAGAGAGAGAAAAGAGAAAAAAAAAAAAAAAGGAAAAGCAGGAGTTGCTGTTCATCTTCTTCCTCGCGAGTTCTCCCGCTGCTGTGACCGATCCTCTGTGCCACTGGTTTCCTCGCGTCATCGCCGTTCCCCGGAGTCGGCCGCGCACCCACGACGCCGCCCGTCGATCTCCGAGCTCCGCCGCGCCACGCCTCGCCCGTGCCTACGACGTCCGCAGCTCCGCCGCCGCGCTCAACCCGCGCCTACGACGACTCACAGCTCCGCCGCCCGACGACCGTGTTCCCACCCTCGCCGACGCCACGCCACCGCAACACCCCGCTCCGCCCGCGACGCCGCCGCCTGTCGATCTTCGAGCTCCGCCGCGCCTCCGCCACGCTTCACCCACGACCCGGCTTCGATCTCCGCCGCCTCGAGCTCGAGCCCGTCGCCGTCCACCCGCAACCGCTCCCGCCGGAGCCCCGACGACAGACCAGTGCCGTCCACCGTCGGTTTACCCCCCCTTTAGGTAGTTTTTGTTCTTTTTATTTTATTTTGTTTTACTTTTATAGTTTAGTTTATTTTATTTGTTATGTTATTTTTGCTTATTTCATTTGATAGCATTTTTAGTTTAGCTATTTAACTTGTAATGGTGGATGTTAATATTTGTGAATTTAGTATGCATTATCCGTAGGGATTTTGTCCGAAATTAATATAATTATTAAGTTGATCCGAGAGACATCGGATCATTTTTCTAATTATTTTTAATTTCTGGGCTTTTTGATAGAACCTCAATTGTTAAATCATAATAATTACTTAATTTGGTCCGTAAGACTTCGGACAAGATTTTTAATTATTTTAAGTTGTTGTGATGATTAGGGTTATAATAATTGTTAGTTTAACCTGTGAGACGTCAGGTTATTATTTCAATTATTTTGATCCTTTATTTAGTGATTATATTAATTATTTAGATTTAACCCTTATTTAACAATTATTCAACTTAAAAAAAACTAAAAAGAAACTAAAAAATCAAAAATCAAAATATTTAAAAAAAAATCTGCATGAGCATATAGGACATTAGTGTTTAATATAATAGACACGTAGGTTTAATTAATCAAATTTTTAGGATTATATTTCTAGGATTGCATTTTCAGATAATATTTCTAGGACTGCATTTTTAGATATTTTAAAAAAAGTTAGGATTAGACTTAAATAGCCTTTTTAGAGTCTTAGATATAATTGGCACATTTTCATATTCTCATCCTCTTTTTAAAATAAAAAAAAAATAGTTTTCTAAGATAAGATAGGATTTAAGTCAAATTAATCCCTAGAATAAATTAGAAAATTATCCCTTTTACATAGATTAATTAGGATCTTTATAAATTCTGAATTTCAATAAAAAAATCCAAAAATACTAGGTGCATGTTAACTAGTTTGCATAATAGGATTATTTAATTAGAATTTGCTCATTAGTGAAGTTAGGTCATGAGGTGCATAATAATTAGTTTGCATAATAGACCCATTTAATTAGAATTTGCATATCAATAGGATTAAGTCATTTAGTTTAAAAATGCATTTTTATAAAAGAACTCCAATTTTTAAGAAAATCCAAAAAAAAAATCATTGCTTGCTTTGTGTGATGCAATTTATTTATTTGAATGTTTTAAATAATGGATGAGCACCCATGTGGTCACCACATTTGCATGATAGTAATTTAGGTTAAAATAAATCATTTGCTTGCAAAAACATTTTGAAAAATTAAAAAGAAATGGTACCGAAAGGGCATTAGAAAATTCTAGTGTAACCAAGTCCCGTACCCTTAGTCTCGCAGTTCGTAGGAGTAAAATAAATCTCCCTTTATTTTACTTAGGTATCTAATCGACCTACCATAAATCGATTAGTGGCGACTCCTAGATAATAACCTCTTGCATGTTTAAAAATTTAGACTTAAGTCGCGATTTGGTATGGGCTTGGGAGAACCCGAGCTAAGCGTAAAAACTTAGCAGTCCATTAACCTAGTTTTAGGTGGTGCACCCCGAAAAATAGGTCGCGACAGCTTGGCAACTCCGCTGGGGACTTGTGTTAAAACATTTAGTGGACTTAGGCCAATTTTTCTTTTTCTTTTAAAAATGTTTTTGTTTGGCAGCAAGGATACCAGGTACGTCCCTAACATTTCTAAGGTGTTAAATGCTTTTGCAGATGGGAGGTATAAGGGGAGTAGTTTGTGCTAACATTTGTCTTGCAGGTTGGAGTGTGGGATTAATGATTTATTTTTCCATGATTAGAAGTGTTGTTTGCATTTAAACTGTTGTGCATGTTTTATTGTTTTTAGCACTACACTATTGCACACACAACTTGTGGCCGGACCTGGGCTGCGATAGGATTTCTAGTATGGTGTTGAGAATGATACTTCCTCCAAAGCGAGACTGCTATGTAGAGGTTGACCTTCTCTTCCCTGAAAGTCTTTTAATGGTGTCGAATGTGTTTGTCCATATCCGCAAGACTGTGTGACTATTGGACATTCCATTCGACTGAGCCGGAGTTAGGGGGACCTGACACGTTAATGCGAGACTGCAACGGTCAGATCATCCTCTTAGCTCCACTTTGTTAAGTCATTTAGATAGAAATCGAGCCTCACATTTCATGCGTGTGTCTATGTGCTTGTCATTCCTTCTGGTGAAAGTAAGTTGTCTAAATTCTTACTTCGCAATTTACTTACTTTATTGCAATTTTGTCGGTCCATGACAATAGGTTTCGTCGCGTCTTGTTTTATATGCTATGGGGAGGACCGACGTACAATTCATTTCCACTCCAAAAAAAGAGCTCAAGATGTGGCTGGATCAGTTAGATCAAGAGGGCCAGAGGTATGTGAAGACTAGGATTGCCCGACTTCTCCCACTATTGGAGATCAACATTCACTCTAGTGTGATACAAGCACTCCCTCACTTCTGGTGTCCACAAATTTCCACCTTCATATTTGGTGAGTACGAATTGACTCCCACACTAGAAGAATATAGTGTTGTCATTGGAATGCCCCTGGAAAAAGAACTTGTTAGACCGCTTATCGGTATAGATTCTATTTCTGAATTATCACAGTTTTTAGAAATTGAAGCCGAATGAGTAAGGAAAGTTGTTAAAGCCAATTGTTTTGCATGCCCATTTTCGTTTTTGGAAAAATGTTTTGCAAATCAATCAATGATTCCAAAAGCTAGGATCTTCATGTTAGCATTTTTCGGGCTAATTGTTTTCCCTTATCAAAGAAATGCCATTAATCCTTCAATTTCATGGGTGGTTAATCGTGTTTATGACGGCTTAAATTATGTCAATATGGTTTTAGCTGAAACATTTTTGTCATTAAACCGTTTCAAGCAAAATGAAGAAAAGACCATGCGTGCTCTCCCTGAACTTTTACAAATATGATTTTTCTCCCACATAAGAGGATTTGGACACCTCATGAAACAATTTAAGATTGTTGATTTTAGGCACCCCATACAAAAATTTGCGGTCTTAGAACGTTTTTCCCCAAATAAACAGTATGCCCGTTGGATTAATTTTTTGAAAAATCCTGATCCTAAGGCATTCCTATGGCATACTAAATGGTTCCGAGTTGAGGAAGCTCGTTTCTCACACAAGTATGATGAGCCAATTCTGTTGTTGGGCTTTTCTGGTGCGACTTCTTACTACTCGTATAGGGTGACCCGTCAGTACAAAGCTCTTCAAGAAATTCCTCCGCCACTCAAGACAGAGTTGTTCCAAGTTCGTTTCATTCGAACAGATTATAACTACTTCAACGAGATCCAGATGATCATTGCCGCATGGAATGAATGCCATCTAGAGAAGATTTTGGTGCCAAAGAGACTAAAAGGCGAGGAGGAGATTCACCATGCGTCAACATTCTACATCTAACAACATCGGATTTCTGCCACCCTGCGTCCAGCGGTCCCTGATATGACTGAGAAGCCAACCCAACGAGCACAAATTGAGCATCTTAAGCGGAAATTGGAAATGATTGAAGCGGAAAATAAGAAGCTTTGCAAGGCGTTGAAATCCTGAAAGCATATAAAATGAGACGTCTTGAATTTTGATTCTTAGTTCAATGTTTAGGGACTTTGATTTCTAGCTCAATGTTTTCAATTTTTAGATTCGATGTTTAAGGATTTCGGATTTCAATTCTTAGTTCGTTGTTAGGAAACTTGGTTAAAATTTCAAATAAAATCAGTCGATTAGACCATTGTCATGGGCCATTTTTCCTATCTTGTCATTGGGTCTTACATTATCTATTTTTCTTTAGGTGGCAACGGATCCTCCATGCTCACCCATTATCACGCGATTAAGAGCAAGAATGGCCGACCAAGGCGAGATGCGTGATCGCATGTCCTCCGTGGAAGATCAACTCACACAGTTAGCCACTTCCATGCAGCTTATAACAGCTCAATTTCAATCCCTCTAAGTAAACCCGAATCCTCCACCTGCTCTCCCCGAGATAGTAGTCCCGAGGCAGGCAAATAGGGCCCAAATGAATGATGACGAAATGCCCGGGCTGGAAGATGACATGGTTCGCAAGACAGATCAGGATGAACGTGTTGCAAAGCTGGAAGAGAAAGTGAGACGGTTGCAGGAGTCTCAAAGCTCACTCCCATTTGACCTCTCGATCTATGAGAAAGTTAAAATGCCGAGCAAGTTCAAAATGCGGGAGTTCGAGAAGTATGACGGGACATCTTGTCCAAAGTCTCATTTGCAGATGTACCACGTCCGCATGGCTCAGCACGTAAAAAATGAGCCCCTTATGATCCAATCATTTCATGCGAGTTTGACTGGGCCGGCACTAAACTGGTACGTGATGAAGAACGTAAACCTCCTCGAAACCTGGAATGAAGTGGCGGACGCATTCCTCAAACAGTACAAGTTCAACATGGACATCGCGCCTTCCCGAGAAGACCTGGAGCGGATGGAAAAGAAAAGGAGTGAGTCATTTAAAGAATATGCTGTGAGATGGAGAAACTTGGCAACTCAAATTACTCCTGAGCCTACCAACAAGGAGTTGATAAAGTTGTTCGTGAAGACCCTTCCATCTGAGTTCCGTAATTGAATGGCCAGTACATATGTCGAGAGCTTCAATCAGCTTATTCCTGTGGGAGAACAGATTGAGATGGGGATAAGGGAAGGATGGTTTTCTGAGCCATCTACTAAAAGGTTCTCCGCCAAGAAAGATAAGGAAGTTGTTGAAGATGTGAATGTGACCTATAGCCCAGAAGGTACTAATCGCATCCCGGCTATCCAAATGAATCAAAGGCAACAACAAATTGCTGGTCGCCAATCATTTGCCCAAGCATATAATACAAGGCAGTTCTCTTCTCTCCCTGGATCTCCATCTCAAGTGTTAGCGATTCTCCGAAAGAAATGTTTGCTTTCTAGTGAACCGAAGCGTCCTAACCACGAAAGCAATCGAGGTTACGACCCGATGAAGAAGTGTGACTACCATAGCGGTGAACTGGGGCATTCAACTGATGAATGTTTCACCATCAAGCACAAGATCCAAAACCTCTTGGACACGAAGGCTTTTTCATTTCAAACTGCTCGGCCGAACATCCAAAAAAATCCGTTACCGGAGCATGAGGGTACGGTGAATGCTATCTTGGAACATGACGCCGGTCGAATCAAGAGCTTGAAGGTGCATATGATGGACACCCTAGGGCAGCCGAATGATGGATGGGGTGGCATGGACGAGCCGACACCCCAGGAGATGGAGAACCCAGATGATGTGCTGGAAGGGGTTACGAACTTGTTCGATGACCTCATCATAGGAGCTGTTGATGAAGAACCCCCTGAAGAGATGGGCCTTGGCCCACAAGAGTAACTTTTTTTTACTGCTTTTGCATATTCCCTGCGTGGGAATTTCTATTATTTTTCGAGAGATGTTTTGGTGATTAAGTATGGCATTTTCCATTCAATAAATGTAATTGATTGATGAATTTCAATGAAATTACAATTTTTAATTTGAGGGCATGATGAGGTATACCAAACCAGCCCGGTGATGATATCCAACCGATAAAAGAAAAGAAAAATCCAAGGAGAATTCTAAGGCCTGGGCTTCATCATGCTTTCTCGTGTCAAAATGTTTCAAAAAATGCTTTTCCAAATGCTTTTCAAAAAAAATTTCAAAAAAAAAATAAAATAATAAAACTTGATTTACTCTGTTTGTCTTTTTGACCCATCCACTTTTTGTTTCAGAGACGGTCTTGTAACATGCGAAGGTGTGGAAATGGTCCAATCCAATTCCGGAGCCTAGAGGCAAGTTCGCTCCAAATTACAGCGGCCCATATGTGGTAAAGAAGATACTTCATGGCAGTGCCTTAATATTGGCAGAAATGGACGGTCGTGAGTTTTCCACTCTTGTTAATTCAGATGCTGTCAAGAAGTATTACCCATGATAGAATTTGCCATGTCATGTTTTGAATTGCAAGCATTTCAATGATGAATAAATTGCTTCAATGAATTCAATTGTTCAAATTTATTGCAAATCTTGCGTTTTTCTCCCTTGATGAATTGTGTGAGATAAATTGAATGTGTCAAATGGGATACTTTGGAATGATGAAAGGCAAGCATTGTTCCATACACTGTTTCATACACTAACTCTCAGTGAGTTGTGTGAAAAATTCCATGCCCACAAGGAAGAGGGCTATCTCGCAAAGGATACGTCAACCAAGGTGATGAGAGGCATTCGTTTCTTTATCCTAAACACTATAGGTGATCCATTGCTCAACCCCTTTGAGCCCCATATACATATGGAGATTTTTTTAAAAAAAAATTATCCCTATCAAGAATCATCCCACATTGGGACAAATTTGAAATGAATGGTAGGAATCTTCTTGCTCCCACTTGCATCAATCTTCGAATATTGCTTTTGCAGTGTAACTCACACGGTAATTCAAGTGCCTTAGGATGATGAAGAGCAGTTCTTTCTTTATCCTATACACTTCTATCCATTGCATAGCCCACTTGAGCCTATGAATTTATTTCATATTAAACATAGTTGGTGATCATCCCCCACACTGGGGCAAGGCAAAAAGAACCATTCCAGTAACATGGCTTAGAATGCTATAAAGGATGGTTGTGCAAGTTCAAAAAAAAAGTGCAAAATAATGGGGCATGAAAAAGCAGTGTGCCTGATAAAAGCAAGGCCAATGCAAAGAAAAAAAAAAGAAAAACCAAACACTTGTGTCGTATCCCCTACAAGGAGGTACCAAAAAAAAACTCCGAAATGCTATTGCAATCAATAGAATTGTGATAAAAAAATCTTCGACAGTGAAGAAGGAAAGTGGTGGAAATGTCAAGATGATCACCAACTTTAACCCCCTTAAACACTTTTTGAGCCTAATGATCCTTTCATTTCTCAACCCATGAACCAAGCCTATGTTACGTCCCTTGCAAAGTCTCTTCTGATTATGGCACTTGAATTAACCTAGGGGTTCACATGTTTTAAGCATCGCTCGAAGAAGTGCGAGCAAGATTATTCCTTTCTCATTTTGCAGGGTTCTTGACTTGTAAACCCAGAGATGATTACAGAATATCACTCATTCTTTCAAAAGCCTTGACTCGAAAAGTCCCTTTTGTTAAGCCGTTGACCAGGCCCACATTACGGTCCTTGTTCAAGACCTCTCAGATTGGTGAGATCGTACCACTTGCGAGATTGTTCAGACCCTTGTTTGGCATGATGATGGTGAGATAGAGTGATTGACAAAATCCTGCATCAAAGGTCAGGATGAAATGGCCATTTTAATGAGGATGAGAGAAAAAGTCCTTTCAGACCAAAGGATCCCTCATTTGACACATTCATGACACTCATGTGTTCAGAATGGGAATTAAGTGATGCGAGATTAATGGAAATCATCATAAACCTCCATTTTATTGATGCATGCTTATGATTACAAATGCATGTTGCCTCTCCTACGACCATGTTTTGCAGGAGACATATCCCCAAGGAACAGAGATGTCATAAGGTAAGTCTATCTCTATCCATACTTTAAATGCTTGTCACTGTACAGGTATTCCTTTTCAAGCACCGACACTCAATGGAGTTGTCCCCCAAAGATTTTTCCTCCATATTCAATCTGATTAAGGCGACCGAAGAATGGTTCGGGTCCTGATTAGATGATTTCTGTCGCAAGCTGGGCAACCGAAGAATGGTTCGGGTCCTAGCCAAGCAAAACCTCAGTCTAGGCGACCGTAGAATGGTACGGGTCCTAGAAAAGCAATTACCTCAATTTAGGCGATCGTAGAATGGTACCGGTCCTGGAAAACAGATCCTTGTTTAGGTGACCGTAGAATGGTACGGGTCCTGAAAAATCATTTTTTCGTCAAGGCGACCGTAGAATGGTACGGGTCCTAGACAACCTCAGTTCAAGCGACTGTAGAATGATACGGTCCTGAAAAATCATTTTTTCGTCAACGCGACCGTAGAATGATATGGGTCCTAGACAATCTCAGTTCAAGCGACCGTAGAATGGTACGGGTCTTGGAAAATAAATCCACGTTTAGGCTACCGTAGAATGGTACGGGTCCTAGACAATCTCGTTTAGGCAACCGTAGAATAGTACGGGTCCTAGGCAACCGTAGAATAGTACGGGTCCTAGACGCAACCAAATAATGCCATTCTGGGCGACCGTAGAATGGTACGGGTCATGGGAAAGCAGTCACTTTATGAAGTCATGTTACTATTCTGGGCGACCGTAGAATGGTACGGGTCCTGGACATGTAACACCAATCTATCTTGAGTTACTCTACCATCCTTGAAGGTAAGTAATTCCAGGTAAGTTCCTTATCATTTGCATTAGCATTTCCATGCATCATATAAATTTCATTTCAAAATGGGATTCATTTTCCAAAAAAAAAAATCATTTAGTGCATGTGCATAATTAAAATTAGGTCTCAATTTGTCTTTGAAGACAACCTCTACGAGTTTACCTTCAAAGAGGGGCAGCTGTTGACACCTAATTTTGGAAAAATAAAATTGCATTTTTTGAAAATAGGGGAAATTGATTTGATTGAAGTATGCAAGGAAATTTGAAATTCTGATAGATATTCAGATTTTGATAAATGCAGAAACAATTAAAAATCAGGTGAACAAAGGGTAAGAATTTTTATAAAACGGAATAAATCGGAGCAAAATCGAGTTGATTGCGAAATCATGCTTTGATTTGCAGCTTTGATTTAATGCGACAGAAGATAGAAACTCGAAAAATACCATTCAAAGCGGCCGTTCGGAATTAGTATAAAAGAGAGTTTCATTTCTCGTAACTTGGGGGGTTTTTGGGGAGCGAATTCAGAAAAATTTTCAGAGGTGCGAAAAATTGAGAGAGAATTCGTGAAAAAGGTTTCTGGGGGGTTTTCGAGGTCAACAATTCAGGAAAAAAGAGAAGTGTTGGTTCTTTGGGGAAAAAGAAAAAAGTCAGCAAAGAATTTTCCCTTTTGCTGAAAAGCACTGCAGAAAGTACAACAGCAAGAGGGAGAAGACGTGAGAGGGACAGGTCGAGAGAGAGAAAAGAGAAAAAAAAAAAAAAAAAAGGAAAAGCAGGAGTTGCTGTTCATCTTCTTCCTCGCGAGTTCTCCCCGCCGTGACCGATCCCTCGTGCCACTTTGGTTTCCTCGCGTCATCGCCGTTCCCCGGAGTCGGCCGCGCACCCACGACGCCGCCCGTCGATCTCCGAGCTCCGCCGCGCCACGCCTCGCCCGTGCCTACGACGTCCGCAGCTCCGCCGCCGCGCCTCAACCCGCGCCTACGACGTTCACAGCTCCGCCGCCCCGACGACCGTGTTCCCACCCTCGCCGACGCCACGCCACTGCAACACCCCCGCTCCGCCCGCGACGCCGCCCGTCGATCTTCGAGCTCCGCCGCGCCTCCGCCACGCTTCACCCACGACCCAGCTTCGATCTCCGCTGCCTCGAGCTCGAGCCCGCCGCCGTCCACCTGCAACCGCTCCCCGCCGGAGCCCCGACGACAGACCAGTGCCGTCCACCGTCGGTTTACCCCCCCTTTAGGTAGTTTTTGTTCTTTTTATTTTATTTTGTTTTACTTTTATAGTTTAGTTTATTTTATTTGTTATGTTATTTTTGCTTATTTCATTTGATAGCATTTTTAGTTTAGCTATTTAACTTGTAATGGTGGATGTTAATATTTGTGAATTTAGTATGCATTATCCGTAGGGATTTTGTCCGAAATTAATATAATTATTAAGTTGATCCGAGAGACATCGGATCATTTTTCTAATTATTTTTAATTTCTGGGCTTTTTGATAGAACCTCAATTGTTAAATCATAATAATTACTTAATTTGGTCCGTAAGACTTCGGACAAGATTTTTAATTATTTTAAGTTGTTGTGATGATTAGGGTTATAATAATTGTTAGTTTAACTTTGTGAGACGTCGAGTTATTATTTCAATTATTTTGATCCTTTATTTAGTGATTATATTAATTATTTAGATTTAACCCTTATTTAACAATTATTCAACTTAAAAAAAAACTAAAAAGAAACTAAAAAATCAAAAATCAAAATATTTAAAAAAAATCTGCATGAGCATATAGGACATTAGTGTTTAATATAATAGACACGTAGGTTTAATTAATCAAATTTTTAGGATTATATTTCTAGGATTGCATTTTCAGATAATATTTCTAGGACTACATTTTTAGATATTTTAAAAAAAGTTAGGATTAGACTTAAATAGCCTTTTTAGAGTCTTAGATATAATTGGCACATTTTCATATTCTCATCCTCTTTTTAAAATAAAAAAAAAATAGTTTTCTAAGATAAGATAGGATTTAAGTCAAATTAATCCCTAGAATAAATTAGAAAATTATCCCTTTTTACATAGATTAATTAGGATCTTTATAAATTCTGAATTTCAATAAAAAAATCCAAAAATACTAGGTGCATGTTAACTAGTTTGCATAATAGGATTATTTAATTAGAATTTGCTCATTAGTGAAGTTAGGTCATGAGGTGCATAATAATTAGTTTGCATAATAGACCCATTTAATTAGAATTTGCATATCAATAGGATTAAGTCATTTAGTTTAAAAATGCATTTTTATAAAAGAACTCCAATTTTTAAGAAAATCCAAAAAAAAAATCATTGCTTGCTTTGTGTGATGCAATTTATTTATTTGAATGTTTTAAATAATGGATGAGCACCCATGTGGTCACCACATTTGCATGATAGTAATTTAGGTTAAAATAAATCAGCTGCTTGCAAAAACATTTTGAAAAATTAAAAAGAAATGGTACCGAAAGGGCATTAGAAAATTCTAGTGTAACCAAGTCCCCGTACCCTTAGTCTCTGGTTCGTAGGAGTAAAATAAATCTCCCTTTATTTTACTTAGGTATCTAATCGACCTACCATAAATCGATTAGTGGCGACTCCTAGATAATAACCTCTTGCATGTTTAAAAATTTAGACTTAAGTCACGATTTGGTATGGGCTTGGGAGAGCCCGAGCTAAGCGTAAAAACTTAGCAGTCCATTAACCTAGTTTTAGGTGGTGCACCCCGAAAAATAGGTCACGACAACGAGGTCGTAAATGAAACAAGGGTTCTGAAGGAAAAAGAAGAGAGTGTGGTGTCGCACCCTTAAGAACAGAAGACAGCATGCGATTGATAAGATAGCATGTGGTCATGATAGCATTAGCCCAAAAAGATTTGTCTACCTTCATTTCAAACATCAATGATCGAGCAACTTCTAGTAAATGGTGGTTCTTCCGTTCGGCGACACCATTTTGCTGTGGTGTATCTGAACAAGAAGATTGATGAATGATGCCCTGTTGGGCCATGAATTCAGAAAAATGATTAGAAAAATATTTTTTAGCATTATCACTTCGGAGAATATGAACAGAAGCTAAAAATTGAGTATGTACTTTGTTAACAAATGCACAAGATATAGAAAATAATTCAGAACGACTTTTCATTAGATATAGCCAAGTGGCTTTTGAATAGTCATCGACAAAAGTAACAAAGTACTCGAAACCCAACTTAGAAAGAGTAGGACAATAACCCCATATATCAGAATGAACTAACATAAACGGTTGAGAGGCCTGTTTATTGACTCTTGGACGATAACTAATACAGTGCAATTTCCCAAACTGACACGACTCACACTCAAGACTAGATAAAGACTGAAACTGGGGATTTAACTTCTTTAAACTTTCCAAGGATGGGTGGCCCAAACAACAATAGATCTGATGTGGGGAAGCTGTAGAACAAACAACACTTGTAGGATCATCAAGCAAGTATAGCCCTCCTGACACATGTCATTTACCAATTGTCTTCCTTGTTTTCAATTCCTGAAAAACACATAAATCGGGATAGAAAGTTACGAAACAATTATATGCTTTAGTAAGCTGACTGACAGACATAAGGTTGAATGGAAAATTAGGGAGATACATGACTGAAGATAAAGATATAGAGGATATTAGGAGAACTGTGCCTATCCCCTTCACGGTAGATAGAGAACCATCAACTAATGTAACATTAGACATAAACTCATGAAAGTCAGAAAAGATACCTGAGACTCCAGTCATATGATCGGTAGCACTTGAATCAATGACCTAGGGGCGGGAGGCAGAAGAAAGACATGCTTTTGCATTACCTGTCTGAACAAAAGTAGTTGTGGAGGAGGACTGTGAAATCGGCTGGGAAATCTGGAGTTGATTATATCTAGCAAATTCCTTTTCCGACATTCTGATCAACTTTCCTCCTGTAGCGGATTGTGAAGAGTTACTAGATTCTACTACATTAGCTACATTAGTTGTAACCTGTTGAGAGGGCCTTCCATGAAGCTTATAACAGAATCTCTAAATATGTCCTAGTAAACCACAGTAATAACAAGTTCGAACCAAAAGTGGTATTACCCCCTATGTCACTATAAGTGTTGCTAGCAGAGGGTGGTTGGCCTATACTAAAACTACGGCTGACGTCACCACTTCGACTACCACCACAACCTCAACTACCACCACAATTTCCTTGGGCTGCTAAGGCTGAGTTCTCACCTATAGAAGATGCATCCTTAGGTGGTTCACGTGAGACCCTTAGAACACGAGCAAATGTCTCAGTGAGTGAACTCACCCTATCTCCTCCAAGTATTTGGGAACGAACAGCATCATACTCTTGCCCTAATCCTCCCAAAAAAACCCATAATAACCAATTGCTCTCGTTGCTCCTGCATTTCCTTGACATTAGAAGTAATGGATAGTAGAGAATTAAGCTCATCATACATCCGTTTGAAATCAGCAAAATATTGAGTAAGTGGCCGACTCTTTCTATCAGCCTTATAAAATCCCTAGAACACTTCATATATCCTTGAAAGATTATCTTGTCCAGAATAAAGGACATTCAAGTAGTCCCACAAATCCTTCACAATATTAATATGTGTAACCAAAACCGCAATATGAGATTCCATGGAATTCAACATTTGACCAAGAATTCTAGCATCCACAATATCCCAATTTGTATCGGAGGCAGATATATCACCGGTTAGATGATTCTGTTGCTCTCTTCCAGTCAACACTAATGATACGATTTTCTTCCATTGTTGGAAATTGGTGATACCTTCTAGCTTCTTCTCTATCAAACGACTAGAGGATGTAGACACAACCTCAGCTACCACACCTCTATTCTCCACCATAATTCGATGTGTACCAATATAACGCAAGAACTTTCAGCCCAATAATCAAATTTAAATCCCTCAAACTAATTCAATTCAACAAACTACTGCGATTTGTTTCAAACAGTCCAAATCTCCATAATACTTCAATCAACTCATCCTATTTCATCAAGACAAATTCCCAAAAACATAGATTATGCCCAACCAGAAATTGCCTCATCCAACATCAATTTCATGGTGACCAGGATCAGCAACTCCATCAAGCAAGTTGCTGCAATTTTTTTTTTTCTGTAAAACTGAGAACAATGAACACACGAGCGAACCTTAGAGGACCACACCAATCAGATCAGCTTGCACAAAGGAACGCGAGCTCAACCAGCATTAGATCTTGAATGGATGGACAAGACAGTGTGATGCCTGACGACATTGGATATAAGCCAACGAGGCCAGATCTGAGCCGACTATGCTTGTCGACATCAAATCTATACTCGAGAGGGCTGGCCAACACCAGCTTGGGTTGAGTGATGCTTGTTGATGTGGCTCTAATGCCATGTAGAAATTAATATAGGAAAAGAAAAGAGAGCGATGTAGAAATTGATAAAGAAGGAACGAGGAGAACGTGTAAAACTGAAAGGAGGAGAATGTGAAAATTGATTAGAGTTTTCCATGTCTCACATTTTTATTATTAAATAATACTTAATGACCATAATAGCCCTATCAGCATTAATGACCATAATAACCCTCACACTGTAACATACTTTATGCACTCAAACTGAAAGATTTTAGAGTTACCCCTTGAAAATGCATTATTTAGCAAATTAAAAGCATTTAATTGTTAGGTGTAGAAAAAAAACCAGTTAACTCATGATATCAAGATAGAGCTTTCAGCTGGAGATGAAAGATAAAGGAAATCAATAAAAGAGGAAAAATTTGATCCTTGCAAAACTTGGAGAGCACAGGTTGCCATAACACTAGTACAGAAAGCTGAACTTAATGAAGGACACTATTATACTAGTTTATTAACTATTTCGTCACGATGATGTTCTTGTCCTTCTAAGACATAAGATAAATAATGAGGGAAGATGTGCCAATGTCAAACAGTCAATTGTTGAGCAAAAAGATGAAAAGATGCGCCATTGTTAAATAGTCCAAGAAGCTTAGGACTACAATTTCATCATCATTTAAAGACAAGGGACAAGACATCAAGGCCCTATCTGCAGCAAAAGAACGCTTCAAGTACCATAACTTTGCACAAAGGACACTTAAGTGCCATAACTTACGAAGGGTATACTTAAGTGCCACATTCAAAGAAAAGTAGATCACTTGAGTGTCACTCTGGTCAAAATCCGGCCAAAACGCCGATGTGACATTTTTCCGACCAAGCGCGCCCAAAAGGACGCCGTTTTGACGCCGACGTGATAAAAAAATAATAAATTAATTAAATTTAATTAAATTTTAAATTTAAAAAAAAAAAAAAAAAAGGAAAAGGGGGAGGTGGCTAAGGAATCGCCCTCGGCCCATTGCCACCGCCACGCGCCGGGAAGGGCCGGCGATGGCGAGGGGAGGGTCAAGCGACCCGGCCGACTAGCAGCGAGGGCTCACGAGCCCTCGCCCGAATCCGGCGAGGGTTGGCAGCCCTCACCGGCCGGGCCAAGGGCGCCGTCCGCCGGGGTCGCCCGGTGGGCAGCGGCCCTTGGCCCAGCCAAGTGAGGGTCGTGACCCTCCCCAGATTTGTGGCCAATGGCAAGGGCTCACAGCCCTCGCCAGATCCGGTGATGTCAGTGGCCCTCGCCCGGTCGGGCCAAGGGCCGCCGACTCTTGCCGAATCTGGGCGAGGGCTCATGAGCCCTCACCGTCGTTTGGCAGGGGTCGCCGACCCCTGGCTAGGGCCTGGCGACCTCGACCGACCCTCCCCCCGCCGTTGTTTGCCCTTCCCGGCGGCTACGGGGTGACGGCGGCGACGGCGAGGGCTAATCCCTCAACGGCCTCCCCCTCTTTTTTTTTTTTTTTTTTTTTTTTTTTTTTTTTAATTTTTAATTTTTAATTTTAAAAATTTTAACTAAATTTAATTTTTAAATTATTATTTTTAATATTTTAACTAAATTTATTTTTAAATTTAATTAAATTAATTTTTTAATTAATTTTTTACCACGTTAGCCCAAAATGACGCCATTTTTGCATTATTTGGCGACGTTAGCGTGCAAAACGACATCGTTTTGGGCTCAGTTCACCAGAAAAATACCACGTTGGCATTTTGGTCGGACTTTGGCCGAATTGGCACTCAAGTGATTCCTTTTACTCCGATTTTGGCATTTAAGTGTACCTTTCGTAAGTTATGGTATGTCCCTTTGTGCAAAGTTATGGCACTTGAGGGGTCCGCACGTCCCCCATTTGCAGACCTTGTAGATAGCACATAAGAACTGCACTCACCAAACAATCTATGGCCATTGTTGTGGAAAGAACCATATAGAGAGCCTAAGGACTTTTGCTGTCCTTAATCTCCTATACATCATAAGACTGGCACACAGGACATGCATTAAGAACATACGCATACAACTGTCAAATAGTTAAGTAACACTGACCCATTCATCTCTTTCAGCATAAACAAGTAACTCTATTGAAACTAGTGAATTGTGCTCTTTAAGCAACAAAATATCATTGATCTACATCTGCTCCAAGACTATAGTCCCCATGAAAATAATTAATCGACAACAAACATAAATTCATAACCCAAATCACTGTAAAGTTCGAATGGTGAAATAATAAGCATTCAAGACACAAGGACTTTAAGGGATATCAACTGAATGTGTTATCGTGGTCTAAGTTCTATTGATAGCTCAACTACTTTACAGTAATAGTTGCCTATAGCTTGGCCACTGGAACAGCTTGCGAGTTTAGATTCTTATCTAATATACAAAAAAGAAGCCGAAGTCCAGCATCAAAGTACTTACATATGATCTACTTTTCCCAGGCTGCTAAAGTTGCCAGGGATTTCGCCACTCAGTTTGTTGAAGCTGAGGTCCCTGCAAAACAATTAAATGGAAAGGAGACGAATATAATGAGAAGATAGTTTTAATAGACTCCCAGTGGACACTCTTTGAGTACACTTTGGAGGATTGTGCAAACATAGACAAAATCAATGAACCTACAGGTCCAGTTCAGATGTTTCTACATACAGGTCAACTACCTGGTGCCTATGCTTTCTACTAGACATTCCTTTCCAGAGGCATTCATTGCATAAAATCCATGTGTAAAAAATTCTGCTGTAACTCAAATTTGCAAGTTGCAAATTTCAATTTATATAACTAGAAATGCTACTCTGGCAACAAATTATATGCATCCTGTGGAATGCAACATATTATAGTTCAAATTGGCAGATTCCATTTATCAAATAGGACCAAAACTAAAGCTAATCATAATTTTGTGAACAGATCTCCTTCATAGCATTTTATTCATGAATAAAGGGATGATGACTAAATACTAGGATGCTAAAAGAGTAGAATATCAGCTTGAGTGAATAATAAAATAAATATATTGAAAAAAAAGGAATAGTTAAATAAAAAATAAAATGAGGATTTCAAAAAACAGGAAAGCATGATTCTGCAGTCCAACATAATTATCGATGGAGAAATTACAACCTAGTCAAACCTAAAGAAAAGGAAATGGAGTATATGATAAGCCACACAGAACCACAGAAATTCGGTTATTCAAAATGTCAACAAAGAATAAGCATTGATGGCTGATGATGACAGAATGGCAAAAAACTGCTGTTAAATGTAGCATTTATAAAATCTTACAGAGATGACCAGATGAATAAGAAGAATTGGCTTGTGTAAAGATGCATTTGAAGCCATGCTCTCGTTCAAACAAACAATATTATGGCCGACAAATATATGACAGTCAAGCATAAAACTCCAGTTAGATATTATGCAGCTGAGATTTGACAATGTAAACCACTAGAAGGAAGATTTCCAGATGATCAACCACTAGAAGCCTCCATTGAAGTCAGCGAAATAGACAAAATGGGCACCACAACCAAGGTAAGAATTCTTGTGGTTTCTCTTCCTGGAAAAGTGAAAACAAAGAAAGAAAAGGTCCATATACTTTTGCGAGAAACTGTACATTCTACGGCAGAGGCCCACAATCGCCAGGCACTTAAATGCCACATCACTCTGCCCAAAAAAAAAAATGCCACATCACAATTCACAATTCATCAATGTCAACAGAGAAGATCAAAGCACCATTGAAGTCAGTAAGGGACCTTCAAGCCATCTTAAATGGGTTCCTTAACGTCAGCCAATAGTCAACCATAAACTAGGAGAAATTTCAGTCGTTAAGGGTAAAATTATTTATTCTGCTTGGAATAGGAAAGGGGAAAGCCGTTTTCCACTCACAATGTTTTTAAGTTTGTCAATTCTGCTAGATAACCAAGTAGCTCTCCTGTAAGATTGCAGCTCCTGAGAATCCTATAAGGGAAAAGCACTGATATTGTCACATTGATAAGATGATTTGGCTCTCTTACATTAAGAAAACCATTCGTGGAGGGGCAGTTCTCTCACAATGTCTTAATATCTTTACAGTTAAGTTTTGGAACTCGGGACTCGGGTCCATCAAGGTCACTTATTCTCCTGCATATCAAAATCAAATAGGAAACTTTCTTAGATTGATACCATTTTAAAGAAAGGAGATATGAGATTGAAATGCCAAACTTCCATACTGACAGGTCGGACATTTTCTCCAAAAGTGAGATTCCGGAGGGAATTGGCCCTTGCAATCCACTTCCTTGAATAAACCTGATGATACAATTCATAGATTGAATTATTTTGCGGGTATATCTATATAGACCGACTTAAAAGGTGAAGAAGCATTAAGCCTCACAGTCTGCTGAGATTTGTCCAGTTCTGAATAAAATCAGATATCTGTCCCGTGAAATTATTATCACTGAGTCGCCTACAGTGCATTAAACCACAAGATTCATATAAAGAAAAGAGAATAGAAGTATCTAGATATATTAGCAGAGTTTATGGAATCTGGAAACTAACAGGTCCTGTAATGCCGTCAATTCAACAAATCTCTGAGGCAGCTCCCTGGTGAAATTATTTGACGTAAGGCACCTGAAACAAGAAAACTCAATGGTATCACATTGGTCAATTGAACTTGAATGATGATATCTCAACATATCACTCCAATTGATAAACTCCCCTCGCCAGACACAAAATCATCAGCGAATAAATAACTTGATGAATGATACAGAAATTTGCATCCAGAGACTCACAATCGAAGTAACTGGGACAAGTTCCCGAGCTCTGGAGGCAGAGGTCCAGAGAGCTGATTGATCTCGGCGACTCTGAGCAGAATGAGAAAGTTAAAATCTTGAAACATCAATCAAATTTAAAACAGCGAAGAGGCCAGACGCCAGCGTCGGGATGAGTGGTCACTTACAAAACTTCTAGTGTGGATATGTTTCCCAGCTCCTTCGGGATTGGACCAGTCAATCGGTTTGCGAGTACAGAACTGCACCCCGCGTTTCCCCCCAATCAGTAGAACATACAGTCGCAATAGAGAGAGAGAGAGAGAGAGAGAGAGAGAGAGAGAGAGAGAAGCACATACATGTGGCGCAACTTCGTAGAGCCCCATTCTTTAGGAATCGTGCCGTTCAGGTAGTTTAGGCTGACGTCACTATTTATAGAGACAGAAGGCGGTGACAATAACGATGATGAAGAAGAAGAAGAAGAAGAAGAAGAAGAAGATCAAAAATGGAGAAAGGGGAAATGGAGAGAGAGTGCTTACAAGTACTGGAGGAAAGGCAATCTGAACAGTCGAGGCGGAAGAGTGCCAGCAAGTGACTGCTCCTTAAGAATTCTGTTTTCGCAACGGCGGAAAGGCTTTTACTCTATCTTTACTTAAAAACTAGGCATCAAAATGACGTTAAAAAAATGGCTATATTACATCGATCGATTCTATGTGATCAAATTCTTCGAAAATTGCCTCAAAAGAGAAAAGGTTTTGTTTAAGCAAATGAATATATATAATTTAATATAAAAAGCATTCACCACTCAAAATACAATTCTTCTGTATATCAATAAGACTCATACATCATAAAAAAAAAAAAAAATAGAATCGGAATTCTTATATTACCTCTACAATTAAAGTCAGAGGGGGCATAACAGTCATCAATATTCGATCGTGATTTTTGAGTTTAACACTCACGTTAATTACTAAAAATATGCTAAACTCGTTTATGATCTTAATTTAAATGCTAAGTACATAACACGTGATTGTATTAATAAAAATTATGAAAATTTATATAATCATAGTGTGGGAAATTAATATTATGCTCATAATTACTTCATGAGTAATGTTAATATCATAATTGACTTATGTATTTTCAATACATTTCGACCCGAAAATGGGCCAAATTCCTTTCGATGAAATGCTGGTACGGTGCAAAGAGAATCGGTTTGGTGTTTAGCACGTCAGCCGGTCAACTCTTTGGTGCCCAATCGCGCAATTAATTTCAAAGTCTGGCTAGGAGTTTATGATCATAAAAATTCATGAAATTGAGAGAGAGAGAGAGAGAGAGAGAGATGCTGATGACATGGGAAACGTTGTTGTTGTCGACGGTAGAATTTTGGCAGGGAGAGACATGCTGATGACATGGGAAACGTTGTTGTTGTCGACGGTAGAATTTTGGCAGATAACGGCATCTTTACTTTTATCATCAATCGTTTTGTTGGCCCCCCCATTCACCCTCGACCCCGCATGGATCAGCGCCGAAATCCCAGTTCAATTTTCCTAGCGTCTCTGCTATTTCTCTCAACACATCCACTGAAAGAGAAAAGAGCAAAAAAAGTAAAACGAGACAGCAATATATCATGCGAAACAAGCACAAACCAGGTCAGATTCTCGTGTACTCGAGGGTGAACATAAGTAATTGGTGGGTTTTTTAACCTATAAAAGAAAGCACAAGAAACTCGGTACACTTGCGAGCGGAAAACAGAAGATGGAAAAGGATCAGTACGAAGAAAGCAGTACAACATTGGTGAATTTTCATTTAAAAAAAAAAAAAAATTCACCTTCGTCGTTGGGCAGAAGGGTGGAGGCAGCAACAAAGTGAATAGTGCAGAGAAGGACGAGCACAGAGAAGAGAGATGGAGCCGATAAGAGATTCCTCATCAATCTCAGTCTCAAGATCAACCCAGAGAGAGAGAGAGAGAGAGAGAGAGAGAGAGAGATGATTGTTATGTGAGTGGTCTTAGCTTCTTCATGCATTTACATACTAAAATAGGGAGAGTGGACGAAGAATTTTCACTCCTGATTGTCTGCATGCAAGAGCGAGAGCGAGTGAGAGACAGAGGGATGTCTGAAAGTGAGAGAGAGAGAGACTGACCACAAGTCTTCCGCAAAATGTAGGGATATTCCATCTAGAATGGAGTAGTAAAGCTTTTGTCCAACTCTTCTTGCCTAATTTTGTTTTTCCAGTGATGATAGTCTTTTCCGTTGCTCTAAGTTTGCTATGACCATGTCTCAGATTTAGCTTATTATACAGCATATCGAAGGTGGAGTCCAAATTCCACGATTCTTAGAAACTTCAGCAGCTCATTAAGTAGTCCAAAAAATAATTAGATTTACTTTTTTGGGACACTTTTTATCTGCTCTTTCTTTTGACTTCAATTGTAAGAAATTACTATTCTTTTTAAAAATAATCCAGGGACTTTGGCCATGAAGACCTGGTTACGTGGAGGCCAATGAAACACCCCGCAAGCCCCACAAATTGGTTTAGTCTAATTCGTCGGCCCCTAACCTGATATAGTTAGCATACCGTTGGTGGTATCATTTATCTTGAATCTAAATAATGAAAAAAGTTGCCCTATCAAAGTTGTTAAAAAAAAATCATATATTTCAAGTTTGGGAGCCAATATCTTAAGACTTTTTAGAACAATAATTGAATTGTACAGTCGTAGAAACAGAAAGATTTGGGACCATACTCTATTCCATTCATTAGTGGGTGCTTGTACATTAGCATATCTAAGTCTCTATTGATGTTGATAGGTGTTTCACCCATTCAACATGGAATTATTCGAAATAAATTAATCCAAGTCAACTACACAACACTCTTTTTCGGAGAAAATTCTCAAAAAAAAAAATTTTCTAAATTTATTATATTAAATAATAAAATTTTCAATTGTACCAATTTAGTCTTAAATTTTTTTACAGTTTACCAATATAGCCCACTCGGCTCTCGCCATGGTGACCAATAGAGGAAGAAGATAAAAGAAAAGGAAATAAAATAGAATAAAAAAATAAAAAATGTGGATTTTTTTTAAAATTGCAAAAATTGTCCACTTGATGGCTAGCTATACCATGTAAGATAACTAGTCCACATCAACAATCTCCTATCAAAATTGATTAGTGAACTTAATTGGTAAAATTTAAAAATGTTTATAACTCAATAAACATAGTTGAAATGTTTAGGAATAAAATGGCCCATAATTACTCCCCATCTTTCTTGAGCTGCTCATTAAAGCTCTTTTAACTTTGTCCACATACTACAACAATTAATTACTACCATAAATATTAATATATATAAATCAGACACGTGTGGAGATGCACGTGTCCATGCATGACTGTCTTTGTTTTTGGCTTCTAAAAAAGTCCAATAATTTTTAAACTCAAATACCTGAAAGATTATAAAAAGATTATATGAGAACTGTCGTGGCAAATGAAAGGTTTCAAGTGCTTATAATTTTTTTTCAAACGTCCAAATTATGTGCATAGAAATTTAAAGAAACTTTTAACTGTTTAAATAGTCATCGACGAAAAAGGCTGAAATTTTCCAATCACGGACGAGTCTTGGAATCGTAGCGAGGGGGGAGTTTTGTACTTTGACTTTGCTTTGGCCTAACATGGCCTCTTTTATCTCTGTTCCATGCTAGAAATGTAACCGCAGAAAAATCAAGGCACGTAAAACAAAAATTTAGACTTAGACCAAATAATAATGGTCCCACGGACGACATCATGCATCTTCTATGCACATGTAATCAGATTAATGTTGAGTCGTTAAGGGTTATTTTAATACTGTCAACCAAAGTAGTTATATTCAACGCGCGAGTTTGGTAGCTTTTAAAATTCCAAGTTAACTTTAAGCAATGCATTCTAAGCATGGAATCTCGTCACTTATCTTGAGTCTTTCTTGACTATGAGAAAACCATGTAGATTGGAAACATTTTCTGTTGGATAGTTCAATAGTATTGAAATTTCGAAAGTTATTAATTTTTTAACAATTTCGACCATCAATTTATAGCTGCTTTTGCCCGCCATTAATTTATAATAGTTTTATAATGTTTTCTAAAGTGGTTGGATTAGATCTCTCAATTAGACAAATAAGAGAATAGTCAAATTTCAATCACCTCACTTTTCGATCTTCTAATTAAAGATAAGAGATTTCTCAGGCCCTAATTAGTCAACTGGATTGTTAAAGATATATTTAACATATTCTGTGATTGTATTTATTATTACGCAGTTCTGTTATATTTTCTTTGATTGGTCTTAATTTATTACTTTAGATAGTTATTATATTAAGCCTATTGAAGAGGCTCATGTACTCTTTATTTGATGTTGTACAGAATATTACATTTTCAGTCACTAAAATTCTGAACTTGGATTGAAAAAAATAAAACTCCTCCATAGTAGAACTTACTTAGTTTACTTGCCTAGCCGCCTAAAGCATTATTAGTAGACTACACTATGACGTCGCTTCCTTAAAGGTGATTCGATGTTTGACCTTTTAATTACTGTTTTTTTTTTTTTGTCGAAAACCTTTTAATTACACCCTTTCATTACTGTTGACACGGTGATTTTTGAACTTGACAAGAACTGCCCAGTCAACCATGCAACGAGGGGACCATCATTGACAAATGGTAAGGTTCTACGACAAGAAACATGCATGCATGCATGCATTGGCGACAGGAGTCTCCGGAGACAATTATTCATTCTTGCCAACAATGAGAACCCGACCTTCGTGATTTGGCAATTTGTTTTTGCATTCATACTCTAGAATGCGAAGTTTACGTTAATGAGCTTCTTTGAATTTTTGATGCACCTCCTTTCTTTTTGTGATAGGAAACTTTCCACACGGACAGTTCGTCGTGTTCACAAGAAATGTCAATCTTTCACATCTACATGATGCTTCCATGAATGTCTTTACACATCGCACTATGAACGTATCAGTACACGCGTTAATGCAACTGAGTTGATTCGGACGCTAACAAGAGTAAGTGTGGGCTAGGTTGAAGATCTTCATTTAACCGGTGAATGTGTCAAATTTGGGAAAATTATCATATTAGGTAGGCATAATATGATTTTCAGCATATAATTAATATAAGTTGAAGCGTCCAATGTGAACCATCTTAAATTTTGAGACCCACGTTCTCCCTTAAGTCTAATCATGGAAACCCATGACCCACACATATTTAATTTCTCTATTCCTTTGTTTTCCAATTTGATTTACATGTTTCGGATCTTGATATTTTCTAACTTTATTTTGATGTTGTGAATAGATGAGATCCGCCACTTATTTTGTAAGAAACCATTTTTATGCTTTGCCAATTTCTTGACATTAACTCCTTTCCAATCTCTAAACCTTCCTATGTCCTATAAAAATTTATGAACCATTAATGCTTTTCCATATTGGTCGTTAGTATTCATTTGAAAACCTATCCTTTCATGAATCATGGAAAAATTACCTCTATAGCTTGCCACCAATTTTATCTTAAACTAAAATTTAAGTTCATTTATTTATTATAGTGACACTCAATTATTAAATTGATGATAGTTATAAAATTGACAAAAAAAAAAAAGTTTCCCAAATATCACTATTTAAATAAAATTTCACTAATGATTGCATCTATAGTCATATATCAAAACTAAACCTTAGTGATTTAAGAAATATATATGGATGGAAAAATAAGTCATCTTACCTTATAGTGATAGCCCGCTCATTGAACGCAGTCCGACTAGCATTCTCTGACCCGCCCAAGTTGCAAAAGTTAAAATCAAACCCCAACGGTCAATGTCAACTCCACAGCGGCATTGACTTCACTTAGTTCCCAAAATTCATTGCTTTGCATTGCACAAAACCGAACCATTTTTACTACATTTTTAATACAGAGTTAAGAGAGAGAGAAGGAAGGAATGGCATGGCTTTGAATTGTCAGGTTCTATTTATTAATTCGATAAGAAAGTGAAAAAGTAACTCCCAGAGGTAATGGTCCACCGAGATACAGGTGCTTGTCGGATTCCACTTAATGCTCCCCTTCTTTTTTGTTCTTTTTCGATTAGTTACTTAGGGTGCGTTCGGTAACGTTTCTGTTCGAAAATTGATCCAAGGAACAGAACTAGAAAAAAGTGTTTATGTTCCGGGGAACAATTTTTAACCAGAAATATGCATTTGGTAAACTTGTTCGGGAATAAAAATGAATAGAAACACATTTGGTAAATTTTATTCTTTTTTTGTTTCTTTTAATTTTTTAATATTTTTATTTTATTTTTCATTTTTTTCTTTCTTTTTTTATTTTTTTCTTCTTTCGGCCGGTCGCCGGCCTCGGCGCGACCGGCCGACGGGGCCGGTAGCCTCGCCTAGCCACGGTGACGCTCGGCCTCGCCTTGGTTGGGCGAGCTTGGCCTCGCCCAGATCCGGCGACGCTCCGGCGAGGTCGCCAACCCTCGGCGGCGTTGCCGGCCCTCAACAGCCGGTCGCCGGCCATAGCCGAGGCCGGCGACCAGCCAAAGAAAAAAAGAAAAAGAAAAGAAGAAGAAAAGAAGAAGAAAAGAGAAGATAGAGAAGAAGAAATGTTTCTTTTAAATCGTTTCTGGAACAAGAAACGATTTTTGTTTTTGTTTCTTATTTCTGTTTTTTTGTGTTCCGGAAACAAAAAATCTGAATTTGAACAAAAACGCAAACAAATGCGTTTCTGTTTTTTTTTGTTCCCGGGAAAAAAAAAGAAAATTTCTATTCATAAACAAAAAAAAAAAAAAAAAGAATGAAAACATGCAGGCCGTTAGGAGACAGGATTTTGTTTCCAATTTCAATGGAGGAATCACGATTTATAAAGTTGCAGCAAATCTACTATTTTGCTTTGCTAGTGTAGGTGTAGTAGCAGCAGCGAATCACCCGCCTTCGATGTGGATGTTAAGTGTACACATCGTCATGGGATGTTAAGTGTACACATCGTCAATATTCACTCGATGGGAAAAATGTTTAAAAAGTCTTAAATCTTTTGTATTTGTACTAATTTAGTCATAAACCTTTTTTTATACTATTTTAGTCATAAACATTTTTTACTTTGTGTTAATTCAGTCCTTTCTAGCTAATTTTGATTAGATTTTATTGAGTGGGCGCTGGCTGCCTAACATGGCATGATCAACAATAACGTATACAACTTTCAATAATATTTTAATATTTTAATATTTTTATTTTCTTTTTCCTTTTCTTTTTCTTTTTTTTTCTTCTCCTTCTCCTTCCTTCAGTTGACGAACTTTGCTAGTGGCCGCAAGCCTCACCGGTGGCTGCGGGGGCAGCCTTTTGCAGGGTGGCAAGGCTCACCCTCGTTGGATTTGGTGAGGGTCGAGCCTCATCGGCCATGGGCACGGCCAAGGCCTTGCCAGAGGCTGGGTGAGGCTCGCCCTTGTTGGATCTGGCAAGGCCTTGGTCGCGAGGGCAGCCTCGCCGGCCATGGGCGAGCCTTGCGCCCCACGTGAGGTAGCCCTTGCGGTCACTGGCCTCGCCGAGGTCCAGCAACCAACTGAAGGAAGGAGAAGGAGAAGGAAAAAAGAAACAAAAAAGAAAAAGAAAATAAAAAAATCAATAACATTAAAATATTATTAGAAATTGTCCATATTGCCGATCATGCCATGTCAACTAATCAACGCTTAGTCAACAAAATCCGGCCAAAATTAGCCAAAAAGGACTGAATTGGCACCAAGCAAAAAGATTTAAGACTAAATTGGTACAAAAAAATGTTTATGACTAAATTGGCACAAATGCAAAAAATTTATGACTTTTTAACAATTTTCCCTTCACTCGGCACCCACCTCTCGGATCTCAGGCGGAGCAGATGAACCCATTAAACTTTCAGTTTCGGTTTCAACTTGTTTGATTCTTTTGGCGTTAACCTAAGATCGTTTTGGGCATTGACTCATAATATAGAACCATGGATAGAATGGAAGTAGTTTGCTGATGAGATAGTAATCCACCATTTGCAAGAAACAGTGATTGGACAAGCAAGTTTCTCTTGATAATTTTTTTGCGGGTAGAAATACAAGTTTCTCTTCCATCATTTTTCAAAGATGGGAAAGATGAAATTGGCCAACCATCATCCACACTAAAGACAGAAAAAAGTCGCATTTGCTAAGAGAAATTTTTGAGTAGCAACACGTAACAGGTTGAGCCCTTGAACAAAACACGTCCAGAGCAAGAACGTGCCACTTCACACATCTCTCCATTCAAACAAATGAAAAGCTTCCGTAATAGATTACTTCCCTTGCAGTGGCCACCGTCCACATCGTTACTGTGTGAAGAGGAAAAACTTGCAACATCGTCTCTCTTTGAATAACAATATGGAAAGAGACAGCACAAATACAAACACCAAACCACAAGCCATTGTCTTTAGGCTTTCCCCACTATACCTCAATTGAAAGTATATGGATATTCGGGTCAAGACATGGTCTTGAAAACTTTTTAATTTAACAGAAATTGAAAAGATTCAATTGTAGTGGAAGTACTTGTTTGACCCCAATGAAACTACAAGGAGTATGAATGTAAGAGTGAGCTGAGAAGAGAAATTGCCAAAATTCAATTGAAAATGACGAGCATAGAGAAGAGATATCGAGCCGAGAAGAGAATCATCATCATTTTAGTCTCAAGCTTGATGCATAGAGAGAGAGAGAGAGAGAGAGAGAGAGAGAGAGAGAGAGAGAGAGAGAGAGAGTGATCTTCACGAGAGAGGGAGAACGGACAAAGACTCTTTGCTCTTGTATGTTTGCATGTGAGAGTGAGAGAGTGATGTCTAAAAGTGAGAGAGAGATGACCCCAAATCTTCCTTGAATGTATGGATATTAATCTAGAATGGAATTGTTAAGCTTTTGTCCAAGTCTTCTATGTATTTATATTAATCCGGAATTGAGTGAGCTTCGGTTCAATTTTTCTTGCACAATAACTTTCTTGGACTACAAATTTTATGGAGAGAGAGAGAGAGAGAGAGAGAGATCTTCCCGAAAGAGGGAGAACGGACAAAGACTCTTTGCTCTTGTATGTTTGCATGTGAGAGTGAGAGAGTGATGTGTGAAAGTGAGAGAGAGATGACCCCAAGTCTTCCTCAATTGTCTCAATTGTAGGGATATTCACCTAGAATGGAGTTGTTAAGCTTTTGTCCAACTCTTCTTGCATAATAACCTTTTTCATATTGCCAGTTTATCCAATAAAAGTCTTTTAATTTCTTTTTCCCTCTTTTCATATCGTTCTTCAATGACAATAGTTTTTTCTATTGCTCTAATTTCTGTTGATACTTAAATTTTAGCCGTTGACTTAAATTTAAGTTGCATAGAAAATTAGAAATTAAATTGTAACTTATAAACAGAGAAATTTTCATTAAATTACACGGCAGGTAGGCATTAAGATCATTTGCATTAATAGTGCTAAATTTACTAATTTTATTAAAAAAAATAAACTTTTTAAAATTATTAATTAAAAACTTAAAAATTTAAAAAGAATTTGATATAAAAAGGAAGCCGGGCTAGGCCGGCCTACTCCCCTCTCTTCTCCTTCCTTGCAGCCCGGGCCGGGTCCATCCTCTTTATTCTTTTCCCCGGCCCAGGCCCCTCCTTACTCCCTCCTCCTTCTCCCTCTCTCACCCGCGCGAGACAGAGCACGCGAGGGACCGCCGTTCGAGCGAGGGACCGGCGACGCCGGAAGGGACCGCCGGCTAAAAGAGAAGAGCAGGCGGCTAAGTGACAAGGCTGCAGATCTGTCCAAAGCAGAGCACAGATCGGCGCCAGAGCAGGGAGGAGGAGAAGGGACCGCCGGTGTAGCCCAAGGACCGGCCGGCGCGCGAGAGACCGGAGGCTAATGGGCCTCCGCCGATTGGACTCTTCCCCAGGTCGAGAGCCTATAAAAGGAGGCCTCTGGACGCTGACCGGGGAGTTCGCAGGGGTTCAGGACAGAAGAGAGAAAAGCGAGGAAAAACAAGGTCCGTGGTGAGAAATCGAGAGAGAAACTGAGAACGAGCGAGTGTCGTCCGGCGACGGGCACACTCGAAACCCGGCCGACAACCTACCGACGTCAGCCCCCTTCCCGAGCCGAAGCCACGTTAAGTCTCGGTTCGATCTTGTTTGTTCTCCTTTCGGGTTCGTCGAGTTCCCGAGGATTCTGGCTCGGAGGCGCGCGGGGCGACCGGACATTGTCTGATCAATCGAGCTCGCCCTTATTCGCCGCCCCCGAGCCGGTCAGGGAGCACCACCGACGGCCCCTTTTTTTTCCTCGTCGTTCTGTTTTTGTGCCCTGATTTGGGCTTGCCGGACCGGGCTACCGTTGTCCGGTTCGTGCGAGTTCCGATCCCGACTATGTTATGCTTTGTTGCTGTTAGGCCCTGGTTTGTCCCTTGCGGTTTGTCTGGGTCCCGTTTGAGCTTTCGCTTGTTACTCAGACTGTGCACGCCACCTGCTTGATGAATGGCCTACGTTAGATGCTCGTTCGTGTTCTTTGTTGATGGCCGAGACTTGCTGATTTTCACGTTTGTACTGAGCGTATATGAGTCGTCCCCATTGAAGTCGAGTTTTACCGGTTCATTGCTTGCGGATTTTGGTCTGAGCTTGAGTTTCGGATATGTCGACCTTCTCCTCATTCCATGCCCACCACCTGCTCGACGGAATGCTTGTGTAAACCTGTATCTGTGCTATGCATCGGAGCTGACTGTTTGTGATAATGCCTAAACGAAGCTGACTTCCTCGTTTGAGGAAATTTTTTTTTTCCCGAAACGCCTGGATGTTCTCTTTTTAGAAAAATCATAACATTCGCCCTTAGTTCACTCAGTTCGCATTCACTTTCCTGTGATTCGAGTTCACGACTGTACGTTTTTTTAAGTTTGAGGATCAAATATGTTAGTAAGTCCATGAGCGTTCTGGGCTTGTTTAATGTGGGGAGTTTGAGTGTGATTCAGCATTGACAATTTTGCTATGACCACATCTTAGATTTAGGTTATTATACAATTTATCGTTGGTGGAGTCCAATTCCATTATTCTTAGAAACTTCATTACCTCATTCGGGGGTATGGCCGTGGAGACCCGATAATGTGAAGGCCAATGAAATATCCTTCAAGCCCTACAAATCAGTTAAGTCCAAATCTTGGGCCCTGACCCAATATTATTTGCCCGTTGTTGGTGGTATCATATATGTTAAATATAAATAATGGAAAGAGTTGTCCTATTAAAGTAGTTACAAAACAAAAATATCATATATGTTGAGCTTGGAATCTAATTTAGACAGACGAAATAATAATATCTTAGGATTTTTTAGGACAACAATTGAATTGCACAGTCGTGGAAATTGAAACATTTGGCACCATAGTCTATCCCATTAAGTAATGGGTGCTTGTACATTAGGGTATCTAAGTCTCTATTGATGTCGACAAGTGTTTCACCCATGCTCTTTCTTTAGTTGCTTATAAAAGCTCTTTAACCTGGTCCAGAGATAACAACAATTAATTAATACCAGAATAATTCATATATGTAGATCAGACTTTCTTTGTTTTGGCTTCTAAAAAGTCCATTCATTTTTAAACTCAAATTTTTTATCATTATAGAAAAATAAATCAAAATTTCAAGTGCTTATAAATTTATTTTAGAAAAAAAGCCAAGTTATGTGCGTACCTAGAGATTTGAAGAAACTTTCAACTGTTTACATAGTCATCGTTGAAAAAGGCTGAAATTTCCCAATCACAGTGTGAGTCATGGAATGTCGATGGAGCATGTTCTAAGTTTGATCGAATTTGGAACCGGAGTGTGAGGGTTTTGTACTTTGACGCGCTTTGGCCAAACATGGCCTCTTTTATCTCCGTTCCATGTTATAAATCTAGACACCAACAGCAGAAAAATCACGGCACCTAAAACAGAAGTTTAGACTTAGACCAAATACTAATGGTTCCACGGGTGATGTCATGCACGAGACTTAAGCAAAACGTCATCTTCAATGCATGTTTAATCAGATTAATCTCGAGTCATTGAGGCTTATTTTAATATTTCAACCAACTCAATTATATTGGACCCACGATCTGAAACTTTGTTTTGGAGGCATCAGACACATCAACCCCCGGTCAAATAAATTAGCAGAAGTGGGACAGGGGAACTCTCTTCCATGACTTGAAATTTTTGGAGTCGGTCAAACCAACACAAGAAGGACGTGCAATGTGTCCATTCGTACTCCAGCCAGATAAACTAGCAGAAGCGGGAAAATCATTGATCTTCTATAGAAGTCTCGCTCGCAATCTGAAACATTGTTAACTTTTAATAATATTTTATCTTTTAAATTTTTTATTAATTTTTTTTTTTCATTCTTCCCGACTGATCGTCACGCCAACTAGAGGCTAAGGTCAGCAAGGCATTGACAAGGCCTTGCCATCATGGGTGAGCTCACCCTCACTCGTATCTGGCTAGGCCTCACCAGTGGTTGGCGAGGTTTGGCCAGTTTAGGGCTAGAATAAGGAAAACAAAGAAAAACAAAGAAAAAAGAAAAAAAAATTTAAAAAAATATATATTAAAAAATTGCCACATTAGTATCGATCAGACAGCCGGTGCTAATCGGCAATCATGTGAGTGCCGGCTAACCAAATTTGGTCGGATGAATTGAATTTGCACAACTACAAAAAAGATTAAAACAAAAATAAAGATTTAGGACTTAATTGGTAAAATTGCAGTTGATTTAGAACTGCTTTGGTAATTTTCTGCCAAGATGGATTGTGACAGAATGATTGAAGATTGTTTCATGCAAAGCCACAGTTCAGTGTTGTAATTAATCGCGATTCACGATGACTGGTTGTGCACTACAAGTAGAACTCATGGTTCTGAATGCATTGAAGCCATCGCTTGCTTAAACCTAATCTGGTGTTGTTTGGCGGTTCTGCCGCATATTCTGGATATCATTAATTGAATGCTTTGCAAGTCACTTTTATCAGCCGGATGTCTTAACATTCCATCCTTCGTGCGGCCTTCATCAAAGGAAAATATCTCAACACTTTCGCGGGTGTTCCCTGCTTTGGTCGGACGCTTTCCTCATCAATTGTGTCGTCGACATTATCCTGTTTCATCTCCCTCACAAAGAACCACAAAGGGGACAAAACTCCCAATATCTCTTTTCATTTACGTATCAAGTGCAACCACTCGGACAAGAGTCGATTTTTTCGTATCCAAGCCCCAACTCTTTCACCATCTTCTTTGCCTCCTAATGAGAGGAAGGCAAAGATGTTCCTGTTGGAAAGGCTTCAATCGACATCTTCAGCAATTTCGTAAAAGGGTTTGCAGCAGACCAACCACTCGAAACTTTTAGTTGATACAAGAGCACAAAAATGTTTTCAAAATTCCCATTCTTATTGAATTTTTTGGTTTTTCAAATTAAACATGTATTCAAGAAAAAAAAATCGAAAACTATTGAATACATTTGATAATAGTAGTAGATATTTAGTTTCATATTGTCTTAAGCAATAACCAAGTAAATTGAATTAATTACATATTAGCTTAATAAAAATATAAAATGAAAGACGATTAATTAAAGAAGGAATTTCTTATGGATCCATTGAAAAATGAACTTATTTTGTATAAAAAGAAAAAAAATTGATAGATTTCCTGCTTTGTTAAATTAATAGTTCATCAACAATCCGATCAAGAAAAAAATAATTCTTTAGCCAATTAATCTCATTTTACAAAAAAATTGAAAATATATTTTATTTTGAATATCATCGAAATGAATAATGTGTTTATTTGAGTAACAATAAATTCTTGTAAATTAATTTTCGGGACTTTCATGCGTTTACTTGAAAATCATTCGTGGTGGAAGAAAAATATTCATACATAATGTGTTTATTTGAGTAAAAGAAATTCCTGTAAATTAATTTTTGGGACTTTCATGTGTTTACTTGAAAATCATTCGCGGTGAAAGAAAAATATTCATACATAATATAAGGAAAATGAATTTCTTAATCTAAAAAAGGGAAAACAATTTTTTTTTTCAAAAACAATTTTCATCGAAATCTTTTTTCCTTATTATGAAATTTTTTCTGAAACAAACATATTCGAAAATTAAAACTTTTTCCCGAACAAAATAGGTCCGAAGGTTGGATCCCTGAGAGTATCTCACATGAGAATCACACAAAACCTTGTGTCCATGTCAACATCATGTGTAAGCTGTTAAGAAAACATTCCCTAAAGTAATTTTGAAGTTTAACAAAACTTATCCATAGTAAAGAATTTTGATTATGGTGATAAGTATTTTTTAGGAGAAACGTCTGATGGGATATCATTAGATGGTGTAAATCAGAATCAAAGTTGTGGCTTAATTATTTATTTCCTTATATGTTATGTCAAACAGCTAGGAATGAGACAATATACTCATGCCACAACTAGTGGTGATCGGTTGGATTTTCTACCTTACATATAAGGAGTTCCTAGGGAAATTTTCCAAAATATCTCTTGAAGATTTAGATTTCCTGGAATGTTGTGCATGAACAAAGCATTTTTTCCAAGTTGAAGCACTCAATTATGGAAACCCAAATTATTGTATGGAAAGCAAAATCTATGGGAAGCTTCATCCTTAGCAACTTGGAAGTAGATCTTCTAAGCAAGATTCATACCAAGTGGTAGATTGGTTGGATAATCCACTTGAAGATATGTCCAACGGTCAACTTGTATGGGGAAGAGTATAAAAGGAGGTCTTGAAGTTGAAAGGATAAACGTAACACGAGAGAATCGGAGCTTATAATTTCAAAGTCTGAAAGAGTGTTTTCCAATCAAATACATTTGTCTTTGTGAGCAACATTGTGTAATCATTTAGAGGTTGAGAATTTGTGAGGAGTTATCCACACAAGCTTTAGTGTTCATTGCTCAAATCTTATAACCTCCGATTGGTTTTTAATAGTGGAATCCGGCCAATAGGTTTATGATTTGGAAGAGTGACGTAAGCTTGCAAAAGTTGAATCATTATAATCTTTTATGTGCAATTCTCTATCATTTACTCTCTTTATTTTAACTGTGATAGAAATGCACATCGGTAAGATTTGACCACCACACTCTCTGTCACTAGAAGTTGTATCTTTGTAATATTACTTTAATTTCTTTTAATTTCCGCAATATCACCTATTCATTCCCTTTAGGTGATAGATCTAGCTATAACAATTGTTACCAGAGCATGGTTATTCTTTATTGAAGTGATTCATTACTTTTGAGTTAACGATCTCTAGCAATATTGCATCTGGACTTATGGAAGGACAGAGTTACACAAGGTCTTCGTACTTTAATGGAAATGACTACAACATCTAGAAGAACAAGATAAAAGTATTCATCAGATCCAAGGATCCCTTAGAGTGAGACGTAGTTCTGAAAGGTGTAAGACTTCCGGCCTCTTCCTCAAAGGATACGGATAGCAAAAAGCCTGAAGTTGAAGCTATGTTTGAGGCAGAAATAATCAAAAGAGAAGTTTTATATGCTAAAGCAGTTTATTCTTATATTGTGCCTTATCTCCCTCGGAATATAACTGCATATCCTCATGTGAGTCTACTAAAGAAATTTGGGACAGGTTGCATGTGACGTGTGAAGGAACTGATTGGGTTAAGAAGACAAAGGTAAACATCCTTTTCTAGCAATGTGAAGCCTTCAAGATGAAACCTGAATAAACTGTAATTGATATCTTGTGCAGATTTACTGACATTATCAACGGGCTAGCATATAAAGGGCAACCTATATCAAATCCTATGAAAGTGAACAAGATACCTTGAGGACTATCAAAAGAATGGAACAACATTAAGACGTCCATTCAAGAAAGTCAAAGGATATCATCTCTCCGTGGATGAACTTGTGGGAACTCTCCAATCTCGTGAAGAAGAACGTCTGACCAATGAAAACACTAGAGGTAAGAAAGTAATAACTTTAAAATTTAATCTTGACTTTGATGATTCAAATTTAGAAGATGATGAAGAAGACGATGAGGAAATTGCACTCATCGTGAAGAAGCTTCAAAAGATGGCCAGAAAAGGAAGGAAGTTCAAAGAAAAAAACCATTCAGATCATCTGAGCAAAAAAGAAACTTCAATGGAAGAGATGAAAACAAAAACATGGTCTGTTTCAAGTGCAAAAAGCAAGGACGCATCAAACTTAATTGTCCCCTTTTGAAGAAAGAAAGAACAAGTACAAGAAAACAAAGAAAGCATTGAAGGCCAAAACATGAAGTGACATTGAGTGTGAGGAAAGTGACGAAGATTATGCTAACACTTGTCTGATGGCAAATTATGATTCTGAGGAAGAAATTGAGATACCAAAGAAGAAGAAATACAAGTGGTACTCAAATAGCAGATGCTTGAGACACATGATCGGTGACCCAAGTAAGTTCATTGAACTTACAGATTTTAATGATAGAAGCATATCTTTTGGAGGGAACAACAAAGGAAAGATTATTGGTAAAGGAACAATTGAGATTGGAAACGTGACCAGAAGAGATGTATCATTGTCAAAGGACTCAATTATAATTTGATCAACATCAGAAGCAGTCTTTCACTGGAAGGAAACATGGAAATATATACTTACTGGATATACAAACTAATGACATTTAATGTCTTGTATCAATTGAAAATGAAAAAGGTCTTTGGCATAGGAAGTTTAGACACATCACTACAATGCAAATTTCGGAACTTTCTTCAAAGAGACTGGTACGAGGATTACTAGATCTAAAGTTTGAAAGATCTAAAGTTTGCTTAGTGGGTGCCCTTGGTAAACAAGTAAGAAACTCCTTCAAATCCATTAATTATGTAACTAATAACCGTGCCTTGCAACTTCTCCATACAAACATCTTTGGACCAACAAAAACACAAACAATAATAGTTGATTATTATACAAGGTACATGTGAGTTTTCTTTCTTGCATACAAGCATGAATCAATTTCTCACTTTTCAAAATTTGTAAAAAGAATTCAAAATGAAAAAGGATATTCAATTCTTGCACCAAAATGGATCATGGAGAAAAATTCAAAAATCAAAATTTCATAAACTCTTGTGAATAAAATGGTTTTGAGCATCAATTTTCAACTCCCTATGCACCTTAACAAAACCATGTAGTAGAGAGGAAAAATAGGTTCTTGCAAGAAATGGCAAGAACCCTTCTCATTGAAAGAAAAATTGCATCATACTTTTGGGTAGAAGTCGTTTCAACAGCATGTTACATAGTCAATTGAGTTTTCCTTAGACCTTCATTAGTAAAAAAAAATATCCCCCATGAGCTTTTCAAAGGTAGAAAACCAAATATTTCATATTTCTAAGTATTTGGTTGTAAATGTTTTATCTTGAGAAATGCTAATGATCGGCCTGACAAGTTAGATGAAAGATCAGACAAAAGAATCTTTTTGGAATACTCAACCACAAGCAAGGCGTTCAAAGTTTACAATAAAAGACCTTGCATAGTAGAAGAATCCATCGATGTAAGGTTTGATGAAAATCTTAAAATATTTGAAGATTCTGATCAAGGAGAACAACCGTCTGAAGCAGCTCAAGAACCAATAGAAAGAAAGGCATCATATTCAAATAAATTGATTTAGCAATCTGAAAAGACTGAGAAGCCTGACAATGAGAAACCCCCAACATAACGTAACATGAGAAAATTGAAGCCTAACAGTGAGAAACCCCCAACATAAACGTAAAATGAGAGAATTGTAACTTATAATTCCAAAGCCTGAAAGAGTATTTTCCAATCAAATACATTTGTCTCTAGAAGCAACATTGTGTAATCATTTAAAGATTGAGAGTGTGTGAGGAGCATCCATATGAGCTTGAGTATTCGTTGCTCAAATCTTGTAACCTCTGATTGGTTCTTAATAGTGGAATCCGACCAATAGGTTTTTAGTGGGAGAGTAGATGTAGACTTGCAAAAGCCGAACCACTAAAATCTTTTGTATGCAATTCTTTATCATTTACTCTCTTTATTTTAATTGTGATAGAATTGTATATCGGTAAGATCTAACCACTACACTCTCTGTCACCAAAAGTTGTGTCTTCGCAATTTTAGTTTAATTTCTTTTAATTTGTATAATATCACCTATTTACCCCTCCTCTAGGTGATAGATGTAGCCATAACATAAGACACGACATGAGAAAAATGTCGTCGTATGGCAAGATATACGTACATTTAAAAGGCATCCCTATGGTGAGTGGTGATCATGATGGCATCCCTAGTATTGAGAAGTGAAGACTCCTTACTCAATTATCCCATAAAATATATCCATACTTACACTTTGCTGTGGTGCTTACTTTTTTATCAATACGTATTTTGATTTTTTTTTTTGAAAACAAGGAAAACTTCAATGTTAACTTTCATTTATTTCTTTCCAAATTTTAAAGTACTTAATTTTAGCTAAAGAAATCGACATTTCAACTCTAAAATTGGCTAAAAGGCACGGCCCCTCAAACAAGATTCAAGTCAATCTCCATTGCCTTTTTTCTTTTTATTTTTTTAAATACTTTTGAGATTCGAATTAATGATTAGCAATGTTAAACAAAGAAAAATCAACTCATTAAAAGTAAAACCCAATTAGGTTATGGGTCTTGCCACCCAACACTTCGATGGTCAAATGCCTTTTTTTCTTTTTTACTTTTTTTAAAAAATTTGTATGATATAGACGAAAAAGGAACCCTTGCTCCATGATTTGGCAATTTGCTTTTGCTTTTGCACTTAAGGAGGAGAAATTTCTGCTTATTAGCTTTTTTGAAATTTCCATGTCCCATTTTTTCTTGAGATCGGAAACTTCCCCATGGATGGGATGATTCATCGTGTTCAAAGAAGATGTCAATCTTTCATGCCTACACGATACTTCCATGAATGTCTTTTCATATTCCAACTGCAAATATATCACTACATGCATTAACGTGATTAAGAATTGATTTGGACATAGATAAGAATATGTGTGACTCGGGTAGAGTATCTTCATCCAATTGTCGAATGAGTAAGAAGTAGGAAAATTTATCACATTAGACAAGAAAGATGTGATTTTCAGCATATGAATACAAGACCAAAGGTCTAATGACCTGTCTTAAAATTTCAAGTTCACATCAGGCAAACAATAACCACATGTATGTAAAATCTCTACTCCTTTATAATATCCCAATTCAATTTAAATGTTTTTTAATCTTAGTATTTTTTTAACTTTATTTGGATTTTGAAGGTATATGTCATCATCCAAAGGGAGAAGCCATTGAGGCTTGCTTCAGTGGCCACCTTTCCTCTTGGGAATGGAGAGGTAGAGAATTCAAAACTCCCCTCCTTTGAATGGGGGTTTATGAGTTTATGGGATTTCCTCAAGTGGGCCCATTAGGGGCCCGCAAAACTACTCGTAGATGAGCTCCAAAGTTTAGGAATATACATTGCGTAAAAAAAGAAAAGAAAAGGGCAATGTGAATAGATGTGGTTTGCCATTTCTTTTGAAGAAAAATCATTCCTATTCCTATGCTTTGCCAATTTCTTGACATTAACTCCTTTCCACTTATATCAAGTCTATGTATTAATTTGATAAGAAAGGGTAAAAAAATAACTCCTAGAGGTCATGGTCCACTAAGATACAGGCGCTTATCGGATTCTTCTTAATAAACACCTTCTTTTTTGTTCTTTTTCGGTTAGTTACTTAGGATACAGGATTTGGTTTCCATTTTCTGCGGAGGTCTGCTGGTACAGGAATCAGGATTTACAAAGTTGCAGCAGATCTGCTGTTTTGCTTTGCTCGGTTGTAGTTGTAGTGGCAGCAGCAAATCACCCGCCTCTGATGTGGAACACTTCAATTTTCATCGTGGGATGTCAACTTCATCAATATTCACTAGGCCCCCACCTCTCAAATCTTAGCATGAGCTGCTGAACCCATTGAGGTTTCGATTTCGGTTTCAACTTATTTGATTGTTTTGACATTAATCTAAGAACGTTTTGGGCATTGACTCATAATACAGAATCACTGATGGAATGGAATTAGTAAGCTGATGAGGTAGGCTCCATTTGGAATCAGTTTTGGAAGGGGCTTTGGCCATCAAAAGCCTCTTGGGCCAAAATAAAGCATTTGGGAAAATTTTTTGCAAATCTCTTAATGGCAAAGCTGGCATTTTGTAAGCTGAAAGCCCAAGGCAGGTTCTAGGCTGCCTTAGGCTTTCAGCATTTTCGGAAGGCCTAATGTATTGTTCATCGTCTTCTTCGTCAAGTTCTCCGATGGTTGCCGGTGAGGTTGCAATGGGTCGGCGACGGGCTAGAGAGAGGCCGGTGTGGTCGCGGCACCCCGGCGACCATTGCCGACCGTTGCGCGACCCGGATCCGGGTCGCGTCGGTCTCCTAGGTCGCGGCGAGGTCGGTTGCCGCCTCGCCGCGACCTCCGGCGACCCACAACCTCACCGGGACCCAAATCTGGGTTAAAGAGGTCGCCGGAGGTCGCAACGAGATCTATTGCCGCAACCTCGGCGACCCACAACCTCGTCGCGACCCGGATCCGGGTCACGGAGGTTGCCGGAGGTCGCGGCAACCCACGACCTCGCTGCAACCCAGATCTGGGTCGCGGAGGTTGCTTGGGTCGCGTGCGACCTCCGTGACCTTGCCGCGACCTAGATCTAGGTCACTGAGGTCGCCTGGGTCGCTGGCAACCTCCATGGCGCCATGGGTCTCGTGAAGGCGCGGCAAGGGTCATGACCCTAGCCGAACGCTGCCCTTCGCCGCGCCACCTCCCCCTCGCCGGACCATCTACCTTCATCGGCAACTATTAGCTCTTGGCCGGCGGTAACCAGCAAAGCTCTTGGCCGGCAGTAAACGGCAAAGCCTTTGGTCGGCCAACTCTCCTTTTTTTTCCTTTTAAGTCTTTTGCAAATTTAATTTACCTAAACACTATTTTGCACAAAGATACTTCAAAATGGACTTTCATAAATAGATTTATCAAACACAATTTGCATTCTGGAAAACACATTTCACTCAATGGTCTTTGCATTTCCCCAAAGACTTTTCCCAAAAGTCTTCCCAAACACGCCCGTAGTCATCCACTGGGAAGAAATAGTAACTGGACATGCAAATTTCTCCAGATAAATTTTTTTGTGTGTAGACATGCAAGTATCACGTTTCTCTTTCCTCATTTCTCAAAGATGGGAAAGACGAAGTTGGCCGACCATCATCCATACTTAAGACAGAAAAAATTTGCGTTTGCTAAGAAATTTTTTTTGAGTAGCAACATATAACGGGTTTAGCTAGTGAACAAAACATGTCCAGAGCAAGAACATGCCACTTCACACATCTCGCCATTCAAACAAATGAAGAACTTCCATAATAGATTCCTCCCTTGCAGTGGCAACCATCTGCATCGTTACCGTGTGAAGAGAAAAAAAGTCGCAACATCGTCTCTGTTTGAATAACAATATGGAAAGAAACGGCTCAAATACAACCACCAAACCACAAACTATTGTCTTCAGGCTTTCCCTACTAATGAGTTCACAATACACAATTACGGCACTGCATAACAGTTGTTTTCTTTATATTATCTATACCTTCAGTTTCAAATGTAAGCGAAAGAGAGACTTCGGAGAGAAATTCAAGAGCTAAAGCCCTAGTTCTTTGGGGAACTATTTTACTTAGAACAAAACAAACCTTTCTTCTGTCAGTAATCAGCATCCAGAAATATTGGATAAAGATCATTAGCAGATGCGGACGAAGTGGTTCCGATCCATGGCCCATCAATGGACATACTCTTGGTGATATTCTCTCCAACTGCCTGATGTTTGTCACCTCTAAAATGCTTCCTCATGGCCTCAATTTTCTCCTCAGTCATGACAGCGCCTCCAAAGCCCAGCACCGGAACAGCAACCTTGCCTTCAAGCATGCTAACCACAGATGACATCGGCGGCCTGAGTGCTGGAGTCGCATTAGTACACATCAGAGCTACCTTTGTCAATACTAGCGCCTCCTCTTTGTCAAAGTGACAACCGAGCCTCTGATCAACTAAATCTATCAAATTTCCTCTCTCCTTCAAAACTCGTACCTAGAAACAGAAATGAAAAGTGACAATATTTCCCTTTCAAGCTTCAGGTACTGATCAGTTGCAAAATATGCTCTAAATACTACAACAGGATGAAGTATATTATGTGTCTTGATTATTACGTGACAAATGCAGTTGATAAGCACCCACTAGTTTTTCATCTCAAATGAGTCAAATATGGATCAAACATGATTTCTTTACCGATTTTGATTAAAAGTTGGTAAACTCCAACATCACTTACTAATGGTTCACTGGTTGCCAAAAACTTACCAATACTGCTTTAAAATCGCCAGCTTTTATTGAGTTTTATTAGCAAGAATTATTTGTCAGTGTCATTACATGAAATGTTTTACACAATCCATTGCCTTCTACTCTCAATTCTAGTCTAACAAGAAATACTTGATTATGCAACTCAGGTGACAATCAAATTTAACGGGGACTGATAACGATCGCTTACTCAAAGCAAAACAAAATCTAACTGAAGGACTCAAAATTATAAGAATGTGAAAAAAGTTATACCTCAATAGAAAGTATATGGATATTCTGGTCAAGACATGGTCTTGAATTTTTTTTAATATAATTGTAATTGCCAAAATTGTGTAGTAGTCGAAGGACTTGTTTGGCACCAATGGAACTACAGGGAGTATGAACGTCAAGCATAAAAACATAAAGACTAAAACTGAACTACCCCAAACTTCAAGGAATAGAATCTTCTTCAATCCAAAAAAAGAATCTACAGGAAAATTCAGTGTAGACCAACATAATAAGAAGAATTAGATTAATTTGAAATGACAAATTGCACTTAGCAGCACAACAATTCGTTAAGCAGGTTTCAATAGCTGGTAACTGTAACACTCATTTGCAACAATTAAAAGTGCATGTGAGGAATTACATACTATGCTCATGCTTCCTTAATCCATTTTCCACCGGCACAAGCAGAGATTTAAATATGGATACGATCATAATTGAAATGATAGAGTTGATTACCCAGTCAAGTAGATAAAAGCATTCCTCATTTTTTTGGGAACTACTGTTGCTCCGGCCACTAACAACTTCTAAGGCAACAATGCCAAAACTATAGATGTCAGCTTTGTCAGTGAGGTAACCATGCATCGCGTACTCTGGTGCCATATATCCACTGCACAACAAGAAAAGAGCTTGTGTTTGCAACAAGGTAACTGCCTTAAATAGTGCATACTTAATATTCCTAAAATTCAGAAGAAAGAGAGATTCCTAAATTTGACAATTCTAATAGAATTTACTGAGAATATTTCAAAAAAAGAAAAAAGACCATTGTTGTTCTATATAATTATCAGGCTTCATATATGATTTCATAACTTGGAAAAGAGGCACTCCGACTGAAAAATGATTTGGAAACACGCTGAGCCAAGGTCTGTGAATACATGGGCAGCGACCATAGGAGGATTTGTAAAGCCAAGCCTAGGGGCAGAAAAGCTTCTTAGTTTTGTTGTCATCATTGTTGCTGTACCAATAGAAAAACAGCCTCATTTCCTCGCTAGCTTTCTAACCCTTGCAACGCACGTGCTTGCTTTGTATATTTTGGTTTTATTTTGTTTGTAACTCACTTGAAAGTGCATCCTCTATGTTAATGTCATGTGAGACATATCTACTAAAATTGTGTTTTACATACAAAGGAGTATATATAGATAATTCATATTGAAATTTTAACATATAGTAGTTAATGTTCATTAAATTGTTTTGCATTAAGTTGATTGTTACAGGGGAAACATATTAAAACACTTAATATTACGTGTCAATATGCGTTGTTAAAATGTATTCCATCATAATTGAATCATAATAGTTTCACAAACAAGCTTTTTGTCTGAGTAAACACATTAGGTAGGGCACACTGAATTACCGTACGGAATATTTATCTTGAATTGTTCTAAATGTAGCAAATGGAGCACGTAGGATATTATCGATCAATCTCCTGTAAGATGATACGAACTTTCCAGAAATTGTATTAAATTATCTAAGTTTGTTGAGATAACGGAAATTAATTAATGTTATAGTTCTTTTTTGTTGAATTAATGTTAGAGTTAGTAGAACAAACTTACAGCTATATCCTTTTCCCTAATTAATCACATTCCTTTCATAAACAAGTTGACTTTTCACACATGTTAATGCAAAATTTTGAAACATGTGAACATGCTTATTTATGTTTTTCCGTGGGTATAAAATAGAAACGTGGGTGAATTAGCTCTATTGCCTATAATACTCGGTTATATTCAAATTAAAGATTACATGAGTCAATATAAGAGTAACATTATTAATGGTAGGTTATGTGACATACTTCAACATTTTTTTGACATGAAGAGTGGCGGGATAGGCATAAAGTTTTGTGGTTAAGCCACATTTGTTGAGCTCCATTCTTAGGGATGATGTGAATCAATCACAAAGCTCCATTCAACTCACATTTCTTAAGTTAGACTATATGTTCCAACTTCATTGTTTTATGTTGTAACTGACTCCTAATTAGGTTAACAGGAACATAAAGCAAGAAACTTACTAAGTTCCAGCAATCTTGGTGCTAATATGTGTGTTGTCTTCCTCATCAAGCTTTGCTAAACCAAAATCTGATATTTTAGGGTTGAGATCCTTATCCAGTAAAATATTAGTAGCTTTAATGTCTCTATGCACAATCTTCAGCCTTGATTCTTCATGAAGATATGCCAAGCCCCTGGCAATACCCACACATATCTTGTGTCTTGTCCGCCAATCCAACTTTAACTGAAATTCTTGGGACCTTCAATTGTATCGAAGACATCAAAAGCGCTTTATTGCCATGTCATTAATCGAAGTCAGTGAAGCACAATGCGACATCAAATTACCAAATAAAGCACGAGAAAGACTGTTATTTTCCATGTACTCGTAAACAAGCAAAAGTTGATTTCCTTCAATGCAGCATCCATAGAGTTTCACCAGATGTGGATGCTGAAGAGAAGAAATCGTCCCAATCTCAGTCAGGAACTCATGATTTCCTTGCTGTGATTTGGATGAAAGCTGCTTCACTGCTATAGTGGTGCCATCTGACAGAAAACCCTGCAATTCAACTTTGGCATCAGATCTATCTTTGTGAAAATTGAGTTACGTTGAATGCCGCTTTCTACAGATCTTTTCTATTGGGAGTTGGGGGAATTTGGTTTGCCGATTTTCCAGCATACCTTGTAGACAGAACCAAAACCACCTTCTCCTATCTTGTTGGCAGCGTCAAAATTGTTTGTGGCAGCTTTAATGCCGCAAGGTAAATAAACCAATTTGCAATGCTAGACCCTTCGCCCGCAACACGTTTTGGAACTTCTAAGAATTTGGAAAAGTCAACAGCTAAAGTATGTAATCCACTATCTAACAAAGACGTATCAATTCCTCCTCAATATTCCAGGAAACCTTTTTGTGACCTTTTGGTCTGAGCAAGTTCAGTACAGAATAGCTTAGCATCTTGAAAATTACTTTCTGGGAAAGTATGGCATTAGTTGGCAGTATGTACTTTTGAAAAGTAAAATGACAATGTCCCCAGGGTATTTGGTAGTGAAGGAAAAGAAAAATCTTTCAGAAAACCCACTTGTAAACGTAGGGCATGGTTTGTATGTTTTAATTTCTTGGTTCTGGCAGCTATTTTCGGTGTCTTGAAACGTAGAATTAGTGTGTACACACACACATCTGAGAAACAATCTACCATCTCTCCCTATAACTATCTATTTTTTCGGATTTCTAAATGAAAATTTAGTTCGTTGAGCAAACCAAATGGTTCTATGACACTTTGGCTGTATATCGCCTAATAATGATCTTTGGCTTTTTGCGTTGAATCAAATTCCCTATGGAATGGACAAATGTCGCACGTTAACAATTTTACGGGAACTGTAAATCTAGATGCAGCATTAATGATGCATTATGATTACACCTTCCCCACCAGGAAATATAAATGATGCAATATGATTATTCTCCCTCTCAACCAGAAATACAGAAGGGAGAAAATGTATTCAGAGTGCATAACATTCTTATATTTCTTGACGGATACACATGGACTAAATAGCAGAGATTCCGGGCAAGCAACTACCTTGTGCCATTTTATCTTTACGTCCAAGGCATCCTCTCCACCAAAGGATGACCAGGATAAGGAAAACTACGAAAACTATAGCAAGTAATCCCGGCCCACTTGTGCCAGCAGATTTGCTGGCCGGGGGATCAAAGCCTGCAGTGAAGAAAGAACAAACAAATATTTACCCAAAACAGTTCAGTTACATGGGGCAGATGTTAATGCAGAAAAATATATGTAGCTTCTCATTGAACACAGAAAGAAATTGATGGAGAACACTGTAATCGAGAATCAAGAGGACATAAAACCGCCCAGAGTACTCCACAGAAACTATCAGATAAATGAGCACGGGAAGATGTCATCTATGGAACATGTAATACAAAATACAAAGGGAAAAAGAAAAAAAAAATCTACTCTTCATTCTCAAGGCTGTACGGTATAATACAGGCGCAATGGTTGTAATCCATAGCGGAAAAGTGAACAAGGCTATCATTTCGTAGTCTAATGGAAGGATTAAAGATACACAGAGAAAACATGTTAATAGAAAGAACACAAAGCAACCTATAACCAATTTTCGACTCTAAGAGAATAATAGACCCTAGTCAGCTATTATGCGTAATTGACCTGATCAATAGTGACATATGCCAATGGCCTGAATCCAACAGTAGGCATTTGCAACCAAACCAAGTAACTGAATAGCCTATTGATGACTTCTGGTGCAAGACAAAAATATGGGTATTCTTTTCAACGAGAATATGAGTAACTTTCTCAGCAGAGAAGCACCAAGTGAAACATAAAAGCATCCATCTTCATACCAGGATAGACAGAGATAGCAGATATAAGAGGACCATAGACTCCTCTGTCAGGTATAGCAGTGGTTCCTTTCCCAGCCCAGTAGAATCGTATCTCCAGAGTGCCCTTGGTCACATTGGCAGAAAAATTTCTTTTGACCTCCTTTCCAACTCCACCTGCTTCAATCTCAATGTTGAAATCTTTCCACACCAATTTCCCCTGAAAGAATGTTTCATCTGAATCAAGTTGAGTGTCTCCACACTAAACAAGGTGAAACTTTTAGTCTCCATAGAATGTACAAATTGTGAAAAAATCATGATTTGCAAGTACAAAATATTTGGATAAACTTCCCAACCATTACATATTGAACGCTTTATTTGCTTTACATATTAGAACCAACACTACATAATGCCCTGAGCTTACCTGTATATAAATATTAAAAGCTCTCCTCCCAAGGCTTTGATAAGTTTTGTCATCTGTGAACATTATCTCCGCAAAATGAAGGGTTACATTGTAGGGCCCATTCATCAGACAAAAACCGTAATAAGTTAGAGAGATAGCAGAACGTCGTGCTTTCATGTAAAGTTGGGCATCATTCATGGACAGTCTGGATGTATTTTTAACTGTATAGCCATATGTAGCAATTTCGTAATCGTTGAAGTAACCAGTGCTACTGCATGCCCAGTAATCACTCCTGAAGAAACTTGAAGGTGTAGCCTCCCACGAGTCATCTTCGTATGTGGTGCCCCTTATTTTTGCTTTGTTCCCACCACAATCTATGAAGAGGTTATACCGATCTGGATGGAGTAAAGAAGCAGCCACAGAGAAAAATCAAGTTTTCTTCTTTTTGTTAATATGGAGTGGACTTTCCAGACACACTAAATAAGCTAGCATTCACCTTTTAGAAAATTACATAGAAACTCTCCAGTTTATGAGCAACCCATTATTTCATGAGGGTGGGTGGCTTTTGAAGTTATTTGAGTAATTATGCATTAACCATCAACGATTGACACAATAACCAAGAGGAGAGTTGACAAGGAGATACATTTGATGAGAAATTACAGAGAGAAAAATGCAAATTAGGAAATGATGATAATCATAGGATACGTTAGAATAATATAAATATTAAATCACATCTTTATCTAACGGTTTAAACTTTTAAAATAGTTGACTATGGTCTCATAAAATCTTGTATGGAATTTGAGTTGGATGTCATAAGTTCAAATCTTTCGAGGCCCCATTTGTCTCCCCAATTAAATATGTCCACACTTCATCTAACAACTTAAACTTTTAGAACAATTAGCTGTGGTCCCACAAAATCTAATAAGATATACAGCATATCAACTTACTTATTCTACAACAATGACTTTGTAGCATATTAACTTACGTTTTTTACAATGGTGACTCTGCAAACATGAGACAGGTCCACTTGTGGCAGAATGTGAGGTTCTGAGCAAGTCAGCAAAGATTTTACTGTTATAATCATCATCATTCTAAATGAAGTTCAATGCTAAGCACATAAACAATAAAAATGCGGGTCCTTGGAAATCCAAGTCTCTCGTTCAAAATTTAATCGCGAACATACGCATTCTCAACCTCGAGCTTGCGAACAAGTTTTGTAGAGAAAAGACAAAATCAACATTCAGCAGAGAAATGTAAATATTATACAAATACAGGATATAAGTTACTCAATAAGTACACATTTGAGGGGAGCCCTGGACTGACTGAAGGAAGTAGGACATACACAGATCCTTCTTGACATTCTGAGCCTTGAGCAGTGAAGTTGTTGTATGATAAATCACTACACAGAGAAACAGTCAACCATTTCCAAAATCTCATCAATTTGAAGAATACACTGAAAGCCATTCCATCAAATGATTTTTTTATTTTTTATTTTATATTTCCATCAAATGATAAGTATGTACAAAAATGCAGGCCAGTTGCAAAATATGGACAGGTAAGGCAAGATGAAAGGCAAAAACATCACAAGATGATGAAAGTGATATTTTATTCCTATTGAAAATATCTTATCTTAAAATATGAAAAGGAGAAACACTAATTGGAGTAAACGGAGACTTTAAAACTATTTATAGCATATAAAAACGTTTTTACCCAGTAAAAGTACAACAGTCATGATGTATAAGGCAAAGAGGCTAAAACAGAACTGTGATTCCAACTAGTGCTAAGTCGCGTCTTCTAATAAGAAAATATCCACACCTCTATTTATCTGTTTAAACTGCCACATGAGAGCTTCATTCCTATGCCCATAAGATAATATCAACTTCTCCTAAGTACATTCATTTTGGTTGTAGAGTTTCTCAAATACACAAACCCCAAAAAACATTGTTATCAGCAAGAAATAGCCCAAGTAACTAATCATATAGTGCGGGTGACACATTAGACAAACTTTCAAAGATGATTAACAGGAAGTAAACATTTTCCAAACGTAATTTTAATCATTCCAAGAGCTCTGAAAGATCTCCAGCTGGGAAGGAATGGCTTTTTGTATCTGGGAAAATGGAGCTAACCAGGCACTTCCAAGAAAATCCACTTTATATTCTTTCATGCAAATCACACAGTTCAGCCTCTTTTGTTACATATATTAATCCAATTAACAGATCACAACGAGGAAAAAGGTACTTATGATGTTTCCATTTACCTCCAAAGGCTACTAACCATAAAGATGCAAGATGGGAATGCATAATTGCTTGGTTCAGAGCAAGATTAGCCAGATAGAGCTAGAAGCAAATTCATGATTAAACAAGATATTTTCTTCAAAAAGCGGGCTTACACATTTTTTTCCTTTTGCCAGGATCCAATCAGGGACTGCTCCAGTCAACTGGTTTCCAGTCAGATAGCTAAACAAAATTATTTGATTAAGTTCCTCAAGTACTTTATGCACTCAAACTGCAATTTTTTTAAGAGTTATACCTCAACAACACATTATTTAGCAGATTAAAATCATTTATCTACTAGTGGTGTGGAAAAAAAATCAGTTTAAGTCATGATTAAAATATAGAGCTTTTAGCTGGAGATGAAAGATCAAGGAAATCAATCACAGAGGAAAACCCTGATCCTTGTGAAACTTGGAGTGCAAGGAGAACGATTACCATAACACTAGTACACAAAGCTGAACTAGTGAAGGATACTTCCAAACTAGGTTATCAACTATTTCCTCGCGATAATGTTTTTGTCCTTCTAATACATAAGATAAATAATTAAGGAAGATGTGCCATTGTCAAGCTGTCAATCATCAGGCAGGAAGATGAGACGATGCACCAATGTTAAAACAGTCCAAGAAGCTTAGGACTACAGTTTCTCATCATTTTCAAAACTAGGGACAAGATACCAAGGTCCTCCGCAGACCTTCTAAATAGCACTTAAGAACTGCTCTCACCAAACTTCTAGGGCCATTGTTGTGGAAAGAACCAAGTAGAGAGCCTAAGGACTTTTGCTATCTTTAATCTCCTATACATCATAAAATAGGCACACAAGACATGCATTGAGTACAGACACATACAACTGTCAAATACTTAAGTATCACTGATTCATTTAACTCTTCCAGCGTAAACAAGTGACTATTTGAAACTTGTGAATTATGCTTTTTAAGCAATAGAATATTAACGATCTACGCCTGCTCCATGACTAGAGTCCCACCAAAATAATTACTTGACAATAATCATAAATTCATAACCTAATTCATCATAAAATTTGGATGGTGAAATAATAAGCATTCACGACATGAGGACTTTGGGAGTTATAAAATGGATATGTTATCATGATCTAAGTTCTATTGATAGCTCAACTACTTTACAGTAAAAGTTGCCTATAGCTTGACCACTGGAACAACTTGAGATTTTAGATTCTTCAACAAAATACGAAAAGAAGCCTAAGTTCAGCATTGAAGTACGTACATATATCCTACTTTTTCCAGGCTGCTGTAGGAGCTAGGGATTTTGCCACTCAGTTTGTTGAAGCTAAGGTCTCTGCAAAGCAATTTAATGTGAATATATATTGAGAAGATAGTTTTAACTGACTCCCACAGGACACTCTTTGAGCATACTCCAGAGGATTGTAGAAACACAGACAACATTAATGAACATACAAAGTCCAGTTCAGATGTTTAGACATAAGGTGGACAGCCTAGTGCCTATGCTTTCTACTAGACATTCATTTCCAGAGGCATTCATCGCCTAAATCCATGTTTCAAGTTGGTCACATGCTGTATCTATACAAAACTGCCGTAAATCAAATTTAAAAAATGGAAATGTTAATTTATATAACTAGAAATGCTATTCGGGTACTAAATTGAGTGCGTCCGGAGGAGTGCAACATATTATAGTTCAAATTGGGAGATTCCACTAATCTAATAGGACCAAAACTAAAGCTAAACATATTTGTTGAACACATTTCCTACAAAATATTTTATTTATGAATACAGGGATGCTAACTCAATACTAGGGTGCTTAGAAAATAAAATATCTGCTTGAGTAAATAAAAAAATAAAAAATAAAAATAAAATGAGGATTTCAAAAAACGGGAAAGGGAATAGAGTATATGATAAGCCACAGCAGAACATTATTCAAGAATGTCAGAAAAACAAAGAATTAAAGCTCCGTTTGTTTCGCAGAAAATGTGACGTTTTTAGAAAATGTTTTCCAAGAAGTTATTTTCTATGAAAATGACAATTTTTTTCCAGTGTTTGGCTAAAATCTAAAAAATAACCGGAAAATATTTTCCGTGGTTTGATATGGAAAATTTGATTTGATTTTCTGGGGAAAAATTACCAAAAAAATTGAAATTTCTTAATTTATTTTTTAAATCCTTTTCTTTAAACTTCTTCCTTGGCCAAGGTTCTAGCTACAACAACAGGCCATGGGCAAGGGACAAGTTCACACGAGCTTCACGAGAATCAAACGAGCTCGTCCCTTGCCTATGGTCACCACCGGTTGTCACCATGGCGACAAAGATCGAGGAAGAAGGAAAAAGAAAAAGAAAGAAAAAGTAATTAAAAATTCAATTTTTCTTTTTAAATTTTCATAAGAACAAACATTCCATTAACTAAGGATCCAAACTTGAGCACCAAGGACCTGCACACGGCCTTTGAGGACTCAAACCTAAGTGCTGGTGACCAAAGCTTGAGTGTCAAGGACCCGAACATTGCCTTTATGTACTCAGGCTTGGGTGCTGAGGCATTGGGCCTGGGAACCAAGGCTTCAGGCCCAACCTCGATGGACCAGGCCCGGGCACTGAAGACTTGGTCCTAAAAGCCGAGGACCAAGAACCAGGCATTGGGGTTCCCATGTCCAAGCAAAGATTTTGGGTTAAAGTGCTGATACCTAGTCATATATTTGGAAAATGTGTTTTAACATTTTCAAAGAAAAGGAAAACGTTTCCTGAATTTAAACGCATATTTTTTGTTGACTAGGAAAACATTTTCCATTAACTCATTTTCTTAAGCAAACCAAATGCCAAAAAACATATTCTGTGAAACAAATGAAGCCATAACAGAATGGGAAAAAGTTGCTGTTAAAAATAACATTTATAAAATCTTACAGAGATGACCAAATGAACAAGAAGAATTGACTTGTATAGAGATGCATTTGAAGCCATGCTCTCGTTTGAACTATGAATGTTATGGCTCACAAGTGTACAACAGTCAATCATAAAACCCCAGTTAGATATTGTAGGGCTGAGATTCGAGAATGTAAACCACTGGAAGGAAAGTTTCCAGGCAATCAACCACTAGAAGCCTCCATTTTGCATAAATGCTCTTAAGAAGTTAAGATAACAGATCAAAGCAAAAGTAAATTAGACAAAATGGGCACTACAACCAAGGTAAGAATTCTTGTGGTTCTATTCCTGGAAAAGTGAAAACAAAGAGAGTATTAGAATATTTAAATAACGAATCACGCTTTCATCCAATAGCTTGAGATTTTAGAACTGTTGGCAATAGTCCCACTAATTCTTAGAGAGAGAAAAGGTCCATATACTTCTGCCCAAAACTGTATATTCTATAGTGGAGGCCACAATCACTAAGAATTTAAATGCCGCATCATTCATAATTCAGCAATTTCAACAGAAAATATCAAAACACCATTGAAGTCAGTAAGGGACCTTCAAGCCATTTTAAATGGGTTCTTTAACTGCAACAAATAGTCAACCAAAAGCTAGTAGAAATTTCACTCCTTAAGGATAAAATTATTTGTTCAACTTGGAATAGCAAAAGGGAAAACCTGTTTTCAACTCACAATATTTTTAGGTTTGTCAATTGTGCTAGAAAAGCAGGTAGCTCTCCCGTGAGATTGCAGCTCCTCAGAATCCTATAAGAAAATAGCACTGATATTTTTCACATTGCTAAGACGAATTGGCTCTTTTGCATAAAGTAAACTATCTGTGAAGGAACAGCACTCTCACAGTGTCTCAATATATCTAGACCTAAGTTTTGGAACTTGGGACTCGGGTCCATCGAAGTCACTTATTCTCCTGCATATCAAAATCAAATAGGAAACTATATTAGATGGATACCATTTTAAAGAAAGGAGAGATGAGATTGAAATGCCAAACTTCCATACTGACAGGTCAGACAATCTCTCCAAAAATGCGATCCCGGAGGGAATTGGCCCTTGCAATCCACTTGCTTGAATAGCCCTGATGAGACAATTCATAGATTGAAGTATCTTGGGGGTATATCTATAGAGACCGACTTAAAAGGTGAAGAAGCATTAAGCCTTACAGTCTGCTGAGATTTGTCCAGTTCTGAATAAAATCAGGTATCTGTCCCGTGAAATTATTATCACTGAGTCGCCTACAGTGCATTAAACAACAAGATTCACACGAAGAAGAAAGAACAGAAATGGCTAAATATTAGCTGAGTTTGGGGAAACTGGAAAACTAACAGATCGTCCAATTCCCATAAGTTAACGAATGTTAGAGGCAGCTCCCCCGTGAAATTATTTGACGTAAGGCTCCTGAAACAAGAAGAACCCATGACATCACATTGGTTAATAGAACCTAAATGATGATCTCTCAACAGATCACTCCAATGGATAAAATTCCCTCGCCAGATACAAAATCATCAGAGAATAAAAACTCGATGCCTAACACAGAAATTTGCATCAAGAGACTCACAATGTATCTAACTCGGACAAGTTCCCGAGCTCCGGAGGAAGACGTCCAGAAAGCCAATTGCCCTCGACGTCTCTGAGCAGAATGAGAAAGTTAAAATCTTGAAACTATCGATCAAATTTAAAACAGCGAAGAGGCCAAACGCGAGCGTCGGGATGAGTGGTCACTTACAATTCCCAAAGATAGTATATGTTCCCTAGCTCCTTCGGGATTGGACCAGTCAATCGGTTTCCGGGTAGATAACTGCACCCACATCATCGCGTTTCCCCCAATCAATCAATAGAACATACACTCGCCACAGAGAGAGAGAGAGAGAGAGAGAGAGAGAGAGAGAGAGAGAGAGAGAGAGAGCATACATGTAGCTCAAATTCGTAGAATAGCCCCATTCTTTAGGAATTGTGCCGTTCAGGTAGTTGCGGGAGACATCACTGTTTATAGAGAGAGAGGATGAAGAAGAAGAAGAAGATCGAAAATGGCGAAAGGGGAAATGGAGAGAGAGAGAGTGCTTACAAGGTCTGGAGGTAAGGCAATCTGAACAGTCGGCGCGGAAGAGTGCCGTTTAGAGACTGCTCCTGAAAATATCTGTTTTTGCAACGACACGAAGGCTTTATTCTAGCTTTACTTAAAAACTCGGCATCAAAATGATGTTACCAAATGGCTATATTACATCTATTGATATACATCCATAAATCTCAGCTGATTCTAAATGAAAAAAATTCTTCAAAAATTTCCTCAAAAAAAGGTTTATTTTAAAGCAAATGAATATATAATTAATATGAAAAGCACGCATCACTCAAAGTATAGCCCTACCATGTATTAGTATGAATGACATACGTAATAAGGAAAGATTAGTGTTAAAATTCTAAAATTAACCCTACAATTAAGGTTAGAGGGAAAATAACTCTCACTTTGATATTCAATCATGATCTTTGAGTTTAACACTTCTATTTATCATTAAAAATATAATTTATATAATTAAACACTAAGCACATAACATGTGATTGTATTAATTAAAATTATGAAAAATTGTATAATCATACAGTGAGCAATTCATATTATGTTAATTACTTCATGAGTAATTTTAATATGATAAATGATTTATGTATTATCACTACATTTCGACCAAACAATCATCTAATTTTTTTCAATGAAATACTAATATAGTGCAAAAAGATTCAGTTCGGCAATTAGTCGATCTATAAAGAGATAAAATATTTGTATGTAATCATGTGATTAATATCAAAGTCTAGCTAGGAATCTATAATGGTAAAATTCATGAAATTGGGAGAAAGAGACATGCTAACGATGTGGGGAGCGTCGGTGAAATTTTCGTCAGTGAAATTTTCACAGGTGATGATGTTGCCCCATTCACTCTCTACATCGCATGGGTCTGCACTGAAATTCCCATTCGATTTCCCTAACGTCTCTGTTATTTCTTTCAGCGCATCCACTGAAAGAGAAAAGAGCCGACAAGTTGTAGGAACAGTAGTATATCATGCAAAACAAGCACAAACGATGTTAGATTCACGTGTACTTGAGGTTGAATATATGTATGAAAAACAAGCACAAGCAAATAAAAAAAAACTTGGTGTACATCAAAGCCCGAAAGGTAAAGGAACAGTACGATGAAAGCAATAAAAGATTGGCGGGTCTTTTTTTGTTTTTTTCACCTTCATCTTTGGGAAGAAGAGTGGCTGTGGCAGCAAAGTTAGTAGCGTGGAGAAGAACAAGCACAGAGAAGAGATATCGAACCGAGAAGAAAATCGTCATCATTTCAATCTCAAGCTCAACCTAGAGAGAGAGAGAGAGAGAGAGAGAGAGAGAGAGATCTCCCGCTCTTTAACTGGAGTGTGTGAAAACAAAACTTGGCTAAGCGAGAAAGCAAGAAAGAGATAATTGTTAAGTGAACGGTTTAACTTCATGCATTTTTATACGAAAAAGGGGAGAGGGGACGACAACTTTTTGCTCTTGTATGTTTGCATGTAAGAGTGAGAGTGATGTCTGAGAGTGAAAGAGACGACCACAAGTCTTCCTCAAATGTATGAATATTCATCCATAATTGAGTGAGCTTTGGTTCAACTTTTCTTGCACAATTACTTTCTTGGACTACAAATTTTCCACAGAGAGAAGTTTGTGTGGACAGATAAGTGCGAGTAAGTGCGAGTGTAGTTTCCAAGAGCTTAATCAAAAGCTGATTACCACACTAGTGTTGACAATACCATATGATTCTAGAGAGTACGAGATCTACAATGATGCGTTGTTTAGAGGATTGGGTTGCGTGTTAATGCAGCATGGCATAATTGTTGCATACGCGTCCCGTCAGTTGAGACCTCATGAGCTGAATTACCGACGCGTAACTTAGTTATCACATTGACTATCTTTGCTCTAAAGATTTGGAGACATTATTTGTGTGGAAAAAGGTTCCATATATTTACAAATCATCAAAATCTTAAGTTCTTATTCTCTCAAAAGGAATTGAATATGAGACAGTATTGCTGGATGAAACTTCTCAAAAATTATGATTGCGACATCATGTATCACCCTGGAAAGGCTAATAAGGTCGTAGATACGTTGAGTCGAAAGTCTTCAGTTGTGCAGATGGTGATTAAAGAGTGGGTCTTATTCGAAGGAGCTTGAGATTTTATTTCAAATTTGAGGTGGGCCACATTTCAAATCTTATGGCTACTCTTAGAATTAAACTGGAAGTATAGATAAGGATCAAGATGCTTTAGTTAACAGACCTAGAGATTTAGAAGATCCTACAAAAGGACACCGAAAAGAGAAAGACTGACTTTCAAATTTCTGAAGACGAAACACCAAAGTTCCAAGGACGATTGTGTGTACCTAACGATGCAGCGCTTAAGGAGGAGATTTTGTCAGAAGCTCATTGTAGAAGTTACAACATTCATCCTAGTAGTACAAAGATATATCGGAATCTACATCAACATTATTGGTGGACCGATATAAAGGCAAATATCGCTAAGCATGTCGCCAAATATTTGATGTGTCAGCAAGTGAAGGCATAACACTATAAGTCGAGAAAACTTCTGCAACCTCTCAAGATTCTCGAGTGGAAATAGGAACACATCACGATGGATTTTATGATGGGCTTACCGAGAAGTTAGAGGGGTAATGATTCCATTTGGGTTGTGGTTGACAGATTGACGAAGTCGGCCCACTTTATCACCATATGAAAGGACCTTGCATTGAACAGATATGCAAAATTATATGTGCGTCAGATTATTCGTCTATATGGAGTGCCAGTGACAATCACATCTGATAGAGACCCGGGATTTATAGCTGCCTTTTGGAAAAGCTTGCAGATCGCCTTGGGAACGAAGCTGCAATTCAGTACGGCTTACCATCCGCAGACAGATGGCCAGTTTGAGAGGACAATTTAGACTCTCGAGAACATGGTGAGAGCGTGTGTGCTTGACTTTAAAGGAAGCTGGGAAAAACAGTTTCATCTCATCGAGTTTGCCTACAACAATAGCTACCGGTAGAGTATTCAAATGGCACCATTTGAAGCGTTTTATGGTAGAGCGTGTAGGACTCTAGTTTGTTGGGATGAAGTCGAGGAACGGAAGATCATAGACCTAGAGTTGGTTTGGCAGTTAATGGATGCAGTTGTAATTATCATGGACAAATTAAAGACTGCTCAGAGTCGCTAGAAAAGTCATGCAGATAAGTGTTGAAGATCATTGGAATTTCAAGTTGGTGAGCACGTCTTTCTGAAGGTGTCACCAATAAGGGGTACTTCGCGCTTCGGCAAGAAAGAGAAGCTGAGTCTGAGGTATGTTGGTCCCTTTAAGATTCTAGAAAGAATAGGGACTTTAGCGTATCATCATGTGTTGCCGCTGAGACTGGTGCAAGTGCATAACGTCTTCCACGTGTCGATATTGAGAAAGTATGAGCCTGACTCTACTCACGTGCTCAATTTTGAAGAATTAAACGTGGACGACAGAATGTTGTATATGGAGAGACTGGTTCAGATTATGGACCGCAAGGAACATGTTCTACGCATCAAGACAATCACGTTAGTTAAAGTGGTCTGGCAACACCATAGGACAGAAGGAGTAACATGGGAAAATGAAGATTCGATCGAAAATCGACTGCTTGACCTTGCTAATCTGCAAGGGTCATTATGTCATCATCAAAATCAATTAGAGGTCGGAGATAGGTCGATTCGACAGAGGCATGTGATAAAAGTGTGAGTAGTTTCACCTAATTGCAAATTTTCGTCGAACGGTACTAAATTAATTTTGTTGTCATTTTTGTACCCTATGCTCGTATTTGAAATCTCGAGATTTTCATGACAACTGAAAATCACCAATGAGTAGAAGATGTACAATGTGTTTCAAAAATAATCAACCATGGGTTTAATGCGCTAAAAATTCTTAAAAGCTATCCAATAGGCTAGGTTACGCTAAAATCGCGCCCGATTGAAATTAACCGCAAAATTGAACCCGATTTCAGAAATTGAAAGTTCTATCACAATTTATTTTAGGAATATCGACTCATCCTTCAAAGATGTTTTTGCAAACTCGATTTTTTGGCAAAAATCCAAAGTTTGGCTATTTTGGATCGGGAAAATTAGAGGGCCATTTTTTAGCACACTTTTGGCCGTCAAGTTGGTTCAATTGATGAGGAAAAATCATGGGATGGATGTTAACACCTTAGCTGAATTTGTGGGCACCAATGTGGGTTGATTTGAGTTGTAATTAAATGAAATTGGAGGAGGAATATTCAAAATTCGTAGCCATGGAGGGGAGCAACGTTTTAGACCATTTGAATAGCTTGTTGGGAAAGCTTTGGTGTGCAAATGGCTGAGGATTGAGGCAGCCACAAGTGGAGACCAAGCAAACGAGTATTTGGGATATTTTGAAAAGACTTTGAGGCATTTTGGTGGTCCCCCTTTAGCTGTTGTCTTCTTCTTCTTCCTTAGGCTTGCTTTATCCATTGTTGTGCTAGTTGAGAGCTCAAGAAAACTAGAGGAAGCCAGCTGAAAGCCCTTGCACCGTTGACAGCTCCTCCGCTCGCCGTTTGAGCACTATTGTGCCACCTGAGCTCCTGCGCGCTAGCCTGCACGCCCGCGCGCCCGTCTGCCCGTCTTCGCCATCCCGAGCCCACGTTCGAGGAAGCCAAGCCCGTGTTGCAGCCATCCCAAGCTGCCTCCATCGTCCAAGCCATCCATCCAGCCGTCGAAGCCACCACATCGCCCGCCTGGAGCTGTTGCAACCATTGCCACCCGTATCCTCGCTGTTTTAACTGTGAAGCCCTTCAGTTCAGCCTTGGATGGAAACTGAAGCTCATAACTCAGTGGGCTTTTCTAGGCCCATCTAGACCTCCTTTGGTGTCGCTCCATGCTTGTGTGTTGCTCGCCGTCGCCGTGGACTCACCAGCCCATTAATTCGGTGAGTTTACTTGCTAAACTCTGCTTAGGGAGTTAATGACATTTAGTAGGTAATTAGATTATGCTAAGTATGGCTTATGTGGTTAGTTAGTTGTAATTAGTGATTTAATTGCTTAATTAAGATTATTAGGTGGTTAGATTAGATTAATTAAGAGCTAGATAGAGTGTGGTATTTAATTAGGTAGGTGCATTATTTTTCTAGGCCCGTTTAGGTGGTTAGATTAGCATTTTAGGCCTAAGTGTGCATTTATTGGATTAATTTGCATTTATTTAATTACTTTTGTAATTTATTTAATTATTTAATATTTTCCGAAAATATACTTGGGATAGTTGGTAATCGGAATTTTGTGCTGATTGCAGTGATGTGCTTAGTTTATGTAATTGAATGTTAATTTGTGCAAATTGAGTGGTGATTGTGATTTTTAGTATTTTATTTCAAAATTAGGAAATTTTGGTATTTAATTAGAAAATACCATGTGTTAGGTTTTGACACCGAAAATGTTTTTAAATACTATATTAAATAATGAAATTTTGAAAGGAAGGATATCAATTTTTAAAGTTCGATCTGACCGTGTATCCACATACGATTATTTTCACCGGATGTTTTTAATACGAAGAAAATAGACCAAGTGCATTATCTTAATTGAAACATTTGAGTGTAATGCACGGTATCCTTAGCTGAAATTGAATGATCGTGTGATAGTTATGAGAACCCATTCCCGATTTGCATCGGGTGGACGTTGTCCCTATATGGAATGCCCCTGGACAATGGATGTCGGTCATAGTAGAGGCTAGATTGATGCTTCTTCGAGATTGCCGTCTCGTGTAGACGTTGCCATGCTCAATGGGGTGAGACGATGCCTAGTTATGCTAGAAGACCGCCAAACATAGAGTAGGTCGTGCCCTGAGGGCTGTAATCAATTAGAACGTGTGATTGATTGAGATAGATACACTGGATTATGGGACAAAATTGTGTAGCACGGAATTGGACGTGTTATAATGATTTGGCCCTATAATCGGGACCTTGTGATTGATTGAGATTGAGTGAGACGTTCCAATCGATGTATGCATTTATTATATGCATCTGTGATATGAACTATACTAACATACAGGAAGGAACTGAGGTGAGGTGAGTCATTTGTGATGTGTGATTAGACTAACTCTAGGCTTATTCCCTTCCTAGTCGAGTTTTAGGGGGTGAACTTGCTGAAACATTGTCTCACATCGTCGTAGGCTCAATCTTTTTAGGTCCTTAGATGGCAATCTCTCCAATTCATTTTGGACAACCTCGGGGGGTTACTGAGTGGAGTATAGACGTCCTTGTCCCCAAGAGTCACTGGATGCATGAGCTGGTTATGACCACTGTCTGAGTCGATAAGGGCCTATCTCAGAGGGTACCTCATCGATTCAGGGCGTGGTTTCGCCATAGGCTAAATGGGTATAGGGAATGTCTCTTTAAGGGTTTTGGTATTCTCACTGTTGCGGTCAACACCGCTCTAGGTGATGGTGCAGCCAATCCTCCTAATGGGGTTGTGGAGGACCCGAAGCCCCGAAGCCTGTGGAAGTGGAGTCCGAAGGATCGGTGAATGTGTCCAACTAATAGGTCATAAGACAGCTCTTTTTGAAAACCGATCTTTTTGTAAACAAACTAATTTGTTTATGAAAATGTGGATTTTGTTGAAATTGTGGTCCTACTTTTCTATTTCATATCTGTGTTGTCTGGGGATTTGTTTATTTGCTTCCGCATGTGCAATAAAATGAACGGGTCGGTGACGTGTCCTGAGACGTCGCAATTTTATCGATCACAGAGGGATGTGCGCTCGCTCGAGATTCGGGGTGTGATAGTACAAAATATTACATTTTCAGTCACTATAATTCTCAACTTAGATTGAAAAAAAATGAAACTCCTTCACAGCAGAACATAGTGAGTTTACTTGCCTAGTCGCCTAAAGTGTTATTAGTAGACTACACTATGATGTTTCTTCTTTAAAGGTGATTCAATGTTTGACCTTTTAATTACTATTTTTTTTTGGTTGAAAACCTTTTAATTACACCTTTTTATTACTGTTGACACGGTGATTTTTGAACTCGACAAGAACTGCCCAGTCAACCATGCAACGAGGGGACCATCATTGACGGATGGTAAAGTTCTACGACAAGAAACATGTATGCATGTGTCATGGGTTGGTAGTTTCTTGGCCGTGAAATAACCCATGTGGCGCCTGATGAGCGAAATTCGCCATGCCAACCTTCTTTCTACAGTTGTTCCAGTGAACAATATAACAAATAACTCTTTTATATAAGATTGTACCACGCCCAGCTCCTCTTAGACGTCTAGTCCATCGAGTGAGACAACTGATTTCTTTAAGCTCAACAACTGGTTTCGATCTGACATGACCTCATTAGAAGATCGGCATAAGCTCTCGACCAGTTTGTGCACAGGAGGCCAATCCCACCTTTAGAGCTCTTAAGTAATGTAATACTTTTATTCTAGAACTCCTAATATCAACCGTCCTAACGCTACTTCCACAGGCCAGTTGTATTCATCATCTTTGTGTCCTCACTCTTTACTCAATAATCCCAAGCTTCTCCCAAGGGTTTACAATTATGGGAGAATCGCGGATTGTGACAAACTCCCCCACTCAATTCTACAACGCCTTCATTGTAGGCTGTTCTATCACTTCCTTGCATTTCTCTAAACATCAATGCCACTCCCTAGAACTTACATAGATGACAACGCTCGCCTAATATAACAAGTCACTTCACTCAATTGCTTGCTTCCCCCGATCAAAGTTATTTGTAAATCTCCAATCACTTGTGCTCCTCGACAAGTGTGGCACCCCTAGCCAACTGCACCCCTGTGGTAGCACCTTCTTTCATCTACTAAGCTTCTCCTGATCTCTACAAGCCAACAAAGGGTCTCCCTTGGTGGAAACATGATCGCAGACCTCTTCTTGAGATTCGCACATTGATCCAGAAATGTTATTCCCATTTAGCGAGTAATTCAGTTCATTTCTATACCCTCATTGCCATCACATAAGCTAGACAAGAGCCACATGTTGTCTGAGTCCTTTCTGGCCCCGGTGATCACTTTCCGCCCTCACAAGATAGGGAAGACCACAGGCTTTTCCCCAAATCACTCACCCACTGGAGGGATCCTTGCTCTAATCTATGTAGCACGGACACTCTCCGGAAGCCTTCGTGTCGTGTCCGACACTCCGACACGTGTCCGACACGCGGTCAACGAGTGTCAAAAAATCTGACACGTAGTCAACTCTCTCCAACACGCAAGTCCAAAATTCCGACACGCGACTCTGACACGCACGGGGTCAATTTTAAAAATTTCTAATACTTGAGGGGTCAAAATATAAATATACACAAAATAAGTAATAAAAGAAGTAATAAAATTGCTATAAATATACACGCATGGGGTCAATTTTTTTTTTTTTTCAGTTTTTTAGAATTTTTTTATTTTTTTAAAAGTCTTTTACTATGAAAGAGGTAATAAAAAATGCTATATATGATAAATAAATAAATTTAAAAATATCATTTCAGCATTTTTCTTTAAAAAAATTTTTTTCCTCTAAATTTTGTGTATTATTGTAACAAATTAAAATAATGAATGATATTATTTAATATTTTCCGTGTAAATTAATTCTAGGCTATTATTATTATTATTATTATTATTATTATTATTATTATTATTATTATTATTATTATTATTATTATTATTATTAATTTATGTATTTATATATAAAAATATATTTAAAATATAACGTGTTGGAACGTGTCGAAATTCTCTATTTTTAAGAAATAACGTGTCAGCGTATCGTGTCGTGTCGTGTCACGTGTCGCGTGTCCGTGTCAATGCTACATAGGCTCTAATACCATTTGTCATGGGTCGGTAGTTTCTTGGCTGCTGAATAACCCATGCGGCACTTGGCGAGCGGAATTCGTCAAGCTAACCTTCCTTCTATAGTTGTTCCAGTGAACAATACGGTGAGTATCTCTTTTATATAGGACTGTACCACGCCCAACTCCGCTTTCGTGTTTAATCCATCGAGTGAGATAGCAGATCTCTTTAAGCTCAACAATTAATTTTGACTTGCCATGGTCTCATTAGGAGACATTAGCTACTGACCAGTTTGTGCACGGAGGCCAACTCCACCTTTAGAGCTCCTAAATAATATAATTATTTTATTCTAAAACTCCTAGCACCAATCATCTTGACACTACTCCCATGAACAAGTTGTGTTCATCATCTCTACGTCCTCACTCTTCACTCGATAATCCCAAGCTTCCCTCCTAAGGGCTTATGAGTACTAGAGAATCACGGACTGTGACATATGCATTGGCAACAGGAGTCTCCAGAGACAATTATTCGTTCCGCCAACAATAAGAACCCAACCTCCATGATTTGGCAATTTGCTTTTGCATTCATACTCTAGAACGCGAAATTTACGCTAATGAGCTACTTTGAATTTTTTATGTACCTCTTTTCTTTTTGTGATAGGAAACTTTCCACGCGGACATTTCATCGTGTTCACAAGAAATGTCAATCTTTCAAATCTACATGATGCTTCCATGAATGTGTTTACACATCGCATTGTGAATGTATCAGTACATGCATTAATGTAGCTGAAAGTTGATTCGGACACCAATGAGAGTAAGTGTGGGCTGGGTTGAAGATCTTCATTTAACTGGTGAATGTGTCAAATTTGGGAAAATTATCATATTAGGTAGGCAAAATATAATTTTCAGCATATAAATAATATCAGTCGAAGCGTCTAATGTGACCAATCTTAAATTTTGAGACCCACTTCTCCCTTAAGTCTAATCATAGAAACCCATGACCCACACGTATTTAATTTCTCTATTCCTTTGTTTTCCAATTTGATTTACATGTTTCTAATCTTGATATTTTCTAACTTTATTTTGATTTTAAATGCACATGCCATCATCTAATGAGAGGAACATAGATTAAAAGACAATGTGAATAGATGAGATCCGCCACTTATTTTGAAAAAAACCATTTTTATGCTTTGCCAATTTCTTGACATTAACTCCTTTCCAATCTCTAAACCTTCCTATGTCCTATAAAAAAGATCTAAACCATTAATGCTTTTCCATAGCGATATCAGTCATTAGTATTCATTTGAAAACCTACCCTTTCATGAGTCATGGAAAAATTACCTCTATAGCTTGCCACCAATTTTATCTTAAACTAAAATTTAAGTTCATTTTTTTCATAGTGACATGCAATTATTAAATTGATGATAGTTATAAAATTGACAAAAAAAAAAATTCCCAAAAATTTCACTAATGATTGCACCTATAGTCATAAATCAAACCTAAACCTAAGTGATTTAAGAAATATAGATAGATGGAAAAATAAGTCATCTTACCTTATAGTGATGGCTTGCTCATTGAACGCAGTCCGACTTGCATTCTCTGACCCACCCAAGTTGCAAAAGTTAAAATCAAATAGCAGCGGTCAATGTCAACTCCACAGTGGTATTGACTTCACTTAGTTCCCAAAATTCATTGCTTTGCATTGCACAAAAACAAACCATTTTTACTAAATTTTTAATACAGAGTTAATAGAGAGAGAAGGGAGGAATGGCATGGCATTGAACTGTCAGATTCTATTTATTAATTTGATAAGGAAGTGAAAAAGTAACTACTAGAGGTAATGGTCCACCAACATATAGGTGCTTGTCGGATTCCACTTAATGCACCCATTCTTTTTTGTTCTTTTTCGATTAGTTACTTAGGAGACAGGATTTGGTTTCCAATTTTGGTGGAGGTCTGCCAGTTAAGTTATCATGATTAACGAAGTTGCAGCAGATCTACTATTTTGCTTTGCTGGGTTGTAGTTGTAGTAGCAGCGGCAAATCACCCGCCTTTGATGTGGACACTTCAATTTTTGTTGTGGGATGTTAAGTGTTGACTTGATCAATATTCACTCGGCGGGAAAAGTGTTAAAAAAAGTCTTAAACATTTTACATTTATACCAATTTAGTCCTAAAACCCTTTTTTTGATGTCAATTTAATCTTAAATATTTTTACTTTGTGCCAATTCAATCATTTCCGGCTAATTTTGATTGAATTTTGCTGATTGTACACTGTTTAGCTGACTTGGCACAATCAACACGACGTGTACAACTTTTAATAATATTTTAATATTTTTTTTTTTTTTTTTTCTTTTTCTTTCTCCTCCTCCTTCTTTCAACCGATCGCCGGACCTTGGTGACCGGCCAGAGGCAATGGCCGGCAAGCCTCATTAGTGGCCGTGAGGGCAACCTCTTGCGAGGTGATGAGGCTCGCCCTTGTCAGATCTAGCAAGAGTCAAGCCTTGCTAGCCATGGGTGAGCCTTACCACCCCACGCGAGGCTGCTCTCGTAGCCACTCACCTCACTAGTGGCCAGGGAGCTCACCAGCCATCGCCTCTAGCTAGTAGCTGAGGTCCGGTGACAAGCTGGAGGGAGGAGGAGAAGGAAAAAAGAAAAAAAAGAAAAAGAAAAGGAAAAAGAAAAGGAAAAATTAAAAAATATTATTAAAAGTTATTCACATCAATGCTAATCGTTCCACGTTAGTTGACCAGCGTCCTGTCAGCAAAATCTAGCCAAAATTAGCCGAAAAGGACTGAATTGACACAAAGCAAAAAGATTTATGACTAAATTAGTACAAAAAAAGGTTTAACACTAAATTAGTAAAATGTAAAAGGTTCATGACTTTTTAAACACTTTTCCTTCGCTCAATGCCCACCTCTTAGATCTCAGGCGGAGTAGATGAACCTATTAAGCTTTTAGTTTCGGTTTCAACTTGTTTGATTCTTTTGACATTAACCTAAGATCATTTTGGGCATTGACTCATAATATAGAACCATCGATGGAATGGAAGTAGTCTGCTGATGAGGTATTAATCCACCATTTGCAAGAAACAGCGATTGGACAAGCAAGTTTCTCTAGATAAATTTTTTGTGGGTAGATATACAAGTTTCTCTGCCATCATTTCTCAAAGATGGGAAAGATGAAATTGGCTGACCATCATCCACACTAAACACAGAAAAAATTTGCATTTGGTAAGAGAAATTCTTGAGTAGCAACATGTAACGGGTTGAGCTCATGAACAAAACACGTCCAGAGCAAAAACGTGCCACTTCGCACGTCTCTCCATTAAAAAAAATTAAAAGCTTCCGTAATAGATTCCCTTCCTTGCAGTGGCCACCATCCACATCGTTATTGTGTGAAGAGGAAAAACTTGCAACATCATCTCTCTTTGAATAACAATATGGAAAGAGACAGCACGAATACATACACCAAACCACAGGCCATTGTCTTTAGGCTTTCCCCACTAATTAGTTCACAATACACAGTTAATGCACTGCATAACACTTGTTTTCTTTATATTATCTATACCTTCAGTTTCAAACGTAAGCGAAAGAGAAACTTCAAAGCAAAATTTAAGTGTTCCGTCGCAAGGATTACCAAAGAAAGCCCTAGTTCATTCAAGAACTAATATACTTAGAACACAACAAACCATTTCTTACTCTCATTTCTGCCAGTAATCGATATCCAGAAGTATTGGATAGAGATCATTAGCAGATGTAGACGAAGGGGTTCCAATCCATAGCCCATCAACGGACATACTCTTGGTGATATTCTCACCAACTGAATGATCTTCATCACCTTTAAAATGCTTCCACATGGCCTCAATTTTCTCCTCAGTCATGATAACGCCCTCAGAGTCCAGCACTAGAGTAGCAACCTTGCCTTCAAGCATGCTAACCACATATGACATCAGCGGCGGGAGTGCTTGAGTCGCATTAGTACACCTCGGAGCTACCTTTATCAACTAGATCTATCAAATTTCCTCTCTCCTTCAAAAAGTGTGCCTAGAAACAGAAATGAAAAGTGAAAATATTTCCCTCTCAAGCTTCAGGTACTAATCAGCTGCAAAATATGGTCTAAATACTAAAACAAGAAGAAGTATATTATGTCCCTTGATTATTACAAGACAAATGCAGCTGATAAGCACCTGCTAGTTTTTCATCTTCGTTACAGGGGGTATTATAAATGGATAAAATAATCGAATGACTCAAATACATATCAAACATGATTTCTTTACCGATTTTAAATAAAAGTTAGTAATACTAATGGTTAACTGGTTGCCAAAAAAATCAGCACGAATTATTTGTGGGTATCATTACATGAAACGGTAAACTCGTCCTTCAATGTTCTTGATTATGCAACTCAGGTGACAATCAGATTTAACGAGGACTAATAATGATTGTTTTTGCTAATGACTGGCTTACTTAAAGCAAAACAAAACCTAACTTAAGGACTCAACTATATGAATGTGAAAAAAAAGTTATACCTCAACTGAAAGTGTACGGATATTCAGGTCAAGATTGGTCTCGAAAACTTTTTAATTTAACAAAAATTGAAAAGATTCAATTGTAGTGGAAGTAATTGTTTGACCCTAATGAAACTACAAAGAGTATGAATGTGAGAGTGAGCCGAGAAGAGAAATTGCCAAAATTCAATTGAGAATGATGAGCACAGAGAAGAGATATCGAGCTGAGAAGAGAATCATCATCATTTCACTCTAAAGCTTGATACATCAAGCCGAGAAGAGAATAATCATCATTTCACTCTCAAGCTTGATGCAGAGAGAGAGAGAGAGAGAGAGAGAGAGAGAGAGAGATGTGATTGTTAAGTGAGTGGTCTTAGCTTCATGAAAGAAGGAGAATGGACAAAGGCTCTTTACTCTTGTACGTCTGCATGTGATAGTGAGAGAGAGAGAGAGAGAGAGAGAGAGAGAGATGACCCCAAGTCTTCCTCGAATGTAGGGATATTCATCTAGAATGGAATTGTTAAGTTTTTATCCAACTCTTCTATGTATGAGGTATGAGTGACCTTTGGTTCAACTTTTCTTGCGTAACAACCCCGAGAGAGAGAGAGAGAGAGAGAGAGAGAGAGAGAGAGAGAGAGAGAGAGAGAGAGAGAGAGAGAGAGAGAGAGAGAGAGATGTGATTGTTAAGTGAGTGGTCTTAACTTCATGAAAGAGGGAGAACGGACAAAGACTCTTTGCTCTTGTATGTTTGCATGTAAGAGTGAGAGAGTGATGTTTGAAAGTGAGAGAGAGATGACCCCAAGTCTTGAATTCAAATGTATGGATATTCATCTAGAATGGAATTGTTAAGCTTTTGTCCGAGTCTTCTATGTATTTATATTCATCCGGAATTGAGTGAGCTTTGGCTCGACTTTTCTTGCACAATAACTTTCTTGGACTACAAATTTTCCACAGAGAGAGAGAGAGAGAGAGAGAGAGAGAGAGAGAGAGAGAGAGAGAGTGGTCTTCACGAAAGAGGGAGAATGGACAAAGACTCTTTGCTCTTGTACGTTTGCATGTGAGAGTGAGAGTGATGTCAAAGTGAGAGAGAGACGACCCCGAATCTTCCTTGAATGTATGGACATTTATCTAGAATGGAATTGTTAAGCTTTTGTCCAAGTCTTCTATGTATTTATATTCATCCGGAATTGAGTGAGCTTTGGTTCGACTTTTCTTGCACAATAACTTTCTCTGACTACAAATTTTCCTCTGAGAGAGAGAGAGAGAGAGAGAGAGAGAGAGAGAGAGAGAGAGATGTCATTGTTAAGTGAGTGGTCTTAACTTCATGAAAGAGGGAGAACGGACAAAGACTCTTTGCTCTTGTATGTTTGCATGTGAGAGTGAGAGAGTGATGTCTGAAAGTGAGAGAGTCTTCCTCGAATGTATGGATATTCATCTAGAGTGGTCTTCACGAAAGAGGAAGAATGGACAAAGACTCTTTGCTCTTGTACATCTTGATGTGAGAGTGAGAGAGTGGTGTGTGAAAGTGAGAGAGAGATGACCCCAAGTCTTCCTCGTTTGTCTTAATTGTAGGGATATTCATCTAAAAAGGAGTTGTCTTGCGTAATAAACTTTTTCATATTGCCGATTTATCCAATAAAAGTCTTTTAATTTATTTTTCCCTCTTTTCATATTGTTCTTCAATGACAATAGTCATTTCCATTTCTCTAATTTCTGTTGACACTTAGATAAAAAATTAAGGATTAATTTTTAACCTATAAACAAAGAAATTTTCATTAAATTACACATTAGGTAGGCATTAAGATCATTTGCATTAATAGTGCTAAATTTTACTAATTTATAAAAAAGAAATTTATTAAATTATTAATTAAAAATTTAAAAAGAATTTGATATAGAAAGGAAGACGGGCCAGGCCGGCCTATTCCCCTCTCTTCTCCTTCCTTGCAGCCCGGGCCGGGCCCATTCTCTTTATTTTTTTCCCCGGCCCAGGCCCCTCCTTATTCCCTCCTTCTCCCCCGCTCACCCGCGGGAGACAGAGCATACGAGGGACCGCCGTTCGTGCGAGGGACCGGCGACGCCGGAAGGGACCGCCGGTTAAAAGATAAGAGCAGGTGGCGAAGTGGCAAGCAACGATTGGACTCTTCCGCAGGTCGAGAGCCTATAAAAGGAGGCCTCTGGACGCTGACCGGGGAGTTCGCAGGGGTTCAGGACAGAAGAGAGAAAAGTGAAGAAAAAAAAGGTCCGCGGTGAGAAATCGAGCGAGAAACTGAGAACGAGCGAGTGTCCTCCGGCGACAGACACACTTGAAGCCCGGCCGACAACCTACGGACGTCAGCCCCCTTCCCGAGCCGAACCCACGGTAGGTCTTGGTTCGAATCTTGTTTGTTCTCCTTTCGGGTGCGTCGAGTTCCCGAGGATTCTGGCTCGGAGGCGTGCGAGGCGACCGGGCATTGTCCGATCTATCGAGCTCGCTCTCATTCGCCGCCCCCTAGCCGGTTAGGGAGCACCACCAACGGCCCCTTTTTTTTCCTCGTCGTTCTGTTTTCGTGCCCTGGTTTGGGCTTGCCGGACCGGGCTACCGTTGTCCGGTTCGTGCGAGTTCCGATCCCGACTATGTTATGCTTTGTTGCTGTTAGGCCCTGGTTTGTCCCTTGCGGTTTGTCTGGGTCCCGTTTGAGCTTTCGCTTGTTACTCAGACTGTGCACGCCACCTGCTTGATGAATGGCGTACGTTAGATGCTCGTTCGTGTTCTTTGTTGATGACCGAGACTTGCTGATTTTCACGTTTGTACTGTGCGTAAATGAGTCGTCCCCATGGTCTGAGCTTGAGTTTCGGATATGTCTACCTTCTCCTCACTCCATGCCCACCACCTGCTCGACGGAATGCTTGAACTGTTGGAGATATACGAGGATCGAACCTGAGATTGTGATCGGATCGAGAAGATTGTGATTGGTATCAATCCAAGATTATGAGCGGTTATAATTGACAGATTATATTAATCCGAAATTGGATTTGATTTAATGTATCTTCATTTATTTTTTCCATAGCTAGACATTCGTTCTACTACATATAGGAGCTTGTACAATGTAAAACATACGACTAAATATACAAAAGCTAGTCGTTTCCATCTTCTTGGCCTATTCCTCAAGCTCTAACATGGTATCAAAGCCATATTTTCTGACCTAGCTTCCGCAAATCACTCAAATTACTTCCAATTTTTTTTTTAATTATATGTTATCGCAAATTAAGCTATGCAAAACAAATCAGCATTCGGTTGGAATTTGTTTCTCACATCATGGCCAATAATAAGAACACAATTGACAGAGGAAACTCTTCAATGGAGGGAAATTCGAACTCACCACAGAACAAAGAATCGGATCAAATTGATCCCACCAAAGACCAGCATTCTGCAGCTCAACATTCTACCAAACCACTCTTTCTCTAGTTCATGTTTCCGACCCAACCGAATGGGCTTCTATACAGTGGTTTCCTATTCAAGGTCCATGGACTATTGGGTCAAACTAGACATGTGCCTCATATGGCGCATCTGGAGACGAAGGAAATGCTAGTGTCGGGATGGGGTGGATTGGTCCAGGCCCTGAACCCATTCTACAAGGACAAGGAGTGAATCCTTACCCGACTGTGGCACCCAACTTTGTGCCGTATCCTATTTCGGTTAACGATGGTCGACTAGAGCCTGGCAACCCACTCTATACGTCTCTGGGGAATGGCCCCGAATTGAAACTCATCTCCTTACGGCTCGGTGGACCCAAAACCACAGATCGGGCTCAAGATCTCCGACGGGCATTGGTCACGAAAGATAAAGATGGGTTCCTTGACGGAACCGTGCCCTTTTTGGCGGATGAATGCTCATGGCAACATTGGTGAAGATATAACCAGCTCATGTGGACGTGGATTGGTAATTGCTTGGCTCCTAAGGTGGACACCGGGCTTCCACCAACGAAGACTCAAAGACAATTTGGGATAACATCCGTGAGATGTATGGAAAGCTCGACTAGACCAAAATCTTCTCCCTCACCCTAGCCATCTCGAAGTTGAAGCAAGGAAATCAGTTCGTGACAACGTGCTTCAATTGACTCTCAGCCTTGTGGAATGAACTTGAGGCCGCCGAAGAGCAGCTCAAGGGGCTAGAGGAAATGCTTTGACAATATCGAGCGATATGAGAAAGGGAGAAATCAACCTATTTTATACTAATATTAAATGAAAGCTACTCACATTTCAAGTCCCAAATCGTTGCGATGGAGCCGGCGCCTCCAGTTGGGCGGATCTACCAATTGGCGGTCCAAGAAGAGAGCCAAAGGGCAATTGCGACCAAGCATGCACGAACTGGAGAAGGGATCGTCCTTGTTGTTCTCGAGTTTAGACCATCTTCAACTAGCCTCTTCTCGCCGGGCTTTGCCGATTTCGGATCCTGGGCAACCACGATTGGTGGCCTTCCTCCTATCCTAGGTTCAGCCGAGAAGCATCTTGGTCTCCATGGAGGATGGGGCCGTCGTTTTGTTGCTGCAACTCAAGGAGGAGAAGGAAGCCCTAATTCTTTTGAGATGGACTATTATGGACTCCAAAGATCCAACGGCTATTATTTAGCCATGGCTTTAGTTAAATCCAATGGCTCTCAACAAGCCATGATGGCACCTAATTTTAAAGCATTGCATTGCACGACCCTCGCAATGCCACATCATCCTTAGAAGGAAATATTAAAGGAAAAGGGAAATTATACTGCGATTATTGCAAGCGGCTACACCATACGGTGGAAACCGTTGGAAATTACATGGCAAACCTAGGAAGAAAGGAAAGAATGAATCATTAGCTAATCAAGTCACTGGCATGATCAGTCGATTACCTAAAATAAGTATCAAAATCATGAGAGCATTGAGACAGTTGGAAATTTCTGATAATGGGGCAAGCTTTTTAGGTACTTCATATTGCCTCAACTCTATTTCTCATGATGTATGAATTATTAATTCAGGTGCTAGTGACCACATTGTCTGTGATGAAAGTCCTTTTGCTCATACCCATAAAAATCATTTCCCTATAACCGTGAAGCTTCCAAACAGAAATACCATAAATGTCACTAAAATAAGGACGGTAAATCTTAGTCCTTTGATTACCCTTCGAAATGTCCTTTATGTTTCTCAGTTTCAATTCAATCTTATCTTAGTATCAAAAGCTTGTGAGGACAATCCTTGTCGTATTCTTTTTAATTCCAACACTTGTCTTTTTCAAGCCCTTTCGATTGGCAAACTGATGGGTTTGGATAGTCTTTCACAATGATTGTATTTTTAGACTAGTTTTCCCAAAAATGTTGATTTATTGCAATTTTCCATGAATAAAGAATCATTGTGTAATGTTACTACCAATGATAAAATTATTCTTTCCCCGTCAACGTTTGGGCCATAGCACTTCTTTTTAGCATCCCTAATGCAAAATTTGTCCTCTTGCTAAATAATCATGTGCTTATTTTGCCATAAGAAAATCTCGAGCTACGGATATTTTTTCTTTAATTCATGCAAATATATGGGGTCCTTATCACATCCCACATCATGATCGATTTCGATTCTTTCTTATCATTATAGATGATTATACTTGTGCTACATGGATTTTCCTTATGCAGTCAAAGAGTCAAGCTCTTTCCCCCTAAAGTTATGCAAATAAACGGCACAAGCCTTTGGAATTTCAAGTGGGTGAACACGTATTCCTGGAGGTATTACGATGCAAGGCACTTCAAGATTTGGCAAGAATGGGAAGCTAAATCCACGTTGGCCCCTTCAAGATTTTATAGCGAATTGGAACTTTGGCTTATCGTCTCGCGTTGCCACCGAGACTTACTAAAGTACATGACGTCTTTCACGTGTCAATGCCAAAGAAGTATGAACCTGATTCGACCCACGTGATGAATTTCGAGAAAATAGATGTGGACGACAATGTGGATAGTGAATCAAGCAAGTGTTACGGAATAAGACGATTCATTTAGTCAAAGTTGTTTGGCAACACCATGGGGCGGATGGAGCCATAGGGGAAAGTGAATAGATGATGAGGCGTCAACATCCCCACCTATTTGAGGAAGTGTTGTAATAGTTTAAATTTCAAGGAAGAAATTTTTGCAAAAGAGAAAAAGTTCTGACATCCTGAAATTTGATCTATTTGAAATATATGAAATAGTTATTTCATCAATGTGCCGATGATTAATTTACTTGGAACCGATCACTCATAAGTTAATTAATCCATAGGGTGATGCTGTAAAAGGGTTAAAATGCGAAAGATTAGAGAATTTAATTATGGATCGATCACTTGACTTAAAGGATCAACAATGGTCAATTCTATGTTGTTATAAGTCAATTAACGAATAGATATAAATCGATTTAACAGAAGAACGTAGTCGGTTTGCGAGTGGTTCTACATTATTACGATATTCACATTGAACGATGATAAACCGATTCCCTATTGACCTTGTACTCAGGATACATAACTAAACCCTTACAATTAAATGACAATTGAAGGTCATCCATGATTTGAAAAGGCACAAACGTGGATAGAAATATTATCGATCACAGGTCAACCGCACAAAAACTCCTAAAAGTCATCCAATAGTTTAGGCCGTACCAATGACTTTAACTATGAAATTTAATTCAATTTTGGGTATCAAACTTTCTAGGATTTCGAGACTAACCCATTGGACGTTGCCCCATCGTTTGTCAAATTTATCGACAAGTTTAAAATTTTTGAAAAAGGGTTAATTGGATGAGAATTTGATGTCAGAAAGAGAAGCCGAGCCAAGCAAAGGCTGTTGGGCCTCATGCCCATGTGGATCGGCCAAGGAGACCCGAGTGAGGGCCAAATGAGCCACCAAGCCCATTTCAAGCCCAATTCAAGCAAACGAGCCCAAGGAAAGAATTGGAATGTTTGGGAAAAAAATGTGTGAAATGTGCAAAATGCCTTTGCAACGGGAGGAGAGGAATTTGAGAAATTATGTTGGATTTGCTAATGATGGATTTTGGGAAAAATCCTAAAAAAGATCTCTCTCTCTCTCACTCTTCGCCCTTCCCCTCTCCCCCTCACGCCTTCCCCTTTCAGTCGAGCACTCCCCCTCCACCTTCTTTTTCACTTTTCATCTTCTTCATCTTCTTCTTCTCCCCATCTTCATTACCATCGCCATTCACCACTGCCATCCCCCTTTTTCACCGCCACTTAGGCCACCATGTTTTGCCTCCTGTCCGCGCCTTGTTTGCCGCTGCTTGCGACCTCAAGCTGCTCGGCACTATCACCACGCCATCTCCATAACCGCCCCCTATATCGCCATTCGACCACCACCACTGCACCATCCTTCGCCGCCATCGCTTGCCCATGTCTCACACGTCATCCACTATTGCCATTGTTCTGTCAGTTCATCGCCACCACCGAACCCTTAAGCAAGGTGGTCGTGAGTCTCAAAGCTCACCACGCCACCACCGCCATTGATGCCATAAGACCCGAGTTCTTGTCTCTGTCTTGACACCATTGTTGTGAACTCGCCGCCACCAATAAACCATGAGTTAACTCGATCCTTGATTAGGGAGTTAATTGTGTTTAGAGTTAAGTTTAGTTTAGTGCTAATGGTAGTTAGTAGCCTATAATGATGGTTTAGCCCTAACTATGGTTAAGGATGGATTAGATTAAGGCTAATTGTAATTAGTATTAGTTAAGGACGATTAGCTTAGTTGATCATGGTTAGCTTAATTAATTGCAATGTTATTTTCATTAATCGTAGTTAGACTAATTAACGACGATGTTTTAATTAGTTTTAATTAGGCTTAATTAATCTCGGTTAGTGTAATTAATTGTTGTTAGCTTAATTAATCGCGATTAGCAATAATTAATGATGAATTGGTCGTAAAAGTACAATTTTATGCTTGATTTATTAGATAAGATTATGCATGATTCTGATTGTTTAAGCTTGTAATGCCATATGGATGATTGGCCAAATCATGTTTTAAGTACTATTTTCAAAGAAGGTTTTATTGGCAAGAAAATGACAAATTTTGAGGTGTCATGGTTAGATGTTGTGTTCTATGTGCTAAATGGAATGATGGGGCTTTAAAATGAAAGCATGCAAAGTTTGGTGAGTTGATTTTAAGTACGTCACCACGTGCAATTATTTCATCGGAATTTTAAATGTAAAGATATTCTGAGATTTGTTATTTGAGCACAAATTCTTTTGCATTGGGCCAGTTGATGGCAAATAAAATTGGCTTGAATGTTAATGTGCTTGAGTAGTCACCTAATTGAACCTATCAACCAACATGAGTTTGGAGATGATGCCCGATGTTTATTTGATGCCGAGTCGCAATTGAGGTTAGACCAATACTCCTTTATGATATACTATCTAGGTAGGGGTTCTAGACGATGCCGTGCCCGATAGAGCAAGAAGATGTCCAGTCATGCCAGAAGACCGCCAACTCTTGTATTGGCCATAACCCGATGGGTCATAATAATCTGAACACGTGTAAATGATTGTATTGCATTGCACCTATTATGCGATAAAACTGTAAGGTACAATATGGGATGGGTCAAAACAGATTTTACCTTATAATCGGGACCCATATGTCCACTTGGTGCATGAGAGTTGTGTATTTTGATTATTGGCTATGCTTGATACATTGATATTAGCATATGTGATGTGTTAATATGTAGAAGTATGCCGAGGCGAGGTAAGATTCTATGTTGTTGCATGCTTAGGTTGCCTTCAAGTCGAATTACCGTCTTAATCAAAGTTTATAAGGTTGACTTGCTGAGATTTATATCTTACCCTATTGTTATTTATTATTTCCAAATACGTAGTATGGAGAACCTTCATGTTCAATTTGGGTCCCGCTGGAGACACGGGGTTGGCCTTGCGTTAGAGAAATTTTAAATTAACCCTAAACTTCTATTGGTTTTTGTAGAGGTTTGTAAATATAAAACTTGCTAGGATTGACAGTAAATAAATAAAAGTTAAAACCAAAAACCAACCGTTGATGTGACCCTGCAGGCTCCATAGTGGCGTTGACTTCACTTATTTCCCATAATCCAATGCTTTGTATTGCATGAAAACGAATTAATTTTTACTAATAGAGAGTTAAAAAAAAAAAAGAGTTAATATTGCAAAAACTTCAAATTGGATCACATGTGATAAATTTATCAAAAAATAATTTTTAATTACTAAAAACTCAAAACTGGTACAATTTTAACAAATTTATCCAAAACTAATTTTTTTTTACCACTAAAAACCATAAACCGGTATGTTTGTAATGAACTTACCCTCTATTAGTTTTCATTAAATTGGATTACTACCATAAAAGCTCCAAATTGCAATTGGAAAGTAGAACCCCAAATTGGCGCACTCATCAATCATTTGTCACATGTTATTTAACTTAACAATTTGACAAGTAAAATGTAGTGTAAACTAACTAATAGTAGATTTGTCGCAATTATACCAATTTCGAGTTTTCCGTAATATGAACCCGAAACGAATTGACTCTATTTATTAAGTCGATAAGAAAGTTAAAACAAATAATAATAACTCCCGTGGTTATGGTAGGCGCTTGTCGAATTCTACTTAATGCACACCTTCTTTGTTCTTTTTCAGTTAGTTACTTGGGTTACAGAATTTGGTTTTCGTTTTCGGTGGAAGTTTGCTGGTTTAGAAATTAGGATTTACGAAGTTGCAGCAGATCTGCTGTTTTGCTTTGCCGGGTTGTAGTTGTAGTAGCAGCAGCGAATCACCCGCCTTTGATGCGGAACACTTCAATTTTCGTCGTGGGACGTCAACTTTATCAATATTTACTCGGCCCCCACCTCTCAGATCTTAGGGTGAGCAGATGAACCCATTGAGGTTTCGGTTTCAACTTGTTTGATTCTTTTGACATTAACCTAGGATTGTTTAGGGCATTGACTCATGATTCAGATCCACTGATGGAACGGAAGAAGTCTGCTGATGTGGGTAGACATGCAAGTATCGAGTTTCTCTGTCGTCATTTCTCAAAGATGGGAAAGGTGAAATTGGCCAACCATCATCCACATTAAAGACAGAAAAAATTCGTGTTGCTAAGAAAAATTCTTGAGTAACAACATATAACAGGTCGAGCTCGCAAACAAAACACGTCCAAAGCAAGAATGTGCCACTTTGCACATTCACCATTCAAACGAATGAAGAACTTCCATAATAGATTCCCTCCCTTGCAGTGGCAACCATCCCATTGTTATTGTGTAAAGAGGAAAAAGTCGCAACATCGTCTCTGTTCGAACAACAATATGGAAAGAAACAGCACGAATATAACCACCAAACCACAAGCCACTGTCTTTAGGCTTTCCCCACTAATAAGTTCACAATGCACAATTACTGTGCTGCATAGACTACTTGTTTTCTTTATATTATATATACCTTCAGTTTCAAACGTAAGCGAACCAGAAACTTCGGAGAGAAATTTAAGAGCTAAAGCCCCAGTTCTTTCGAGAACTAATTTACTTAGAACACAACAAACCATTTCTTACTCTCTCTTCTGCCAATCAGTATCCAGAAGTATTGGATAGAGATCATTAGCGGATGCAGACGAAGCGGTTCCAGTCCATAGCCCATCGGGGGACATACTCTTGGTGATATTCTCACCAAGTGCCTGATGTTCGTCACCTCTAAAATGCTTCCTCATGGCGTCAATTTTCTCCTCAGTCATGATAGTGCCCTCCGAGTCCAGCATCGGAATAGCAACCTTGCCTTCAAGCATGCTAACCACAGACGACATCAGCGGCCTAAGTGCTGGAGTCGCATTAGTGCACATCGAGCTACCTTTATCAATGCCAGCGCCTCCTCTTTGTCAAAGTGAGAACCGAGCCTCCGATCAACTAGATCAATCAAATTTCCTCTCTCCTTCAAAAAGCATGCCTAGAAAAATAAATGAAAAGTGAAGATATTTCCCTTTCCAGACTTCAAGTAATGACCAGTTGCAAAATATGTTCTAAATAATAAAACACGAAGAAGGAAATATATTATGTCCCTTGATTATTACACGACAAATGCAGTTGATAAGCACCTGCTAGTTTTTTTATTTTTGGTAAGGAGCACCTGCTAGTTTTTCATCTTCGTTATAGGGTATAAATGGATAAAAAGAATTGAATGAGTCAATGCGGATTGAACATAATTTCTTTACTGATTAAAAAAAAAAAAAAAGAAGTTAGTAACTCCAACATCACTTATTAATGGATAACAGGTTGCCAAAAAATTACCAACATTGCTTTAAATTCGCCAGCTCTTATTGAGTTTTATCGGCACGAATTATTTTCTAGTGTCGTTACATGAAATGGTAGACAAGCCCTTCAATGTTTTACACCATCCATTGCCTTCTACTCTCAATTCTAGTTTAACAAGAATACCTGATTATGCAACTCAGGCGGCAATCAGATTTAACGACGACTTACAATGATTGTTTTTTCTAATGATTGTTTACTCAAAGCAATACAAAATCTAACTTAAGGACTCAATTATATGAATGTGAAAAAAGTTATACCTCAATCAAAAGTATATGGATATTCTGGTCAAGACATGGTCTTGAAAACTTTTTAATTTACCCGTAATTGCCAAAATTCAATAGTAGTCGAAGGACTTGTTTGACGCTAATGAAACTACAGGGAGCATGAATGTCAAGCATAAAAATATAAAAACTAAGACTGAACTACCCCAAATTTAAAGGACCCCAAATTTCAAGGATCCAAAAAGATTCTACATGAAAATTCAGTGTAGATCAACATAATAAGAAGAATTGGATTAATTTGAAATGGCAAATTGCACTTAACAGCATAACAATTCTTAAGCAGGTTTCAATAGTTGGTAATTGTAAACTCCTTTGCAACCATTAAAAGTGCATGTGAGGACTTTTATACTACGCTCACGCTTCCATAATCCATTTTCCATCGGCACAAGCAGATATAGATATGGATACGATCATAATTGAAATGATAGAGTTGATTACCCAATCAAGTATATAAAAGCATTCCTCATTTTTTTGGGAACCAGTGTTGCTCTGGCCACTAACAACTTCTAAGGCAACGATGCCAAAACTATAGATGTCAGCTTTGTCGGTGAGGTAACCATGCATTGCATACTCGGGTGCCATATATCCACTGCACAACAAGAAAAGAGCTTGTGTTTGTAACGAGGTAACTGCCTTAAATAGCACATACTTAATATTCCTAAAATTCAAAAGAAAGAGACATTCCTAAATTTGACGTTATAGAGGAAAAAAGCAAGCGCATCCTAAAATTTTCTGATAGAATATACTGAGAATATTTCAGGAAAAAAAAAAGACCATTGTTGTTCTATATGGTTATCAGGCTAGATAGATGACTTTATAACTTGGAAAAGAGGTATTCTAACCGAAAAATGATTTTGAAATTCACTTGAAAGTGCATCATCTATGTTAATGTCATGTGAGACATATTTACTAAAATTGTGTTTTTCATACATAGGAGGATATACAGATAATTTATATTGAAATTTTTAACTTACAGTAGTTGTTGTTCATTAAATTGTTTTGCATTAAGTTGTTTGTCAATGGGAAACATAATAAAAACAATTAAATTATGCATCAATATAGACTGTTAAAATGTATTGCATCATAATTGTCTCATAATAATTTCACAAGCTTTTTGTCTGAGTGAACGCATTAAGTAGGGCACATTGAATTACCATACGAAATGTTTATCTTGAATTGTTCTTATTGCAGTAAATGGAGCACATGGGATATTATCAATCTTTAGGAGGATATGAACTTTCCGGAAATTGCATTAGATTATATGACTTTGTTGAGATAATAAAAATTAGTTAATGTTATAGTTCTTTTTTGTTGAATTAATGTTAGAGTTAGTAGAATGAACTTACAATTATCTTTTCCTAATTAATCACATTCTTTTCACAAACAAGTTGACTTTTCACATGTGTTAACGCAAACGTTTGAAACATGTGAACATTATTTATGTTTTTTCGTGCGTACACAATAGAAACATGGGTGAATTAGCTCTATTACCTATAATACTAAGTTATATTCAAAGTAACATTTACATAAGTCATTATCGAGTGTCATTACTTAATGGTAGAGTATGTGAAATAACTTATATTTTTTCCTTAATTAACGTGAAGAGTGGTGGGACACACATAAAGCTTTGAGGTTAAGCCAAATTTGTTGAGCACCATGCTTTGGGATGATGTGAATGCACCACAAAGCTCCATTCAATTCACTTTTCTCAAATCAGACTAAATGTTTCTATTCCATTTTTCTATGTTGTCACTGGCTCCTACTTAGGTTAACAGGAACAAAAGGCAAGAAACTTACTAAGTTCCAGCAATCTTGGTGCTAATATGTGTGTTGTCCTCCTCATCAAGCTTTGCTAAACCAAAATCTGATATTTTAGGGTTGAGATCCTTATCCAGTAAAACATTGGTAGCTTTGATGTCTCTATGCACAATCTTTAGCCTTGATTCTTCATGAAGATATGCCAAGCCCCTGGCAATACCCACACATATCTTGTGCCTTGTCCACCAATCCAATTTTAACTGAAATTCTTCAGGACCTTCATTTGTATCAAAAGACATCAAAGCTACTTTAATCCCTGTCTCATCAGCTGAAGTCAATGAAGAACGTGTGATATCAAATTACCAAATAAAGCACGAGCAAGACTGTTATTTTCCATGTACTCATAAACTAACAAAAGTTGATTTCCTTCAATGCAGCATCCATAGAGTTTCACAAGATGCGGATGTTGAAGAGCAGAAATCATCCCAATCTCGATCACAAACTCACGATTTCCTTGCTTGGATTTCGATGAAAGCCGCTTCATCAAGCATACGGTCGTGCCATCGACAGAAGACCCTGCAATTGAACTTTGGCATCGAGATCCATGCTGCCAAGATTCGGTTACATTGAAGGCTGCCTTCTTCAAATCTTTTCCGAGAGCAATTTGGGGAAGTTGGTTCAGCGATATTCCTATATACCTTGTACACGTAACCAAAACCACCTTCTCCAATCTTATTGGCAGCATCAAAATTGTTTGTGGCAGCTTTAATCTGTCGCAAGGTAAATGAACCAATTTGCAATGCTAGAACCTTCAAATCTGCACAAGGTTTTGGATCTTTTAAGAATTTGGAGTCAACAGTTAAAGTATGTAATCTACCATCTAACAAAGACGTAGCAATTCATTCTCAATGTACCTTAAAACCTCATAATGACTATTTGGTCTCGAGCAAGTTCAGTACTGAATATTTTAGCATCTTGAAATTTATTTTTATATACTTTGGCATTGGTTGGCAGTATGTACTTTGAAAAAAAGAAAGAATGTCTTCAGGGTATTTAGTAGTGGGGAAAGGAAAATCATAGAAAAGCCCAATTTGGATAAGTAAGGCAAGGTTTGTATGTTTCGATGTCTTGTATATAAAAGTTCTGGTATTTGTTTTTGATGTCTTGAAACGTAGATTTAGTACATATATGGTCGATTGCCACCCCCAAGTATACCCAACACACACACACACACACACACACACACACACACACACACGGGGTATCCCTTCCTATGACTATCTATCACACACACACACACACATACCCCTTCATTTTTTGATTTCCAAATAAGAGTTTAGTGAACCAAATGGATCAAGGACTCTTTAGCTGTATTTACTGGGGATTCATGGAGGAGGAGGAGGAGGAGGAGGCGATGCACAAATGTCATGCAACAACAGTTTTTCTTTGGATGCACCAGAAAACCTCATAATGACTATTTGGTCCGAGCAAGTTCAGTACTGAATATTTTAGCATCTTGAAATTTATTTTTATATACTTTGGCATTGGTTGGCAGTATGTACTTTGAAAAAAGAAGAAAGAATGTCTTCTAGGGTATTTAGTAGTGGGGGAAAGGAAAAATCATAGAAAAAGCCCAATTTGGATAAGTAAGGCAAGGTTTGTATGTTTCGATGTCTTGTATATAAAAGTTCTGGTATTTATTTTTGATGTCTTGAAACGTAGATTTAGTACATATATGGTCGATTGCCACCCCAAGTATACCCAACACACACACACACACACACACACATCCCTTCCTATGACTATCTATCCCTTCATTTTTTGGATTTCCAAATAAGACTTTAGTGAACCAAATGGATCAAGGACTCTTTAGCTGTATTTACTGGGGATTCATGGAGGAGGAGGAGGAGGAGAGGAGGCGATGCACAAATGTCATGCAACAACAGTTTTACTGGGGATCCATGTAACCTTGTTGCAGTATTAATGACGCATTGTGATTACCCTTCCCACCACAAAAGGTAAGAAGAACAGTGGTGCACCAACAGTTTAACAGGACAACTGTGTGCAGAAGAAGAAGAAGAGGAGGAGTGACGCGCCAACAGTTTGATAGGACAACTGTGTGATCTAGCTGATATATAAAAGGTGCAACGTGACTACCCCCCTCCCCCACCAGAATAGGGAACAGGGACAATGTATTCACAGTGCATAACATTCTTGTATATCTTGACAGATATATGTGAACTAAATATCAAAGACTCCAGGGAAGCAACTACCTTGTGTCATTCCATCTTTACGTCCAAGACGCCCTCTCCACCAAAGGATAACCCGGATAAGAAAAACTACAAAAACTATAGTAGCCACAATCCCGACCACTGTGCCTGCAGATATGCTG